>CM040246.1:197679122-198279122 GCA_022545495.1 Chrysanthemum lavandulifolium | reverse complement strand
ATGCATCCGAAATTTCGCAGGGGTAGGTTACGCGTAACCACTAAGATGAGTTACGCCATAACTATGGTCGATCAATGAGCTTCAAAGAAGAATCACTCCAAGTTTCCGCAAAATGGTTAAAAACACAAACCCTACAGAAATGGAAATAAAACAAAAGAAAGGGATAATTCGGGTTGTCTCCCGAAAGAGCACTTTTCTTTATTTACGAGTCTTTAAGTTAGACTCAGAGCCGCGGGGCTTTATGGGGGCCTTTGGAATTGGCCGACTTCCTCCATGTCTTTTTTATTTGAAGAAGGCTGGTCCCAAACACGTGGAAAAATAAACCGAGTCATGGCGTATCTTTTCTGCAGAAAATTAGCTTGTGCCCACTCGTAACAAAATTTAGCCTCTTATTCCCATTTTATTTTAACATATCCAAACTTTACTCGTAACCAATTTTCACATGATATTCCCTTGTATCCTACTTCACTTCTCTTATCATTGTCAAAACATGTCCATTCCTTGCGTTTCAGCCATTTAGGTTAAGGGAATTCTCCTCCATCGCAGATCTGGCATTTGGGGTTGCATGTAGGCCATGCCACGGTGAAGTCATCAGACATGATAGCTGGTTCACAAAAATGGATGGTCCAATCAATCTCGGTAAACCATTCGCTAAAAACATTATGCCCTTGTAACCACTTTTTTTCTGATAAGCTTTTCGTCTTCCCAAAGACCACTAAACTTCCGCAGCCTTCTTTAATCATTCGAAAGAGATGTCCTCCTCCATTGCATCATTTTGAAAAGGGAACACATGGGCAATGTTACTTTGGTCCCATCAATTAAACTAGTATCGAACACAACAAAGAAGTCTTCCGGTAACAACGTGAATCGGGCATGTAGGTGGGATCTCTTCCTCATTGCTTTCATTGTCACTTGATTCGGTCCCCTGTACATGGCCAAAGTATGAAGTCGATAACCTATCGGAATCATCTATTTCAATCCTCGGTGAATCTTCAGTTGTAACAATTTTATCCGGTTCAAGGCATAAGGTTTTGTCCAATTTAAACTCTACTATATTGCCATAGTATCCACCGTAATATACTAATGAGTCAAGGAACGGTTTACCAAGAATCAAATGTTCCTTTTTGTTTTTCTCCATGTCAATGACCACAAATTCGGGGGATGAAACAAATTTATCGACCTTAACACAAGTACCACATGTAATTCCTAAAGGGGTAACCTTGGTGTCAGTTGCTGATTTAATCAAGATATCCGTTTCCCAAAGATGGACTATCTTGAGTTTTAAAAATATGGAAAGTGACATGATGTTTATGCTAGATCCACAATATACTAACCCCAAGATATCATAACTCCCAACTGAACACGGAATGACTAACCCGTTTGTGCTAATATCCCTAACTGAAAATAAACTAGTTTCTGACCTGGATACGTTTTCTGAATCATGGTTACGCCGTAACTCAGGGGAATGGTTACGACGTAACCCCACCTGTTTGTCGACAATCGTCTCCTCTAAATATTCGGTTGTGGATTTGCATTCCACAATCACCTCTTGTGAATTATTGGCGAAACAAGATTGCACTCCACCAAAGGCTTGGGTTCATTAAGTTCAATGTTGCTTGTCTCTATTTCTCGACCGAGTTTTTCTATCATAGCTTCAAGATTTTTTAGGGTTTCTTCGTGCCTGAAAAGATTTTTATTTGTGTTCTCCTGGAAATATCTTAGCCATTTATCTTGTTCTTTTTGTTTCTGGGCAAAAGTTTCTAGGAATTTGTTTATTGTCTCTTCAAGGTTGGGCTTTCTTTCTCCATAAGGCTCACGGTTGTAGTTTCCACGATACCCATTACTATTTCGATTATCTCCGTAGAACGGTCGATTTTCTCCATATTTGGCTTCTTCAATTATATTTTCTTCGTCAACGTGAGGACAATTCTTCGTGAGATGTCCTCCCCCACAGCTTTCACAACCCACTTGGATGGCATGAACTGTTTATCTGAATTTTAGCATATCTCGACTTAGATTTTCAATTTTACTAGCGATTATTGCAATTCCGTCAAAACTTTCGCTTTGGTTTCTTTTGCTTCCTCCGTCATGCCATTTTTGAGAATGATCACCATTTTTGAATGGCTTCAATTGCTAGAGTAGGATTCATGTTCGGACACGCCCTGATAGTCCAAAGATCTGCCTTGTAGTTACGTTGATTCCTTTGTAGAAGATGTTGACCTTTGTCGGGTTATTTAGATCATGTGTAGGACATTTGTAAAGGAGATCATTGTATCTATCCCAAGCTTGATACAACATTTCATCGTCTTCTTGCTTGAAATTATGGATCTCCAAGAGCTGGTTAGAAATCTTTGACGGCGGACAATACCTCTGAATGAAGTGCTTCTTGAGTAGAGCCCAAGGATTAATTGCCCCGGCGGGCAATCTTTCAATCCATCTTATGGCAGCCCCAATAAGAGTCATGGGGAATACCCTTAGCATAACGACATCATGAGACACTCCTGGAATGTTGAAAAGGCTTGCGATGTATAGGACATTTTCAACGTGCTCATATGCATCTTCGTCCCTGTTTTCAGAAAAAGGGTTAGCACGAAGCTCCCTCATAAATTGGTCTTTAATTTGAACGAACATCGACCAATCGCCGGTCTTATGAGACCCGACCTTGTTCTCGCTTTTGTCAACGCCAAATATTCCTCAAGAGTGAGGTCATCAATGTCAACAACTTCCATGGTACTTGAAAACTTGAATAATGATCGTGAGAAAAAGTTTAAACAAAACGAAAATGAAAGACTTAATAGCAATCCTAATATAACTCACCGCAAGCCGCCAAAAACTAGATGCGGTTTTACCGACTGTGTTTTAATATTTATATAATCTCGTTATACCTATGGTCTACCCTAATGCACTAACGGGCAAAGTGTACCGGTCATGTGTAGTGTAGTATTCGGTAAAACCGAGGTCGTCCCAAGAGCTATGTGTGTTGGATTATTACTAAGTCTAGGTGTCACAGATTTTAATATGATTTTGATAAGGAATTAATTAATTAACTACTAAAGCAGATAAAAGAAAATAAAGGCAAAGGTTCAATCAATAGAGGAGAGTGGTGCTAACCTAGTTAATCATCCTAGCTAGTAATGTCTACGTCTAATTACTTCCAATTACTTGGTGGGGTCAAAGTCGAGAGGACAACATTTGGTCAATTCGCCTAACCTATCGCAGAAAGATGCCACCACCGGAGAAGTCAGTGTCCCTCATAAGTCCAAATTGTTCTCGGTCCCCTAAGTCGAGTCATTAAGTACCGCTACATGCTAGACTTATAATAGTGAGTGCCAGCGCTAGCAACTTAAACATTCATCCCCAATTCTTAAGTTCATCCAAACCGTAGGTGATCGCTGGTCAAATCGCACAAGTGGAAAGGGTCGTCATTGGTCATATCTTACCCTTCCCGTGTCGCCTACTCACTTAGGGTCATTGGTCATATCTCCTAAGCAACTAGCCTCATACCATTCAAACTACCTAAACAAGGGTAGCTACCAATAAACTATGCATGCATACACTTAGAAATAATTATACGAAGTAATGTAAATGCAAACAAAACAATTAAGGAATCATAACTAGGCCAGCACCAAGAGGTGCTTAGTCGCTCATATTAACCATACAAATCAATTCAATATTTAATGTTACGAAATACATGAATCGAAAGTAAAGAAAATATAAAATGCTAATGCTTATCGTAGGGGAGTGATTTCTCCCTTGGAGACGGCTCCGTATGCTCTTCTAGACATGCCTTTGGCTTATTCCCACGTTCTTTGGTTGTGGTATGTGGAATGGGATGTCACAAATGTCGGAAATCATGGGTATTTATAGGTCAGATCGGGTTACTGGCGTAACTAATATAATAGTTACGTAGTAATCTTCAATTTCTTCGTAATTTCCACTAGATCTGCGGGTTACAGACGTAACCTTATAAGTGGTTACACCGTATCTTCAATATTTCCTGGTTACGCCGTATTTTAAACAAGGGTTATGGCGTCGTTATCAGCGGCGTGGAACCTCATTTGACCTAATATGGTTACGTCGTAGTCCTTTGTGAGAGTTACGCCGTAATCTTCTAATGAGTTGGATTTCTGAGTCACGTTTTAGTTACGGCGTAATGTGAGAGATGAGTTACGCCGTAACTTCTTCAAAGTGAGCATACTCTGATAAATCTTTGATAATTCTCCAATTTCGCGTCTCTTTAGCTCCAATGCTCGTAATTTACCTGAAAGTTGAAAACAATGGAAAACAAGCGTAAATCCATATAAATGATATAAATTACAAGCATTATCGGGGGAAATTGACACTTAATATTCAGGACTATTTGATGTTATCATATGGTTTGGCATTATGGTAAGCGGTTTAGCAGGGCCTGACATTATGGAAAGAGGCCTCTTGTGCAGTGTCGTCTAAAATTAAATTGACTTTTCTTGGCTTTCTCGAAGGGTTGATATGGAATTGGAAGGTACATCTGTTTCCCCTAAGTGATTTTATCAAGGCTAGTTGCTCATAAGGATCTTTGTTATCAAGCGTTCCTCGTAGCTCTTTTATGTGATGGTTATGACATTAGACTTTGGACTGAAGAAAGTGACAGAAGCGGTTGCTGAGCTGTCTGTGATGAATGCTTTAAAGCAATACCTGGAAATTTGAACTTGTTATTTTTAGTAAGTGCTATTAATGTGGCAATTACGTGTAGCTCAGAATTGGTTGCTGGTGGGCCATGATCTCGACGCATGAGTACTGGATCATCGTTTGTGACTTTCTTACTGCAGTTGGATCACATAATGTAGCACTAGGGCTTTTTTCATATTGATTTTAGGTGGTATTTTAGATCTATAAGTAAAAATCGAAAGGGCATGAGTTTATAGATCATGAGTAAAATCTCGTTCTGCTTTGTAATGTTTAGGAAAATGTAATGTTCAGGAAAATGAGAGGAACAGCTAACCGGGTTAGCACCTGTTAAACAAGACCAAATTAATGTGCTCAAGCTAAAAGTCCTTATCCGGACCTAATTAGAGGAGTTCAACTCATAATCGAGCAACGGATGCGAGAGCACGGTAAGTTAATTTTAGATCGTCTAAACAAAAGAGTTCAAAGCATGAAACGAATTGTAGATCCAGAAGATCTATGGGAGAATTCCTATTACTGCAAGATTAAGTGGGAGGATGTCAAGATCCTAAAAAAACGTACATTGCGTAATTGGGCAAGATAATTTGGCACATGGGAAGTGTTGATCTTGAGTAGTTGTAGACAAGTAAAGAAACTGAGTGACTTAAAAGTTTTAAAGTCTGGGACTTCAAATAAAAAAATGCACAACCACATTGCGGTTTCAGGGGGCTTATATTGAAGTTCTCGGGGACTTAGGAGAATCAAGAATAACGAGTCACGCTTATTCCTAGGAATAATTCCATTCTACCAAGTATAGAATGAAGTGCTCGGTGAACGCTAAGTCGAGTGTGTCGTGATTTAGCTAAGTCTATGATCCATTATGACTAAATCGCTTGTACCAAACTCACTTAGGTTCATATATAGAAAGATAATGATAAGAGGATTGAGAAGTTTTATGCTACGAGCTAAATCAACCGCCGGGAATCGGAAGAAATGTCGTGGACTCGTGCTAATCGGACAAGACATTACTATGAGATTTCATTTAGCATATTTTGTGTGGAAAACTAGAAGGGGGGGGGGTTGAATAGTTTTACCAATTTAAAACTTCCTTTTAAATATTTTGATCTACTTATGTCAATCTATTTGGTTGTTTATGTTGGACGTTGATAGATAAATATATAAACGTGTAATGAAAGATAAAGAGTAAGAAACACATCACCACGACACAAGTATTTATAGTGGTTCGTAAGCACTACACCAATCTACTTATGGCGGAGAAGCCTTCACAACGCCGCTTAACCTTTTTCCGTACAAAGCTAAATACCGAGTTCCTTCACACCAAGGCGAACCACACCTAACACAACGTCGCTTACCCTTTATACGGTGCTAGGCTAACCACCGAGTTCTTTCACACCAAGGAGAACTAATCCTATCACAACGTCGCTTACTCTTTATTAGGTACTAGGCTAAGTACCTAGCTCCATTACTATGGAGGAACTACTACCTTCACAACACAACACCTAATATCAAGGAGATCCACCTTGTTACAACAAAGATCAAGGATATCACCATCCTTGAAAATAAACAAATACTTATATGTATAACGATGCACCTCATCGATTATACGACCTAGGCATTTTTCTCAAATGCGACTTGATTTGATTCTTCGGCATCCTTCACTAATGCCTTCGACACAACGCTTGACACCCTTCACTAATGCCTTCGTCTTGACACCTTTAGCATTTTTCACTAATGCTTTGACACGGATGATGAGCACCTTTCACTAATGCTTTCATCTTGACACTTTCGGCATTCTTCACTAATGCCTTCAACCCAACATCTATGGAGAAAGGAAGAACTATCAACAAGAGAACCTTAGTTATCTTGATGATGACGAAGCATGGCAACTCATGAACTTGAGCTTGCACGTCTTCAAGAAGTGGTGATCTCGCCTTTAAGAGGAACCTAGAAGATCACACAAAACAAAAGACAAACTACATAGATCACTTGGATATGAGGTTGAGAGGTTATAATACTTGGGAAGTATGTGTGTAAAGTGGTGAGTAGAAAGGAAGAAATGGCTCTCATTTATAGAGAAAATTCTCTCATCGCTCGGATCCCACGGATCCCAACCACAAGGATCCGCTAACACAAAGCCGTGGATCCGTGGAACGCCTCTTGCCCATGGGTATTTTTGGTTATGGGTCATGGGTCATGGGTCATGGGTTATGGGTTGATCCATGGTTTTCTTGATAACGCCACACGCATAAAGAATGGAAATAAAGAATCGCTCGGGGTCAAAGGAACTTCCTTTTCTTCGAGCAAGTTTTATAACACCCTAGGCAAAGGAACCTAATCGTTGTAGTGTAGTAATTAGGGTAAGCCACGGTATTGATATCGCTCTCTGGGGAATAGGAATGCTAGTAGGGAGTTACTACGCTAAGGTTAAGGTTGAGGAAGATTATTTTTATCTTTTATATTTTATGAAAATGGAAAGGTACGAATCTCGGTATTGGATTTGGGGTTGGTATTTCACCGATTACTCTACTATTATCTAATTATCTAAACTAAGGTTGTGGGAGTCTATGTCTAATTAATGTGTGCTCGTATGATAGTTTAAAGATGTGTTTACTTAGTTTGTATTACTCCTTAATTATCTCCTATTGATGGTTGAGTGTCACGCCTTATTCCTAGTCACGTTGTGTTTCTAAAGTTGTAGGGTATGCTTTCTCCCAACTCTTTGAACTTACCAAAGGGTCTTGTCTACAAACCCACTAGAGATTATAGACTCCTACTCTAAGGCGCTTTCGGATGGTTTAGCCTACAATCACTCGTAATTATACTCTAAGGTTCACAAAGATGAATCAAGCATTATGCACAACGGATGACCTATCGCATTACTAGATCATAAATCAACTAAGATAAGAAACAACCAATCAATATTCAATAATTAAGTTTCATACTTCCTAAGCAAACACACAAATAAATTAGCCGGACATGGAGAACATGCAAGCATACACACAAATAATCAAAGACATAATTGAATTAATGAAGCAAAGACTTATCTTGGTGTAAGATAGGGTTAAAACCCTAAAATACTGTACAAGACACCTTAGGTTCGGTTTTAGGTTTTACCCAAAGACTCTCCACACAAAGACCGAAAAATTCGGATTCTATATATAAGATTACAATTGCGACGGCGCCACCTTATGTTTAGTGACGCCGCCGTGTCGCCGCCATTGGGTTTCGCTCTTGGCCACGTTAACCTTGCGACGGCGCCACCTTATGTCCGTGACGCCGTCCTCTTCGCCTTCGACGTCGTCGGATTGCATCTAGGCCGCCCGAGTAGCGACGGCCTACTCTTTCACCACTAGACGCCGCCTCTTGAAAATACGAGTTTTGAGTTCTCGTCCCGTCACACAATTCTGGACGGCGCCGCAAATAGCACCGACGCCGCCGCTTTCTACATTCAAAGAATCGTGAGTGTCTCGATTTCGACTTTGGCCATTTTCTTCATATATTCGCGCTTTTCCGTCCAAATAAGTGCCATTCCAAAGATTTTGCCTTCACGAGACCTAAAAGTGAAAAGGAACGATATTAAGCAATAACGGATACAAAGTGATCAAATAAGGACTTAAACGACCCTCAAAATGGTACCTTTTAAAACCTTATCAAATATCCCTACACTTGTTATTTGCTTGTCCTCAAGCAAATGTGCTTTTAGCCAATTAATTTATAAGTTAGGGGTCATGAAGCATTAATTCAAAACGGTCCACAACACATATAAGCCCCAAAAAGTCATAACAAGCACGGAATTACATACTAGCACCTCACATGGGGTGTTTGGATACTCACATCTCTCTCGGTGTATAAATGAAATATAACAATATAGGAAATGGAAGATAAACACTCATTAACCGGTCCTAGTACATAGATTACCATAGGCTTGAGAATAGATCAAACCTCCATCGCTTACGTAAGCACCTAGGAAAGACTATCAAAGAGGTCTTTAAAGGGTTGTAACGTTAGGCTTACTAGTAGGAAACAAGGGTTTGGTGGGATAGGCTATTTAGTGGTGGCAAGTCAAAATCTCTATGTTAAATGCATATGAAGAATGGCGCTGCTAAGCCAAGACTCGACACTCTAAACTTTAGATAACTCAAATAAACAAACATAAATTTAAAGGATAGATGTAGGATGGTAGCCCGTATTTTTTTTTTTTTTTTTTTTTTTTTTTTTTTTTTTTTTCATACACTTTTACTCTACCATCCTCTAAGATAACATCAAAATACTAGGGATTTATAAGCATATCCCTACACTTGAGTTTTTATTACTCTAACACTAATTTGACCCGAATTGAAAAGATCAAAACACTTGGGGTACATTATTACGCAAACAAAGGGAATTTGAATTTAACGCCCTTCCGTCATTTCATAAACTTTAACTTTTCCCATGAATCCCAATCGTCCCAAAATCAGATACAAAGGATATGACTCGACTTAGCAACTTATGCAAGCAACTAGATAATTGAACTAAGGGTTTAGGGTGATAACAAACATTTGCACTAAAAGTGAGTGCATATAGGGTAGGCTAAGGCGATTTGGGTGTATATTTGGGGTGGGGTGTAAACAATGTTTTCATTGATATTCGAAAACCGAAATATCACGAGAACCGCGAAAAGGATAGGCTCGAGGGGTTAACTAGGGTATCGTGTACTAAAGATGAGTACAACGCAGGGTGTGGGGAATTACTCAACCGATGTGGAAGAAGTAATTATATTACGTATCAAACAAGGGTTATCCTAATGCCTCTTATCATTTAGTTATTCCTAACTACACAAGTGTAGCCTCACTTGCGATCTCGAATGCATCACAAAACAAGTTCTAGAATCTAATATACTACCGGTTCACACTCTAAGCATTAAAGATGAATGCTTTTATTCCTACTAATCTAAGGGCGATCCTCACATTTTGGGTGGAATTTGGGTGGTAAGGGTTTTTGTGCTAGTCATGCAACTTCCTATCCGTGAGACGCTTTTGTTAAGACTAATGGCCCACTCCTATATGTCATGAAAAATTTTAAATTTGGTGCCAAAATTACCCTAACCGACATTTTCTCATGGTTTATTACACAATCACAATTGGACAAAGCAAATAATCAAGGATAAGCATAGTTTCAAAGTTCCCGTTTTATTTTCCTCCCTACACTTAAACCGAACATTGTCCCCAATGTTCCCCGAAAGTATCAAAGATATGATAAAAGAAGGTAATTAAAACGAAAGAAACTAATACTCCCCGATTAGCTCGGTAGGATCCGTAAAGTGGTGGTTAAATTCTTTTCAAGAAGAATTATTATGAAAAGCTCCTTCCAATCTTATGTAACTTCTTCTTGACAAACTAAACCCGCACACTTGAAGAAAACAAACGAAACCTTCGCAGAAAATCGGCGGTAATATATATAAGACTCGATTTAAACTAAGATATAATGCTTGTGGAATGGATGTTTACGAATTTCTAAGAAAATTAAGACCGAAAATTCCAAAATTTATAAGTAGCTCGAAAACGAGAAAAGTAATCGATGTTTTACTCCTTCCGACGCCGTCAGTTGCAATCTCGACAAAATCCGACAAAACCGGTCTCATGATTTTCGAAAAAATTCGAAAATTTACATCTTTAGAATCGGAAAATTTCGCAAAACATCCATTATGACTCGATACAAGCATTTGACTCGAACAAACAAACATATATATCTTTTAATTAATTGTTATTCTCATGTTTACGCTTTTGAAAACGTGTAATCCTCCCTACACTTATCCCTTATGTAAAATACCTTTATATGCAATTAAGACGAGGTTAAAAAAAATAAAGCATTTTCACAAATTTAAACATGAGGATAAACAATTAATAAAAGATATATGACACTAACAAGCAAACAATTAAGCATGGGTTGCCTCCCACGAAGCGCTTTTCTTTATTTAAGAGTCTTGTAGCTAGACTCGTAGTCGTGCTCCTACGTACCGATATACGTAAGTCTATCCTCAACAATGTCGTAAGGATCAAACTTATCATTCAAGTTCCTAGTAGTACGTTCGGTTAAATATGCCTTTTCAAACATCTCACCATCGGGATCATAGATTTGTATCCTAATGTGCCACCTTCCATTACCATCACTAGGCGGTCTATTCCAATTCCACATGTGTTCGGATTTCTCAACTATCCACTTATTCATGACAAGGTTAACGGGCAAGCTCCCTAAGAACTCGGTCATCTTCCTAAATACTAAGGCCCCTCGAACGGGTTCACTTCTATGTCCCTAGCCATTTCTTGTTCTTGGAAAGTTGTTGCACTAGCAAAGGCCTTATCTAGGTAAAAAGGCCTTTGGGGCCTATGATGTTCTTATCAATCCAAGGTCCATATCGAGAAGGCTCTCTATCCAACCCTATCTCTTGTGGGATTTCCTCATCCTTATAGTATGTATGCTTTTTAACATCGTAAACGGATCTAGCACTCCCCTCTCCTACCACTATTTTGGACATCTTACAATCGATGATGGCACTAGCGGTAGCTAAAAATCCTCTTCCAACTAGTAATGGGCATGTCGGGTCCTTATTCATGTCTAGTACATGAAAGTCGGCCAAAAGAGTCAACTCTCCAACATGTACTACCATGTCCTTTATTATTCCTACCGGACGTGCTATACTACCGTCCGCTAGACCTAAGATAGTTTCCGTTGGTTCAATTTTACCTAGGTTGAGGCTTCTATGAAGGGACAACGAACGAGATTGATGCATGATCCTAAATCGGCTAGAGCATCGAGTGGCTTGGAAGTCCCAAGTCTACACGGAAGGGTGAATAGCCCGGATCGCCTAACTTCTTAGGTAAGTTGTTTCGCACAAAGGCGGACCCATGTTTTCCAAGCCTAAGTTCTAACTCATATTTTCTTTAAAGCATTATAATAAGGTGCATGAGCTAAGACTTCAAGAATCGGTTTTTCTTGATGGAGTTCCTTGTACCCTCCTCTAAACTAGGTTTGGATTCTTGGTCGACGGGTTTCTCAAGAGTAGGCTTTTCCAAAGGTGCCGGGCCTTGGTATCTCTTGGATGGCTTGGAACCCTTTTGATAGCATTTACCGAGTGAATCGTTGGATGAGAGGGCATGGATGTGCATTCTCCCATGGTGAACGAGAACATGAAGTCGATGCAATCGAATTCACTTTGGGTTCTTTATGGTATCACTGGGAGTGCTCCAACTTCCCGCTCATTGAAGGCTTTTAAGAGGGCATCAAGCTTGGTTGTCATCTCGCTTTGTTTTTGCTTAAAATCGGCTTCAAGCTTATTCAATCGAGTTTCTTGAGATGACAAAATCTAGATGCAATTGCCTCAAGATTAGTAGGGTTCCCAGTATTAGAAGAATTGAACCTATTAGGCGAACTAGATGAGCTTTGGGGTGTGCTTGAGTTTTGGTTCCACTTAAGATTAGGGTGATTTCTCCATGAGGGGTTGTATGAGTTTCCTAAGTTGTTTTGTTCGGGTTTGAAAGTGTACCACTTCTCCCGCCTCCGCCGGCACGTATGGAGGCGTAGTCCGCAAAGCTTGTTCGAGAGCCTTGTGCAATCACGAGTGTCATGGGGACCACCGCATAACTCACAAGGTAGAGTGATTTGATTCACTTGTCGTGAGGACTTAGGATTTTGTAGAGCTCATGAGGAATTTAACTTGATCTTCAAGTTCGATCATCCCACGGTCGGGAGGAGGCAAGGAGATTGCCTTGACGGTTTTGGGCACTCACGGGGTCATCCCAACTTTCGTTGTCATAGAGGGCGAGGTCCTCTATTATTTCCCATGATTCTTCTCGGTGAGATCACTAAGTTTTCCACCGCCGCTTGGTCAATGGATCGCTTAGTGGGAAAGTTGACATGATCATAAAAGATTTGGACTTGGAGCCAAAGATCAATGCCGTGATGAGGACTTTATGAAGTAAGTCCTTGAATCGGGTCCATGCTTCAGAGAGATTCACCTTGACGTTGTTGGAACATCAAGATGTCATTCCTAAGCTTAGTGGTTCTCCCGTGGGAAAAATTGAGCAAGGAAGCGAGAAGTAAGATCATCCCAACTTGAGATGGAGCCGACGGAAGTCGCCAAGCCAATTACTAGCTTGGTCCCGTAGAGAGAATTGGAAGAGACGCAGCGCGTGGTCTCCCGAGTAGTAGCATCAAGGTCGATGGAATCGACGATTTTGAGGAAATCCTCGATGTCGATTTGGATCTTCTAACGAAGTCCATGGAATGCACATCCGCTTTGCACCAACCGGATGGTGTCGGATCGCAGGCCGTAGTTTGGGCTTGGTCGGAAGCTCAATGGTGTTCCTATAGCCTAAGTGGCTTGGTCTCGAGTATTCACCAAGAGTACGGGCTCTTGGCGGGTCATTTGGTGGTATGTTGATGAATGGTAGTGGGTTATCACCTTCCATGATGAAAAGTGATGGGGTTACGAACAAAGGTTACGAAGAAGGGGATAGACTAAGAGAAATCTAAAAATAAGAAAAAGTTTACTTGATAGGAATCACAAAGAAACCTAAACGAGGTGGACTACTAACTAGCTATTCTATTCCCGCAACGCGCCAAAACTTGATAACGCTACACGCCGCTCGGGGTCAAAGGAACTTCCTTTTCTTCGAGCAAGTTTTATAACACCCTAGGCAAGTGAACCTAATCGCTGTAGTGTAGTAATTAGGGTAAGCCACGGTATTGATATCGCTCTCTGGGGAATAGGAATGCTAGTAGGAGTTACTACGCTAAGGTTAAGGTTGAGGAAGATTATTTTTATCTTTTATATTTTATGAAAATGGAAAGGTACGAATCTCGGTATTGGATTTGGGGGTTGGTATTTCACCGATTACTCTACTATTATCTAATTATCTAAACTAAGGTTGTGGGAGTCTATGTCTAATTAATGTGTGCTCGTATGATAGTTTAAAGATGTGTTTACTTAGTTTGTATTACTCCTTAATTATCTCCTATTGATGGTTGAGTGTCACGCCTTATTCCTAGTTGCGTTGTGTGTCTAAAGTTGTAGGTATGCTTTCTCCCTAACTCTTTGAACTTACCAAAGGGTCTTGTCTACAAACCCACTAGAGATTATAGACTCTACTCTAAG
This sequence comes from Chrysanthemum lavandulifolium, assembly GCA_022545495.1. NCBI lineage: Eukaryota > Viridiplantae > Streptophyta > Magnoliopsida > Asterales > Asteraceae > Chrysanthemum > Chrysanthemum lavandulifolium. The sequence goes on along the minus strand of CM040246.1, from coordinate 198,265,324 downwards.
GCGCTTCGGATGGTTTAGCCTACAATCACTCGTAATTATACTCTAAGGTTCACAAAGATGAATCAAGCATTATGCACAACGGATGACCTATCGCATTACTAGATCATAAATCAACTAAGATAAGAAACAACCAATCAATATTCAATAATTAAGTTTCATACTTCCTAAGCAAACACACAAATAAATTAGCCGGACATGGAGAACATGCAAGCATACACACAAATAATCAAAGACATAATTGAATTAATGAAGCAAAGACTTATCTTGGTGTAAGATAGGTTAAAACCCTAAAATATCGTACAAGACACCTTAGGTTCGGTTTTAGGTTTTACCCAAAGACTCTCCACACAAAGACCGAAAAATTCGGATTCTATATATAAGATTACAATTGCGACGGCGCCACCTTATGTTTAGTGACGCCGTGTCGCCGCCATTGGGTTTCGCCTTGGCCACGTTAACCTTGCGACGGCGCCACCTTATGTCCGTGACGCCGCCCTCTTCGCCTTCGACGCCGTCCGGATTGCATCTAGGCCGCCCGAGTAGCGACGGCCTACTCTTTCACCACTAGACGCCGCCTCTTGAAAATACGAGTTTTGAGTTCCGTCCCGTCACAATAATTCTCCGGACGGCGCCGCAAATAGCACCGACGCCGCCGCTTTCTACATTCAAAGAATCGTGAGTGTCTCGATTTCGACTTTGGCCATTTTCTTCATATATTCGCGCTTTCCGTCCAAATAAGTGCCATTCCAAAGATTTTGCCTTCACGAGACCTAAAAGTGAAAAGGAACGATATTAAGCAATAACGGATACAAAAGTGATCAAATAAGGACTTAAACGACCCTCAAAATGGTACCTTTAAAACCTTATCATTTTTAGGGAAAAACTCAGAATTATAGTAAATCAAGGACCTCATAAAGATCCAATTGAGGTACCCCCCACCAAGGAAATCATATATCTAAGACTTGATAACTATTATCTAGTTCAGAAGATTTGCAATCCTGCAACTATCTAGTTTTTAAAACATGATTAACTTGTCTCGTTTCACCGTTATTCAGTTTGGATTGAGCCGTTCAACACCCCAACTAGTAAATTGCTTATTTATTGCTATGGACTAATTTTTGTACAAATTGCAAACTATGTACGATGAGATAGGGGAAAGTGACGAGACATGAGATAGGTCAGTTGGTGCGATTATGCACATGTGCTCTCTTGTATATAAGGATTTATTGGATAAAATCCTAGAGCAAGAGACAAGGTGTTCTTGTCAGTTAACAGAACCTGAAGATGAATGTAAGGCGATCTGCAAGCTCCTAGGTGAACCTCACTTTGAAAATGTAAGTAAAATGATCATAAATCCATAGTATATAAAACTTTAATAATGTTTTTTAAATGTACTATATATTTGTATTGTAGAATTTAAACATATTATGTTGTGATTGATTTGCAGAGTTTTGAAACTATTATTGATAGGATGCATAATTCTAAAAGCACTCTTGAGAAATTGAATAGAAAGAAACACCAGATGGCTCCCCACTTGAGGTTGAGTTGGAAGTTGTGTTATCAAAATTAAAAGCATTGCATATTGAGGAAAGTTGCGCTCCTAGTGAGTTCACTTTGGATAAGTGAATAGTTTGTCTTTGAAACTGGAGCGCTTGACCAAACAAAAGGTACAAATTTACATTATACCTAAACTTGATTTTATTGTAATAATACATGAGATGACCCTTATTATTGGTGGCAAAACAAACAGGTCAATTGGGTAACAAGTTTACTTAAGTTTATTCATGGGTTATTGATACGCCGTTTAATTTATTTACAGAATATCAACAATTTCATTCTTTGTAAATAAATTAAAGGATGTATCAAAAACCCATGGATGAACTTTAAATAAACATGTTACCCAATTGACGTGTTTGTTTTGCCACCCATAATAAGAGGTAAAAATTTACATTATACCTAAACTTGATTTTATTTTAATAATACATGAGATGACGTTTCAAAGACAAACTATTCAACTCACTAGGAGTGCAACTTTCCTTAGCATGCAATGCTCTTAATTTTGACAACACAACTTCCATCTCAACATCAAAGTGGGGAGCCATATGGTGTTTCTTTCTCTTCAAATTCTCAAGAGTGCTTTCGACATTATGCATCCTATTAATAATGGTTTCAGAACTCTCCAAATAATCACAACAGAATATATTTATATTCTACAAGTACAAATATATAGTACATCTACAAAGCATTATTAAAGTTTTATATACTACGGATTTATGATCATTTTACTTACATTTTCAAAGTCAGGTTCACCTAGGAGCTTACAAATCGCATTACATCCATCTTCAAGTTATGTTAACCGATGAGAACACCTTGTCTCTTGCTCTTGGTTTTTATCCAATAATTCTTTATATACAAGAGATCACTTGTGCATGCACCAACCGACTTGTCTTGTGTCTCGTCACTTTCCCCTATCTCATTCCACATAGTCTGTCATTTACACAAATTTTAGTCTATAACAATAAGATAAGCAATTAACTAGGTGGGGTGTTGAACGAGTTAATCCAACCTCAATAACGATGAAAAGAGGCCGTTTAATTAGGTTTTAAAAACCAGGTAGTTGTAGTATTGCAATTCTTCTCAAATAGCTAATAGTTATCAAGTCTTAGATATATGATGTCCTGGTGGGGTACCTCAACCGGATCTTTATGAGGTCCTTGATATACTAAAATTTACGCTTTTTTTCCTCCAAAAAGTAGATTAAGTGCTTTCTGATAGTATAGATATAAATAGAGCATGCATTGCAAGGAAGAGACTAAATTAATAATTTAAATTACATAAAGAATATTAAACAAAAGGTTGTTGGTAACTTCGATTTGATCCAGCATACCTAACAAACCCCACTTCGCCATTAAGATTCAAAATTAACTATTAATTCGTTCCATGATACATGATTATAATGATCATGATACAATAATTGATTCAATTCATAATTTTTGCTCGCTTTAAGCCCAAATTTCTTTCGTTATTTTGACCCGATGATAATGAAGATCCCACCAACGATAATCAACTAATTAAAATACAAATAAATCTGTAAAACTAATTTATCAATAAATAAAAACCCTCACAAGTTGCATAAAAAATGTTTAGTTTTTATGTAAACTAAGCTTGAGTTATTAAGGTTTAGGATTTATAACTATCTTAGTTAAAATATATTAACTAAAAGATAAGATTTTTAAACTAAAAGATTTATAAAAATTAAATAAAATAACAAACTTTCCAATTAAAATCCATAAAATTTAATGTAAACTTAAACATTGTAGAAATTAATTTATATAAATATAAACATATTTTTAAAGTACCAAACTATTTTAAAAATTAATAAACTAAAACCGCTTTAAAACACTAAACTAAATCAAAAAATTTATAAAACTTTTTAACTTCTATAATCGATATTAAGTAGCAAAAATATAAAACCAATTTTTACAAAGATGACTATTTTATAAAATAAAACAAAAATGACGAAATAAAGAACTATTTTTAAAAATTACTTAAAATCAAATAGAAAATCTAAAAAAAACTGTAAAAAAAGTAAATACTTTCAAGAAATTATAAAAATAAAATAAGATGTTTTTGGTATTTTTAGCAAATAAAAACTAGATAAAAAAATTGTAATGTTTTTAAGAAACTAAAACAAGGCAAATAGGAGAAAATCTAAATCTTGAAACTTTATGAAAAATAAACTTGAGATTTTTAGAATACTCAAAGATTTTGTATATAAAAGATGAGAGAAATCAGAATTTTTATAAAAGTAAACTTGAAATTATAATAAAATAGATGAAAGGAAAGAAATTTTATAACATTAAATTTATACAAACATAAAAGCTAAGTTACACTACTCCTACTCCTAAAAAAAACAAAAACTAGAGAGACTTTAGAGCGGAAGGTGTCATAACAAGCCATCATCACTTCATCAGTGTCACCTCAGCGCAACATCAGCATCCCACTTCTTCACAACTAACCACAACAAACCCACCCCCCTCTCACTCATAACAATCCTCAACCTTTTCATTTAGGGCCCACAACTACCACTTTATTTTTTTTTCAAATTTTCAAATAAACTAAATTTATTTCATTAATAATTAAAATACATAAACATTTTTTATAAAAAATATAAATAACATTTTTATAAAAAAATAAATAAAACACGGGCACTTTTACAAATCAAAAGTGAGTTCCTGGAAAACAAAGTTAATCTCAAAGGAACCGGTCCGTAAAGCTCAAGTCCCATAAATCTTTCAACATTTGCAACCAATTCAAAAAAAAAAAAAAAAAAAACATTGTCATCTTCATCTCATCTTCCCGCACACATATTCACACACACACACACACAGTTTACACATCTTCATCTCAAGCCCTCGATAAAAAGAAAAGAAAACAAACCGACACAAAGGACAATCGGTTGCTTCGTCGTGCAGATGGTGAGGCTCTTCACGACGAGCCATGACGAGCTCCGCCGGTGTGGCGACGAGCCCCGGCGAGCAGCCACGTGGGACGACGGCGAGGCACGAAATTCCCACACCCTCCGCTCTTATAACTTTCGGACCAACCTATAATAATATTACCAGACCAGATAATGCCATGTGGTACTTTCTTGTTGGTCCATGCAGAGGAGATAGATAAGTGGTATGTCCGCGTGCGCCTTCCGCAACAATGCGTGTGCCGAGCGTGTGTCATGCTGACATGGATTCTGATATGGCACCACATAAACAATCTTACTGCTATGGTCTTATGGTCTTAAATCCTTTCTTCTCCAGGAAGGATTTAAGCCGAAACAAACACCCCCGAAATAAGTTGGAGGCAACTCTGTAAATAAGAAACTCACTTTTCCGTAATATCTCTACTTCATTTATACACAACTGTTGCATCATTGTATATCACCAACATTTACTAGAGGGACGGAAGCAAGTGGTGTTTAGGGTGGTCAACCGACCCCACTGAGTCTTTGACTAACATTGAAATCACCCATTGTAAATCATATTGTAACACTAGCTAAAAGACCCGTAAAATTTACGGGTATTTTAAAAAAACGTATAAAAATAAATGTAAATAATGTTTATATGTTATGTAGCAAATTAGAAGAACATTACAAATGACTGTCATGTGGAAAAAAAGGCATGTTTGTAAATGAAACATAGAAACAGTACAACAAATTGTCTAATAATGCAAAACGAAGATAAAGTAAGAAAAACATATGGTAGTATTTGCAGTTGTCCATTTTGATATGTTGTTGAACAAAAACTTGTGGATGCATTTGTAGATAACTTGAGCTTTTTTTCTTACAAAATTTGACAACTAAAGTAACACCAACCTTCATATTCTTGTATAACAACTATAGTTCTAACAACAATAAGAAAAGCAACCTAAAATAGGTATGATTTAAAACACGGTGTCTTTTTGGACATCCGTAATAAACAAAGGAATATGAGAACAAAACAAATCGGATATTAACAATAAATAATTTGTAAATGACGACTAAATTACATTGTAACCAAATAGTTCGTATGGGAATTAGCATCCATAAAAACAATAAAGCAAAATCAAAAGAGATATAAGAGCGACATCCTTTATTTATGAGAAAATCATTTATTTACTAATTTACCTTTACCCTTTATTCCTTCTAATATTATGTTTATTCATGTATTTTTCTTCAATAACACGGAATTAGTTAGGATGTGATATTAATTCACCAAGAGTAACCAAGAAACATGAATTATCGTTTGATGCATAATGATAATAGAATCAATGTCTTAAAAGAAACTTTAAGTAGCAGATAATACAGTTGCGACGTGGTTAAACCATGTCAACTTACTCGAACAAAACTTAACGACACAAAAGTAGTCCAAAAAGGGGAATTCAAGCATAGAGTAAGAAACATAGAAGATAACTTGAGTGGTTCAATCCTTTTCAACCCTTAAGTCAAGCAACTTCTTCTTGGTGTTAGATTCTTAATTCATTCATCACAACCTATATGCCACCATGTTTCCTAGTTAAACATATATAGAGCGGACTGGTTGAAGTACATTTTATATGTTTTGGAGGCGTTCTGTTGTCATTAGTAACACTCACCGAAGCCAAAGACTAACGAAAAGACAATATAGTTAAGATTCAAAAAAGATAAACTTCATATAATCATATTTGTAGTAGATGAATTTTGGGATACATGTAAATCAACTCTTATCGTTATTAAATCCTTTAAAGTTCTAGCAAGAGGTAGATGATCCCCTTACAGTAGTCGCGGTTCTTGTGACCATGAGCTTTTTTTCTTACAAAATTTGACAACCAAAGTAACATCAACCTTCACATTCTTGTATAACAACTATAGTTCTAACAACAATAAGGAAAGCAACCTAAAATAGGTATGATTTAAAACACGGTGTCTTTTTGGACATCCGTAATAAACAAAGGAATATGAGAACAAAACAAATCGGATATTAACAATAAATAATTTGTAAATGACGACTAAATTACATTGTAACCAAATAGTTCGTATGGGAATTAGCATCCGTAAAAACAATAAAGCAAAATCAAAAGAGATATAAGAGCGACATCCTTTATTTATGAGAAAATCATTTATTTACTAATTTACCTTTACTCTTTATTCCTTCTAATATTATGTTTATTCATGTATTTTTCTTCAATAACACGAAATTAGTTCGGATGTGATATTAATTCACAAGAGTAACCAAGAAACATGAAATATCGTTTGATGCATAATGATAATAGAATCAATGTCTTAAAAGAAACTTTAAGTAGCAGATAATACAGTTGCAACGCGTTTAAACCATGTCAACTTACTCAAACAAAACTTAACGACACAAAAGTAATCCAAAAAGGGAAATTCAAGCATAGAGTAAGAAACATAGAAGATAACTTGAGTGGTTCAATCCTTTTCAACCTTTAAGTCAAGCAACTTCTTCTTGGTGTTAGATTCTTAATTCATTCATCACAACCTATATGCCACCATGTTTCCTAGCTAAACATATATAGAGCGGACTCGTTGAAGTACATTTTATATGTTTTGGAGGCGTTCTGTTGTCATTAGTAACACCACCGAAGCCAAAGACTAACAAAAAGACAATATAATTAAGATTCAAAAAAGATAAACTTCATATAATCATATTTGTAGTAGATGAATTTTGGGATACATGTAAATTAACTCTTATCGTTATTAAATCCTTTAAAGTTTTAGCAAGAGGTAGATGATCCCCTTATAGTAGTCGCGGTTCCGGTGACCATGAGCTTTTTTTATTACAAAATTTGACAACCAAAGTAACACCAACCTTCATACCAAATTAGTACGTAACAAATGCACTTGTTGAATATAAAAAGCTATATGGTTGACTTTTTTTTAATTATTTAAAAGCACGTATGAAAACAGTAGCATGGTATAAATGGGTTTATTTTTTATTGACAACACTTTTGTTAAATATAAATCAAGATTATCGTAATTAAACGAACATTTGAAAAATAACGGTCAGATAATGAATATCAAAAAACACAACGTAGTTGATCAAAATCAGTGTACCTTTCACCTTAAATGAACAATAGCCATTTCTTAGAACACTGACTTTAAATAAGAGCAAATGGCATAGAAAGGCATTTAACTTAGGGTTTATTTCCAATCAAAATATTCTACTTTTTTTTTGCACATAAAGGCGCTCAACTGTTTTTAGCCGATTTAGGTTTTTTTTTTTCTAACTTTCGTTAACCCAATTCGTTAGAGAATGGCTCCATATGCAGGGCACATAGGGCATTTTGAAACTTAAACGAGTTCCTCACCCTCCATATGCACCAACACCGATAATCATTAAGCCATAAAGATCTCTTTCTTCTTCCCGACAAACCCGTGAAGTTATGCATTTCAAAGCAGTCTTTGAAAGAGAAAACAAAATTTTTGAGACTTTACACCATGTTGATATGTCTTGCCAAAGCCCGGAGGCGAAAATGCAACCCGAGAAAAGGTGGTCAACAGCCTCCTCCACGCTCCCACAAAGCACACACAAGGTGTCCGTCATCGAATATTTCTTTGCCTAAGAGCGGTCGGGATCCTACCCATCTCACCCTCCATCCAAAAATGTTACACTTCTTGAATCCAACTACACCACTCGAAAACATTTAAATTGTCAAATCCATGTCTAGGTACAATTGCTTCCTAACCGCACTCACCGTGAAGATACCATTGCCCACCCCAATCCAAACCCAGCTATCCGAGGCATCAGAGGGCACAACATAATCCAGCAATGTGTTGAGCACTTCCCATTCAGGGCCGTCCTCTATCGCTATAGCCGTCCTTTTCCAATTCCAAACCCGCTCATAACCAGAATCCATCAACTTCACCCTATCACTAACTTTGCACCTTTTGTCTATTTCTAGCCGGAACAAGTTGGGACAAACCACCATCAATGGAAGATTAAGTAACCATGGGTCAATCCAGAAAGATATATTATTACCATCTCCCACTTTGCCTTTGAAGAATCTTCTAAGTGGCATCCCCGACACCACCGTTCTAGATATAACTTTCACAATATTACTCCACACCCCATTCAAGGATTTACGAACCGGAAGAAAATCCCAGCTCCTGTTAGAAACGTGACAAGCCTCAATCACCTCGCCCCAAAGACTGCCTTTATCATTCTTGTACCGCCACCCCCACTTAGTGAGCAAAGCCACGTTAATGAACCTCAATTTGCACAACCCGAGACCCCCACACTTCTTAGGAGTGCAAACTCTTTCCCATGCCACCCAGTGTATCTTGTGAACTTCGTTTGACCCTTCCCAAAGAAATATACTAATGAGGGATTCCAAGTCTTTAATAACTTTACAAGGAGCTTTGTACAAAGAAAAGTAGTACACCGGAAGGCTTTCCAAAACTGACTTAATCAGAGTGACCCTTCCCCCAATCGATAAGCAATCGGCCTTCCATTTGGATAAACGCGACTCAAACACATCAAACACCGGTTTCCAGTTGTTAACACGATTCATATTGGCCCCAACTGAGATGCCCAGATAATTAAACGGAAGAACTCCTACTTTACATCCCAAAACTTTAGCTTTCTCGGCGACCACTTCCTAATTCACCCCAATACCGTGAAGGCTCGATTTGGCAAGATTGATTTTTAGCCCGGAACATAAATAAAAGCATCTCAAGATTCTAACCACATTATCAAGACAAGGCGCCGACCATTCCCCAATGATAATAGCATCATCCGCGAAGAAAGTGTGAGATTATAGGACCCCATTAGGCATGCCGATTCCATGAATCGTGCCTTCCTCTTGAGCCCGATTTAACAAGCGTGATAAGGCTTCCATCACAATAAGGAAGAGAAACGGAGATAGCGGATCTCCCTGTCGCATCCCTTTCCCAAACTGGAACTCAAACGTGGGGGATCCATTTACCAATACCGAAGATCTAGCCGACCTAAGGATGCCTCTAATCCATAAGCACCAAACCTGAGGAAATCCCATCTGATCAAGTTGACGTTGTCAAAGGCTTTCTCGAAATCAATTTGAAGGATGAAAGTTTGCTTCTTATTCCTTTTGCACCACGTTATGACTTCATTGATGATCAAGGGCCCATCGAGAATAAATTTATCTCTTAAAAACGCCGATTGAGAATTGGAAACCACCTTCCCCAAGACGCATTTAAAACGATTAGAAAGGACCTTGGGTTTTGATGCTTATTTTGGGTTTTAAATATACAAATTCTCTAAAAGTGTGACGTATGTGATCTAAACATGGGTTTCATGAATGGATGTCAATTTTTAATTTCAAGAAAACTATCAGTATTTTGTGAAGTGGTTATTTTAACATGTTAATCAGAAGTGTCTAAATTAAGAAGATACTCATATTTTGGATTACGGAAGAATATCAAAGAAAATGGGAAAATGCAGATATGGGTTTGGGCTAAAAGTTGTATGCGGTAAGGCTTTCAACCATACCCGCACACTCAAGCCGTACCAGTTACACTTTTGGGCCAAACTTCATACACCAAGTAGCATTCCAACTTCCTATTATGGTCTGTTTAGTACAATAAAACTCAAAATATTGAGATGCTTTTTTGTGAAACTTATTTAACGAAAACATGCGTGTCATAACCTGTTTATTGTGGTGATTTAAAGGCGAGAAGGGGGAACTATACCAAATACATAAGCTTTTAGCAAACACTTCAAGGTGACTTTTGTTTGATATAACTATAAGTGGCAAAATGTGTGGGTCGGTCGGGTCATGGGTCTAGATGAGTTTGGGTCTAACGGTCGGGGTCCACATGGGTCATTTAGGACTACGGGTCTAAGCAGGTGCAGGTCAAATGGGTCTTGAGACGGGTTGACCCGTCGGGTTTTCGTTTTTTTTTTTTTTTTTTTGAGTGAAAATGAAAAAAATGAAAAGAGGTGTTAATTTTTTTTACCCATTAGACCCGTTGGTTAATTGTTATACAATTGGAGGTTACATCAAACACCCATTTAGACCCATCCAAAACAAAATCCATCACCTCCTAAATATTACCCAACTTGACCCATAAATAACTAATGGGTCTAAAATTGCCACCTCTAGATATAATGAACTGAAATCTATGCTGTTGGACGTTCTATACGTGCTTTATGTGAATTTATACACATGGAGGGATTGTGGTTTGGTTATGTAATGGGGTCTTATAGCCTAGAATTTACGTTTCAGCTTACAGGAAAATCTAAATTAAACAAGTATACTGAAGCTAATCATCATTTCATTCAGGCCATTTTTATCATGGGATTGACGTCCTTATCAATGTCATTTGAGGTGTTCCCTACCTTAAGATCAGCAGCCAACGTTCACCCTTTATGACCCAGTTGAAGTAAATGAACAATCAACATTCTATGTCTGAAAGGCTCGAATATTGAGAAATTTAAATAAACAAGTCCTTTTTTGAACTTCTTTTTCTGAACTCTATTTGGTCTCGTTGTATTACTTAAAATAGGTGTATCAGATTTGCAGACACCTACTTCTTTGACTATATATTCTGAATTAGTACTCCTTTTTCATGCCACCTCTGTATCTTTTTACATGTCCAAGGTTATAACTTCTCTATGATGGTGCATTTACGATATCTTTTTAGCATTTTTTTTATTAAGTTTATCCCTTGTTAACTACTTCGTATACATCCAAGGGCAAATCCAAGGTTACGTTTGGGTTTCTGTCTGAAATCAGTCAATCACTATCAGCATGAGTATTACAGTGAGCTCAATTATTTTTCATATTTAACCCCTTGGCTGGTTTTGATCCAACCCTAAACTTTGACTGTCATTTTAATTTAAATCAACCACTATATGTCAATGACACACATGTAAATTATTATGAGATCAACTGTTGATATCATGTGATGCAGGTTATTTGGGGCTATTGACAAACGTACTATGTGTGAGGATGGCAAGGCTGACACCCGTATTCTTTTTTATGGGACTCACTTTCCATCTTCAAATGAAGAATACTTGCAAATTTATCCATCTATACAGGTATTATGACTGATGGAATAATCATCGAGGGCAAATTGGGCTTCAAAGTTGATATCTCTTATAACCTATGTACATACTTTATCTTAGGTGGATACTCTTCCAATCAACAGTGTACCTGATCTTATTGGTAACTATGATATCTGTGTGGTAAAGAGCATGAGCCTTAGTTCAGATGTTATTGCTCGTGCAACTAGAATGAAAGTCATAATGCAGTACGGTGTTGGCTTAGATGGTTCTTTATCTGTTTGCTTAATGCTTATGCAATGAACCTTTCAACTGAATTAGCTGACCTTGTTTGGCCATTAAAGAATTTCAACCATATCTACTACTTTAACGAATCATGTTTAAAATTTTAATGAAGGTGTTGATGTATCTTCTGCTACAACCCATGGAATAAAAGTTGCCAGGATTCCTAGCGGGCTAACAGGAAATGCTGCTTCATGTGCTGAAATGGCCATCTATTTCATGTTAGGCCGGTCTAGTCCGCAAGCAAGTAGGTTCTCTTGCCACTCTAATAATTAATATTTTATTAGTTGATGTTCTCATTGACGTGATGGTTCATTTTTCAACTGGTATTCGTATTATGTGATATCTCAAACATGCATATGGGTTGGCGGTCACACCTTTTTTACACTAATCAAGGACACACATGGATTAATGGTATTTGAATTAGACACAACCGGAAAGAAGTTTGACCTCTCTCGAATGTCAAACAACCTTTTTTGTTGGTTATTTAGTATTTTTATTAACAAAAAGTTAGACTACATGATAAGTTCGAGACTTGGAGGGTGGGTTTAAATGTCGGCAAGTTTATTAATCTACTATGTTTTCCATTTGTCTTAATTTTTTTCTATAACTTCTCTTACTGTTGTTTATTATGTCTACTCAATTTTATATACTGCAGAATCAGATACAGATGCATATTGCTGTAAGGAAAAGAAGGTTGGAGAACCAAGATACATTACATGGAAAGACCATAAGTTCAGTCAGATTTTCGTTTCATTCTCGTATGGCTGGATTATTCTGCATTCCTGTATGATAAAAGATGACTTCTTGTAAAATAAAAGAAACCCTTTAAACCATCTCCTTTTAGTAAGACCTCCTTACAAAAAAGATTATCGATACATTACAACTGGAGGAGTTATTATTCACGTTTAGTTGGTGTAGGTGGTACTACAAAACAAACGACAACATTCCTAGCTTTAATGTTAAAGAGTTTAGTAGCATGTGAAAAGGTGTATGAGTTGGTGTTAGACATGAAGGAAATGGGAAAAGAGAGGTATGGCTCTTTAACAACCACAATAGAGCACACAATTAAAAGCAAAATCCCCTATTAGAAGCAACCTTGTCCAAGAAGACGCTTCAAGCCTTCATATGCATATTAGAAATATCTCTATAAATTACAGCGAATGTCTTTATTTGTCTGAAAGCAGTGCATCCAAGCTTACTTATTTGTCCAAAGCTATCATTATAACACATTGAATTGTGTTAAATATTTACAAATGTTTCTCACATTCCAAGCATGCACTCTTTCGTTTAACTTCTTAAATTCCCTTCCAAGCGTGCTTAACTGATTAGTGATAACTGACAAACCATCAGAATTGTCACTACCTCAGCTAGTTCTTGTTGATGCTCCATCATGCCATCTTTGAGATTGATCCGCCATTTCTTGTATTGCTTTCTTTCCATTAGCAACACTCATCTTTGGAATAGCTCCTTGAGAATCCAACATTTGTCTTGTTGAAACATCCAGCCCTTTATAGAACAAAATCACCTCCTACATAGCAGTCAAATCATGTTGAGGACATCTCAATAATAATTCCTTGAATCGTTCCCAAGCCCTGTAGAGAGTTTCGTCACGTTTATGCTTAAAGTTATTGATTTCCTTCATTCTTTTTGCAGTAGTGATGGATCCAGCAGGTTCCTTTCTTATGCTTCTGCTTGCAGGTCCAATGAGAGTAGTAGGGAAGATGAGTAAACAAATCAGCAATCTCAAATACCTTTTCAATGTGTTCATTTGCATCTTCATTATCAGCCCCACTAAATGCATTACCCACCCTCAAGTTCAAATATGGTTGTCAATATCGGCCTAGCAACACCCGAACCATAAACACCTCGGGTTTGAGTCATGTACTCCTCCATAGTTTGATTCGGCATTGTTTCAGTTACTTCTTAACAAAGGTATCACCAATATTTATATATACGCAATTATGAGTGTTTGGAAGGATATATACGCAATTCCCCCATTTTTTTATCATCTAAGATAACATCAAATAAGTACACGTTATTCTGATCTCGAGTGACGAGTATTAGATGTGCGACATGAATAAATGTTATTCACTAGAATATATATAAATATTGGTGATACCTTTGTTGAGTATTACTTGTTCCAACAGTCTTATTTGTGGTCACGTGAATTGTTATTTCTTATTCTTTCTTGTACATATTAAGCATAACCGTGAAGCTCTCATCAGAATTAAGCTCAATAAAAGATTGCTCTTTCGCGTACTTGTCAACAAAAAGAATGGAGAAAACTAGATCGTTATCTGATGGATAACGCTTCAAGACTTCTTCATTTAGTTAGCTGAAGTCGAATGAGCATGGGTCCATATAGATACACTTTTGTGAGCCAAAACAATATTTTCTCCTACTTGAGTTCTTAACCGGCTTAAAAAAGCCGTTATACCTCAGTTTTAGCTTGTACTTTGGTGATATTTGCCTAAAAGTAAAATTAAGTACACAAACAATATTACGAACCAACAAGAGAAGAAAAGTATCAAGCTTTAAAAAATCACATAAACATACTCGATAATTGGTGAGTGAACAATTAATGTTCTCCAATCTTGGTCCCGACAAGTCTTGAGTAGGAATATTGGCCATCTTGTCCATCACTTGCTACTTTCAACAACAAAAACAAAGATAAGGATTCATTATTTGGTGTAAACCTAAGATAATAGTTACTAAAATGTACCATACGTAACTCGTCATATATGGGGCACTTTATGAATATATGAGTTTATCTTTGCTTAGATTGTATATATCGTCTGTGATGATCATACACATGAGCACTCAATAAGACAATGGTTTTTACCTTAATTTTGTTCTTTAAAGGCAAATACCATGTAGTCATAAATAATTCACATTATATAACCAATTAAAAGCAACTATGAACAGTCATTGGAAAAACATTATAGTTTCCACCAAAGCAACTAAGAACACAAGCAAACATATTCCTTAATTTCATCACTTCATTTCCCATACACAAACACAAACCAAACATGTTTTCACTATCCTATAAACCAACACTTCATAAAAACATACTAACTCATGTTTCAGTAATAGTTGAAAATGAACAGCAACAACAATATTGGAGAAGATAATGTTTTTTCAATGAATTGTTTATGACTGTAATTGAAGAAACATTATTTAGGTAAACTAATACATTCAACAATGAACAAAATACAATTAAAAGCTTGGCAAATTTAAATTACCTGAATATACGGTTGTAGTTGTAGACAGTGATATGTATGTGGAGAAGAAAAAATTGCTAACTTAGTTAACTGATATGCATGAGAATTTGGATATATATATATGACAAATTGAATATTTGTGAATGATATATACATAATTATGAGTGTTTGCAAGGATATATACAATTCCCTCTAAAAAAAATTAGGTATATATAAGAATTGAGATATTTTTGCAAGGGCTTATTTGTAATATATAATACAGTATATATATTTTTAAGATGATATTATCAATAATATATGTCTACGAAGGTAGAAAAAGAAAACCCTAAAATGGCCAAGGCCGAGGTATCTTGTTGCATGCTCGATTTTCTTTTTGTTTCTGCTATATAGATATATCTATCTTGTAGTATTTAATTAATAATTTTCTAAAACTAATTTTGTTCAACTGCATGCAGGCTATAATGATCTGTCTGGACACCACTAGATGGATGGAAAACTCCCAATCAGCTATGTTTAAGGACCAAGTAGCGGCTGTGCAATTCTATTGTGACGAAAAAATTAAGGTTCTTTTAATTCTAAGATTTAATTTTAGCACGGTTTCTTTTTGTTTTTGTTATTGATTATTATTATTATTATTTTACAGTCTCATCCAAGGACAATCATCGGTGCATGTGGATCGACTATGTATACTTTATATTGTTCTCAGATCCTCGTCCGCCCTACCAGAGATTTTCCTATGATCATGAATATCATTCATGGTTAGCTTCTTCATTTTATTAAGTGGCTATATTTACTTGTATTTATAATGATCATTTTTATTGTTGTTACTCAGATGGACATATTGGCGAAGAGTTACAGTTATTAACTGCACTCAGAGTTGCTTATGAACGTTTTTTTGAGAGCGTAGGCCCAGATATGAAAACAAGGATTGTCTATTTTGTTGGAAGGTATGTATGCTTATATTAATTTACTAATGCAACTTTTCTATCATAATTTTATATCTCCGTGTGGCTTTCAGTACTCTACATGAGACATTGGATAAGGCAGAGCTTATAGGAACATTGCTCAAGGATATTAATGCAGCTTGTGATGTCATCTGTTTTGGTGACCCGTACTTGGATAAGAGGCGATTTTTCGACACCTTGATTAATTTTGCAAATATTGATGGCAACTGCAACATTTGCCACGTTCCACCTGAATCTTCTGTCCTTGAGGCCCTATCCAGGTTTACTTATAATCTATCTGTTTTCTTAATTGGACTCTACTCAAGGATTGGAATGTATAAACACAGATAACCAAAATAACTCTTTGATTGATAATAGGAAAATAGCTCAAAACCTATTACATGTTTATACACTGCTTTGTATGTGTTTGTTATTTATAACCTCTTGCTAAACACCCCTATTTATACCCAAAGCAAACCCATAACACTAAGTCTTGATAATGGGCCCACTAATACTCCCACATGGATTATGATGTCATAGATGATGACAGCCATCTAGAAGGCTGTAAATCCTCTTCTTTGACTTAGAATTCCAACATCTACAGCCTTTTTTCTTTAGATATTGGCTTATCATACATCTTGTAAACTTTTTCTGTCAGGTCTAAAATCCTCATCCCTGCTTTTGGAGGAGGAACCGATTCTGCATATCTGTGCAAGCACCATAAGAAAAAGGCTCTGCAAAGACGATAAGAACATGCCAATTGTAATCTATGTGAAACCTTCTCCTAGTGATCCCGGTTTTTCCTAGTGATGCCGATTATCTTAAAACAGACTGTAATTTTTCACATTTTTATATTTTTATTTTTATCAAGATTCATCAATCTTTTAACATTTTTTCTGCATTTTAGGTCCATTTTGTCAAAGGGTACTTTTAACTCTTGAGGTAAAGGAGGTTCCCTACAATATCCGTTTTATGCGCAGAAAGCCTAAATGGTGATAATCTTATTTATCAATTTTGAGTTTTTAGTATAAAGGATTGGTTTTTATTTGCGCTTTTGATGGTTGAGTGTTTGTTTGTGCTTTTATAGGTTTTTAAAAAAGAATCCAGATGGGATACTGCCTATGATTAGGTTTAGTGATGGAACAGTTGTTTCCAATTCTGATGTTATTGTGGGGATGATTGAAGAGATGTATCCGGAACGCCCTCTTGAGAATCCACCTCATTTTGCCTTTGTGTATGTTATATTCACCCCTTTGTGTGTGCCTTTATATGTACCATATACGTAATCATACACAGACATACAACAACTATGTTACCAAACGTTTTTTATAAGCTACCGTTAGTAATATAGCCATATGCAAAGACCCTTTGTATTATAGCGATAGAGTTTGCAATAACGGGTGTTTGAGATTGTTTATTGAAACTGTAGCAATCAGCCGTTTTTAGTAAGCAATTTCTTTTTTGATTGCAGAAACACAGTTTAGATTAGCAATCCCGAACGCCCAAAACTTTGCTTTAAAAACACAGGAAGTAGTTTTAATAAGCAAATTCCAAATGTGCATTTGAAGTCAAATTTTTGGCATCACAATTATACTAATTAATGTTTAGAAGTCAAGGATGATTATCATTTACGTTGCACTTAGGTGTATTCAAATTAAAATCTTGTTTTAAGGGGTCAAATAATTTCCTAAGGAATACTGGAATAAAACTTATAGGTGTCTTTTGTTTATTCAAATACCATTTCTGATATAGCTGATTGTCTTTTTTGATTATTCCTTATCACATGACGCTTCCAAAACGCCCACTAAGAACCCTATAAGGAACTATTACTCTTGAAAATCGTCACAAAGAATATAAAGAATGAGCTGTTGAAATAACATGCGAGTAAGAAAAATTACAGTTATAACTATTGGCATTTCAAAAGATAGCTTTTTTGCAATCAAAAGGTCAAAGATGTTGTATCAAAGCCAGTTACTTGTTTATTTTGGAACTTATACAATATTATATTCTTAAATTTTCTGGAATTTGTTTGTTGCTTACCTGAGTCCTTGCCTCTTGTTGTCCTTTTTTTTTCTTTTACTTGGGTCATGTTGGTGACTAAAGCATTTATAAGTTACTGCGGGTCATGATTATCATAATCAACAACAAAAGGTTACAAGTTTTGTTGAATAATCACCATCAGTGAATCCATTTCACGACCTCTTCATTTTCTGTTGTCACATGAAATTGTAGGGGGTTAAAGATTCTCCCAAAGCTTGCGGCATTTTTAAAGAGAAAGGACAAGAGTGAGCAAGCTCTACTGCGTGAGTTGGATGAATTGGATTGTCTCTTACAACATGTATGTTTTATTTGATACCCGTATATACATACATATATATATATACATATATATATATACATATATATATATATACATATATATATATATATATATATATATATATATATATATATATATATATATATATATATATATATATATATATATATATATATAGGTGAAGTTAAAATAAAAAAACAAATATCCGTAAAAGAATAAAAATTTTTATTTTTAAAAATTATCCAAAAATTCCAAAAATCCACAAGATCGGGTATGTTGGTGCATAAAAATTTTGTGAAAACATTTTTATAATTTTGAGTTTTGATACGCTTTTTTTAATGCACAAAAACGAATTCGATGCACAAAAAATTTTGATGCACAAAATTTTCAACTTGTTTTAGTTAGGTCTAATGTTATTTTGATGAAAAAGTCAAAGAAGTTGGGTGCAAAACCAATTTTGATGCACAAAAATGATTTAATGCGAAACGTATTTTTTCATAATTTTTTTTCGAAAAATATCCACTTTTAGAAAAAAGTTTTCACAACTTTTTCATGCACCATCATACCCGATCTTGTGGAATTTTTGTGAAGTTTTCGAGAACTTTTTGAAAAAAAATCTTTTTATCTTTTACTGGATATTTGTCTTTTATTTGATCTTTATATATATATATATATATATATATATATATATATATATATATATATATATATATATATATATATATATATTCTTAGTAAACAGGAGATGATTGTTCTATTGAGTGAATACACAATCTTAGTGTTTTATGTAAATGATGACTAATTTGTAAGTTATAACATCTAAGGGCCTTATGTTATTGGAAAAGAGATCACAGCAGTTGATTTGAGCTTGGCACCAAAGTTATATCACCTTCTGAATGCTTCTGATAAATTGACTGTTCCCGAACATCTAACTAATGTGCAGCGCCACAGAGGTACACCACTTGATTTTTTCAATTTTAATCTTTTCTTGATAATTGTTAGTCTCCCATGTGTACACGTATTCCACTGTTGATTAAAAACACTTGGAACACCTTTTGCATACCTAATTGGGGCATCCTACTGTTGTAATTGGCTAATTGGTGAAACCTTAATATATTCACATAATCTAAACTAATGATGTTTGTACACATTAATATGAATGTCTTAGTCATACCCTTATTCATGCTAAGACTATGAATTGCTGGAATGCATGCATGCTATGTTTTTCCAGTGAAAAAAAAACATGTTTCTGATTATATTCTTGATTTCAAAGTTAACAAAACACGTCTCCTGTTTATCAGGGCCATTATATTATTGGGCGGAAATTGGCAATTGTTTGCAAAATGGGATTGAGTCGGCCCATTTCATGTACTAGTATATCTTTACTCTAAAGCTTGTAGTGATAGAATTTTGGTGCATACATGGAAATTTTGTTAATAAAGAAGCAACACGATATCTTAAATATGAAATCAATGGAATGGCGACGAGGCAAAGGAGTATAATCTCGTCCGCTATTGATATAAAGAAATTGGCTCATGGGATAAAAACATATGAAATAGGTCTTCAAGGGTCTCGGATTTCGGCTTGTCATTAAAGATCATCTTTGTGTTCACTAATATGCTCTATGTCATATACATCTGTGTGTTAACAACTTGAGTTTTCTTTGATGTTTCTTATGCAGCTTCTCTTTAATCACCCGTCGTTTAAGAAAACCAAACCTTCTCGAGAGGATGTCCAGGAAGGATGGCGCCGAAAGGTTAAGGATGCGAGAGGTTAATGCAATTATGTATTAACCGAGCTTGACTTGGGTTTAGTTTGGATATTTGCCCATGAAGGGTTTCTCTTGTAATCGGTATTCAATATTTATACCGAATGTTTATTTGATTAATGATCAAGGGGAATTAACCTAATTGTAATATGGTATCACAGCTTTAAGATCCTCCCCTTAATCTCTTTTTAATTTTTCTAATATCACTCGAGATGACCGTGTATTCTTTCGCACAAATATGTGTTGTCAACAGTTAATGTGTTTTGTATGTCTTTTTATTGTTTATTATATTTAAGTAAATGAAAAAAAAATAAGCAAAAAACACTACTAAAGAAGTTTAATTAAATTATTGCAACAAACGAAAAGTTATCTAACAAAAACATAGATCCATTCACGTTTGATTCGTAAAATAAAATTTTGAAAAAATGAGCACACAGTAAAAAGAAATAGGATTTAATTAAGTAAATTAATGGAGTAATAAAATAAAAGGGGATTTTCATATATCCCCAGTGGCGGAGCTAGGAAATTAGTATATGGGGGGCAAAAATATATTACCTACGTAGAAGTCATTCAAAAATAATTTTACTAAATCGACTTAGGGTGCGTTTGGTTTGTCGCTATGAATCACAATAGGTATGGGTGGTGGTATAGAGTGAAATGATAATGGAAGGTATGAA
The DNA here is from genome assembly GCA_022545495.1 of Chrysanthemum lavandulifolium. Classification (NCBI taxonomy): domain Eukaryota; kingdom Viridiplantae; phylum Streptophyta; class Magnoliopsida; order Asterales; family Asteraceae; genus Chrysanthemum; species Chrysanthemum lavandulifolium. The sequence continues at coordinate 198,244,596 of CM040246.1, read as the reverse complement.
GAAACCGCCACACACATAATATATGAGGAAACCTTCACATTTGGTTATCCTTATTCCATTATGGTGGGCCCTATAACCAATCAAACAATATTAATAACTTTCAAAGTCATAGACCCATACCCATACACCCCAACCAAACGGACCTTAATATTGCAGAAAAAAGAATCTTACATTGTGCTAAAACAACAATAAAACAAAGTTTAGTGTGCGCAAAAACATCACCAAAAATATATTGTCGAGAAAAACAACTTTTACTAATGGCAAAAAAAAGGGTCAAACAACAACCAAACGTCACAAAAAATAGCCCAAAACAACACAAAAACAACAAAAATATTTGGTTTTTAGTGAGAAAAAATCAATGAAAAATATGCTTATATAGTGCAAAAAAATAATCTATATTTATCAAAAGGTGTAAGTCTATTTGATTGCACACACACTTGCTTATATAATGTAAAAAACAATTTATATTTATCAAAAAATATAAGTCTATTTGATTGCACACACACTTGCTTATATAGTGCAAAAAACAATTTATTTTATCAAAAAGTAAAAGTTTATTTGATTGTCCACACACTTGTCGAAAATCTTTCTAGAGCAGTTCCCTCGTACCTCATATCTTGCTCTAGCGAGATTGGGTATTATTGTTGTTGTAAATCTTGTTTGAACATAAATATAACAATAATAAAAGCTAGCTAACGTTGAGCAAACTACAAGAAGTAAACATTAAACAAACAAAATCAAATTAACTTAAAAATGGAACATACAAACTAGTTACGAAGAAGACTGCTCACTCTGTTTCTACTTTCTGACCAAATTTACAGTGGAAAAACAAAAAATTATTTCAATCTCAAAATCTGTGTTTCTCTCCAAACAAAAGTAATACAAATAAATAGAGATAAAAAATGTATTAAATATATGAGACTACCCTACGTAACTAACACGTGATTACCCTACCATTTCACTACCTTCTACTTTCTCACTTCCCAACCCACTTACCCTTTAACTCCATTTTTTCCGATGAACTAAACACAGTAAAATAGTTTCGACATTAAAGTAATTAAAGTACACTTGGTTGTTAAATAGCTTGAAAGTGTCGACTGTCGAGGGCACTCGGATGATTTGCGTGAGGGCACTTGTTATTTTTGTTGCCAGTTAAAAGAAATTTCTTGCGTATTTTGGGTATCTGCAAGAGGTTCGTCGGGGGCAACGCCCCCCCTACTCAACATGTGGCTCCGCCTCTGTATATCCCCACATACACAACCATATTTACATATTTTCTCAAACACAAATTTTTATGCATTATGTACAATCTTGTTAAAGCACTGTTCGGGAAAAATGTAAATATAGATGTGTCGCCCCACTAATAAAAGCTAGAGGGCCACACTTATTTGATTCCTTGTTGCAAAATACTAGAGAAAAATAACTGTCACAATCATCACGTTTTAATTTTTATTCTTTGTCGGTGCATTTTAGGACCCGGCCATAATGGCTATCTGCTGGTTTTATACATATTTTCGTCTCTAAAATATAAGCCTGATATTCGACTTTTCAAAGTCTTTTTTTCGATTTGACCGTAATTATTTTTTCATACGATATGATAATTGATGAAAAGTATACCCATGAAATACATTTGAAACACGAATCCATTTATATATTTTGCGATCAAGATTATATAACACTAAAAAAATTATTACCAAAATATTAAGACAAAGACTTTCAAAAATGACTTATATTTTTGACTATGTAAGATCACTAACTAGCCAATGTAAACTCAGTGCAATGATAAATGGCTAGGCTCACATGAAACCTTGGCCACTCATATTGCATAAACAAAAGGAGATAATCATCCACTCATATTGCAGTAGACCAGAAAACGCAGGCCACACTCTCCTGAATCGAGAGGTAAGTCATTCATCAAACATTGTGGTTATTTTGATGGTAGCTTCTTTATAATAATGTAGTTGTTGTTATTGGTGTGCAGTTATGTTGCTTACGATTTACAGCTCTTTAAGCCATGGACGATGCAAACACACAACCTTCTCCTTAAATGCAAGGGAAAATCCAAGGTTACGTTTGGGTTTCAATCTGAAATCCAAGGTTACGTTTACATTCCGAGTTTTTTGTAAATATGGGTCTAAATTGAAAACTAGTTTGAGAAATGAGTTACTTATCATTCACTTTGCAAATATGGGTCTTTGGCTGCTTGCATATTTAAATACTCCGTATGTTTTTAGGTATATATTTTTCATTTACACCCATTAACTTTTCAATGTGTTTTAACTTGCATCTATATTCACTATTTCATATCATATGCATGCTGATTTTTAATCTAAATCGAACACTTCATTTTTAATCTTTTCTTTTAAGAGTTTTGTTATTTGTGATCCAAAGGGTTATATTTAAAAATTAATAAGATGCAAAAGTGGTTGTACATTAAACCGGTTGTGAGTAATTATATGCAATGGTAGTTGGTTTATTAATAAGGTACAAATATTCAGTTCATGCCCTAATTATATCTTGTAAATAGCCTTTAGAGTTATGTTTAGCATTTTCTTTTTTTAAAAGTGCAACATTGACCTCCAAACATGCTTGGATATGTTTGGCGGTGAGCGGTGGGAACCTTTTTAGGACGACGAGCAGGAGCAATGAGTAATTTGATTTTTAGTGATTAATATTATTCATCGGCTTTTCGAGTTTGCCCAAAGTATCGGTTATCCCTAATTAAATATTCTATGAACCAAATGATGGGTATCGAGATTAAATCACATTGACAAAATAAAGCAAAACACCCTAATATATTAAAATTTTAAAAAAGTTAAAGAAAACGAATATCGTATCAAACGATTTAATGCTTTCAAATAATTCATGTATAAAATCCAAATGTGTTAGATAATAGAGATTCTTATATAAAAATTATAATGAAAAAAGTTATATATACACTCTAATTAGTTATAATAGTACTAAAGCGGATTTGGGTAAATTGATATGAATACGGGTACGTGTAATCGGGTGGGTATTACCAGAACCCGTCACCGAACCTGTACCCGACTAAAAAAATTCATCAATATTCAAACCCGCCAACCCGCCCCCGACCTAACCGGTTCGGTTTCGGTTTTCCCCATCGATTTTGGGTGCTTTTGTCATCCCTAAAATGGGCAGTTGTTAGCTAAACATTTCTAGTAATAAAGACCCAGCTCTACAAAATTTGAGAATGAAGCTTCAAATTCATCTTGCAGTTGATTAATCATTTATTCATAAACCAATTAACATATATATATAATTATCATTCTAAATACTACACGAAACAAATTAAATAGCTGATTTAATAACCTCAGTTTTGGAACCTCAAATCAAATGGTATTGATATTTTTTCCTTTTGCTCTCGAAAGATTGGTAATGGGATTGATTCTCAGTTTTGGAACGACTTATGGTGTGGTTCTCAGCCGCTTAAGGAAAAGTTCCCTCGTATATATAATCTAGATACTCATAAGAGGTGTTCAATTGCTAGTCGTGTTGGTCTGCTTGATTGGGATTCGGTTTTGAGGCGCAGTCCTAGAAGTGGCGAGGAGTCAGCTCAGTTTAACGAGCTTAATAATGCTATTGGGAATTTCAGTCTCTCTGACCAGCGTGATCGCTGGCAGTGGATTTTGGAAGGTACCGCGGATTTTTCTGTGGCATCTATTCGTTCGCTGGTGGATGCTCAGCTTTTGGATATCGGTGTCGAAGCTACTCATTGGAATCGGTTTCTCCCAATCAAAGTCAATGTTTTCCTTTGGAGATTGAAGCTTAATAAGCTCCCTTCTAGAGTAAATCTGGATAGAAGGGGTATTGAGGTTAACTCTCTCCTTTGTCCATCTTGCCTAGACGATTTAGAAACGGTAAACCACTCATTCTTCAATTGTGGTTTGGCTAAACATTTGCGGTCCCTCCTTGCCAATTGGTGGGAGTTGGACATCCCGGTTATTGGCAATATTGCGGAGTGGTATGGTTGGCTTGGCGGGTTGCGTGTTTCTTCCAAGGTTCGTTTGCTTCTTGAAGGAGTGGGGGTACTCTTATGTGGTCCATTTGGAACTTCCGAAATCTATTGATTTTCTCTAGTTCTCCCCCTAGGAAGGAGACGATTTAGGATTCTATCGTGTCTCAATCTTTTTTGTGGCTTTCATCTAGAAATCCTAATTGTAATTTTAGTTGGATAGGTTGGATGAATAATCCTGTAGCTACTATTAACTCTACGTAATCTTTTTCCTTTGCTAGTTTTCAATAAATTCCGCCGTTAAAAACAATTAAATGGCTGGTTTCGTTAGGCTCTCATTTTGGCCAGCGACTATTGAGATTTTTATAAAGATTTTTCACAAACCTCCATACTTCATTCTTATGTCAAAACTCTCATCTCACCTTTTTATTAAACTTTAAAACCATATATATTTAGTCCCCAAATAAAAACCATAAAAAATTAAGAGGCGCTAAAGGCTTTTATATAATCGTTTATAAGTTTGGTGTCAAAAGCAGAAAGAGGAAAAAGTTCAAGGTTTAAAAAACATATTTAAATATTCTGCAGTAAGGCCCACCTTGTACAAAGACCCATATTTGCAAAGTGAATGGTAAGTAACCCATTTCACAAACTAGTTTACGTACACTTTAGACCTGTATTTACAAAAAAACTCTCAGTCAATCACTATCAGCATGAGTATTATAGTGAGCTCAATATGTTTTTCATATTTAACCCCTTGGCTTGTTTTGAACCAACACTAAATTTTGAGTTTCATTTTAATTTAAATACCTATATATGTCAATGACACACATGTAAATTATTATAAGATCAACCGTTAATATCATGTGGTGCAGGTTATCTGGGGCTATTGACAAACGTACTATGTGTGAAGATGGCAAGGCTGCTACCCGTATTCTTTTTTGTGGGAGTCACTTTCCATCTTCAAATAGCTACACTAAAGAATACTTGCAAATTTATCCATCTATCCAGGTATTATGACTGATGGAATAATCACAGAGGGCAAATTGGGCTTCAAAGTTGATAACTCTTATAACCTATGTACCTACTTTATCATAGGTGGATACTCTTCCAATCAATAGTGAACTTGATCTTATTGGTAACTATGATATCTGTGTGGTAAAGAGCATGCGCCTTGTTGGGATTTTAGAACAAGTTAACCAATTAACCTCTACGAGTACGCAGCGGAAAAGGATCTAGTATTTGCAATTAGGTTAAGCACGTAATTAATAAAAAATTAATTAAAGAACAATTAATTAATAAAAGGGATAAAAGAAACCCTAACCTTGCTTGGCAATTGATCTTTAGTAACGGACAATAAAACCAATATTAAACCAAGATCTAAAATAGATGCCTCAACGAAGTATCACACACAAACACGATAACCGAAAGACGCTCGATAAAGAGCTAGTCGAGAACGATAAAACTATCAAACCTTGAATTACTTGAATACTACGAACTAGAAAAACCCAAGAACCAAATTCTTCTTTTCTCGCTCGAGATAAATCGCCCGAGAAGCGCTTTGCTTTTATACCGATATCGGATAAAACTATCCGAGAATCTCCCAAGTTAACTTGAATTAAGAAACATGCAAGTAAGGTTTTTTAATCAAAACCAAAACAAGTTCTAATTGGTTTATATAAAAACCAATCAGATACTTTAGTTGGTTAGGATAGATCGATTACCTTTTAAAGGTTTTAGGATATATGTTGTTCGTATAATGCATCAAGTGGAGGTGTAGGATGTGTTTTATTTTATAGCAAAACAAACCATCTCTTTGCTTGGATCAAGACTTGATCAACAAGCCAAAACCCAAGCACACCCACCGCCCAATCGCTTAAGGAACAAGGCCCAAGGCATCTTTCAAACCGACCCATTCAATAAGCCAAACAAATTCATGGGTCGCCTAAGGTGATCGGGTCAAGTTCATGCATTAACGGGTATATATATACAAGTATAATTAACGTTCGACACGCATCAGATTTATCGTGTGTGCCCCCATCGGCTCACACACTTCTAGTTGTTTACGCGTGTTTATAACTCCCACAAACCAACAGCCCCACTTGGGAATTGGTGTGTCGAATGGCACACAAAACTAACGACGGAACGCTTAGCAAACGCCTCACTCGCTTTTAACTAAAAGTGTCCGAGAGAATAGTTTCGTAAAAGTTTCTCAAGAGTATGCTCATTCAATGTCTTGCTCTAATCATCCTTTGTTATTGATACCGTTAAACCATGGATAATGGATCTTAAATCATTCCATATAGTTTAACCATTTAGAATCTCGTTATAGATTTTAATTCAGATATACCAAATGTAATCAAGAATCATCTTGCATTACCCTTTGGGTTTGGCCAAACAATTATCCGATTAAACTGGAGGCGCCATGGTATCTTTCCGCACATATCAAGTGGAGTAACAAATCTTTATTGGCTACAAGTGTTGTGGATGCCGATTCACATCACTCCAAATATAGCTTTTATAACTACCTTTTTGAGATAGCGTTTTGCGATACTTACAAAAAATGATATCCACATAATGTAACTTGCTTGCATCTTAAGTCTAAGGACGAAGATAACAAACCATTTTCAATATTTTACTTATGACAAGGATCCAAAAGTAAATGTTTGAAAGTTGAGGAATCCAATATGCATCTCTAGTGAATACATATGAGTTTGGCGGGAACAATCCACATTCTCTTTAGAATATCACCAACACTCACATTTGTCTTACATAACAATATTCCCATATTGTTAACCGACAATGGACATATTTAGAACAATAAAATCATTCAAGGATTAAACATGCAAATATAGGATAACAATTATTATATGAATGAATAACAAATACCAAGTATCTTTATTCATCATAAAGTAAAAATCGTCTTTCAATCCCAAGCATCCAAATACTAAAACAGATATGCATGAAACTCATTTAGTAAGTTGAAGCCTAATGTTTCCAACATTCTCAACCTTTCTTTTACAAGAAAAACTAAATAGTTATCTGAGTAAACTTTCCGAATACTTGTTTCAAATTTTACATATAGTAAGTGATTTGAAATATAAGATGAGTATCTTATCTCATATGCTCATACTATTGCAAGAGTTATAGTATGGAGATGTCATCTTACCTTGCATGAGGTATTAGAAATCAACGACATAACGACAATCATCTTTACGCTTCTAAAAGTGTAAAGTATTCTCATTCATTAATGTAATGCAACAATGCTCTATGTTGAGCATAACTCATTAGCAGATTTATCGTAAATGATAAAATTCTACTATAACTAGTTTAAATAATCCTCTAGCATCATTTGTACTTATACAACACTATACTTTATAATTCATAAACATCTATACTAACAATAATCTAAACACTCTCAATTAGATATTGTTGTTGTCAGCTCATTTTGTTCTTGTACAAAAGCAACAACTAGTCTTATACACAATATAATATATACATGATAAACCTTTAGTTTAAAAACACAAGGTTTCCATCCATGTAAATTATTCCAAGTAAAATATACCATTTTAAGACTTGCTCAAATGATATATTGCATTTGTGTCAGACTTAATTTTCCGCATTTGTTTATTCCAGATAAACATTTATTCCAAGGTTGTTTGTTTTATTCCCTAAATTTCAAGTGAAAATTTATTCTAAGCTTAAGGATCAAATCTAGCTTAAATAGAATGATATCTTCAACATCTAAATTTTAAGGAAAAACACATTGCTCCCACTCAACGTCAGATGTACTCAAGAGTTATCTTAATTCAATCAGAATCAAATTGTAATTAAATTCAAGATCTCAGCTTCTAGATGCATGATTCAATCCAAAAATTGGATTTCATAAATTTTGTATACTACATAAAGATAATATAAATTCATAACCCTTTTAATTACACACCGTCCTCGCAAAAGGTAATCATAAAGAAAGAGTTACAAAATCTAATTGTCATATTCAACATACAAATCACATGTATGACAATTAAATATCTTTATATAATTAATGCATGTATTATATAAGAAAATTTAATCACAGTCAATTGCTTAAGTATGATTAAAAACTTTTTATTAAATGTCAAACATTAATATGTATACAATTTTGTCCTTGTGAGTCATTCTTCAAAAGAAACTCATTCCAACCTCATAGGTTAACTGTTAGGCGAAATAACAATCAAGCTCAAAACTCGATTTGCCTTTAAAGGACTGCATCCTATCATTCATAGTTCTAAAAATATTTATCAGATTCAAGATGTTATAATGTATTTTAGTAGTTAGTGATTTACAATAATCTCCTAACTTATATCCTCAAAGATTGATATTAAAAATATCACTTCAAGTGATGAGGCATCCTTATGGATTTATGAATGAGAGTAATCATTATACTCCGTCAACATTTTCATGTTTAACCTTAGTATGACATTAATAAGTAGATTTTAGAAGGTTAAGTATTTTGTTCTAAAAAAAACTTTGAGATATGTATATACTCCCACTTACTTTTGTAAGTAGAGACAATTCTCTAAATACTAGGTATTTAAGCAACAATAAATTGTTCTTTATTGGGAACCACAAAATACATTTTAAGTTCTCATCTCAAGATTTGTTAATAAAATGTTTCATAAGATTTTAACAAATTCAGAACGTAAATCAAGACATAATGGAATTCCTTCCAACAACTCAAATTAGGGTTTATAGAAAAACTCTAATTTAGTATCACTCTTTAACCAAAAGTTCTAGCAATAGTTTTGTGTTTCGTCAAGCTAGGAAGAACACTAAAACTACAATCTTCAAGCTAGGAAGTGTAGAAAAATCAAAAATCCAAAAGGGTTTATGATTCAATTGGTTTGAGTGATAAAACCTCAAATCCCTAATGAATTAGGGTTTTCAGTTATGGGTTGTCTTGAATACCTTCTAGGTTTGAACTATATTGAGTGTATCCATGACACACGTAATTTCTAACCTTGATATGTTTTGGAGGTAGAGCAATTAAAGGTATCAGGAACCAAACTTTATGAATAAGGTTTGATCTAACACATTAGACATACCATGATGAAGTGGTATCCTATGAGTTATTAGAATTGTGAAACTATATCAGAATTCTATAGATAACTTAATTCTCTTTGGACCAAATACTTGTCAATTGGGTCGAGCCAAATTGCATATAAAGTATTTACGAACCAAGTGCATGCAATAATGTATATTCATTGAACAATACAAGAACCTTACGTTCATGTGTTCACAAGAAGACAAAACTGTTCAAAGATTATATGTTCATGTGTAACATTTCAATAATACATTATCAGTCTTTGAATAATCCAAAGCCTCATGTTTATGTGTTAACTAGAAGACATAACACTTTTACTATATATACTTTATGTTATAAGTCATTGATTAATTCAAGGACTTTATAATTATGTCTTAACATGTAAGCATAATTATACTAACAAAAGTAATCATGAACGCAAACTATTGAGTTATATAGTAATTTCAAGTTAATTTTATACTTCATAATTATGATCATTATCATATAACCATAATTATGTTGACTAAAACATGTAGTCAAATGTTGAAGTATCTTAACACTATATCATGACATTTGAATGTAGTAGGGCAACAAACATCTAGCGTGTGCAAGTCCTACACTTTGAATAATATTGTTGTTCATTGCACACACTTTGAGATTTCTTACACTTGTGTAAGGTACAACATCATATTATGAAAACAAACAACACGTGATTGATTGTTCAAACAATATGATAATGTCATAGATATCATAAGTAGTTTTTAGAACCATAACCTTTACTAAGGAATTGTGGATTATTATTCTATATATAACATTTCAGGAAGCGACAGCAGGAAGGCAACGTGTTATCTTATAAAATAAAATGCAATTTTCCATTAAGTAATGGTTGTTCATATTCGGAAAGTAATGGATTATTTCAAAGCTAGTTTGAGATGATATGGTTGACTAACAAGAAATAAATCCCGTAGCTCTCACTGAAGTTGACAACATTACATGAATGATATTTCAGTAATAAAATACAACTGCTCCCACTGGATTTGTCAACATTGTAAGTGTTACATTTCCAGTAGAAAGCATATAGCAGTTTTATATACTTTCCAAAGCTCTTCAAATGCCTACGAGTAGCATGTACTTAGGTATTGAACAGAGTATATGAAGTTCTACTTATGTAGTCAATGCACTAGCCATTCTTACATTCAATTAACTTGAATCTTTTAAATGCAATTCCTCCTTTATTGTCTACATAGCCGCAAGGGTAATTAACACTTTAGGAATAATAAGAGTCCAAGGAGATTACCTAGCAAATATGCTAGTAATTCCTTTACTCTTTGCGGTTTAAACTCATGCATCGTGACAAGTGCAGGATGTTATTTTTTTTTTTGGTAGCTCTAAACACAATGTTTTCAGTTACACAAAATATTGTATCTTTCAATTAACTCTAGACCACAAAAGGGTAATGAAAGATCATAAATGAGTTTACCAATTTGTAATCCTATCTTAGTTTGTCAACTAAGGAGAAAAGATAGGTATAAGTCTCGCTCTTCTTACTAGAAAAAGAGACTAAGTTTGTCTTTCGAAGAAAAACAACTTTGTGTACGAATTATGTTGCAATAACACAATTAATCAGAACATAAAAAGTTCAATTCTAGTATTTTCGATAATTACATTCTTAAAAGAATTAACTACCCAATTAATTACTAATAAGACTAAGATCCATCTTGCAACCCCACTTAATTACCATATGTTTGATCAGTGGATAAAAAAATAGGACAAGAGGTAAGCGACGAGCGTTAATTGCAAAATGCAACTCTTAGATTTATGAGACTGTTTAAGGCATTCGTATCAAGTAATAATGTCAAAAGCATGTTTAGTTCTCATCTTATGCCTCGGGTTCAAGGTCCACCAAGCTAACTTGAGATAAGTCGACCAAGTATGAACGTAAAAATAACCATAGGTCCCACCAAAGAGAAATAATTACCATGGGTTGGAAAGGCCCTTAGGTCCGACCGAGAAGTCAATCCAAATGCACGTGTTCATAGTTGGATGGCATAGACTTAAAATTAACAATAGGTATGCACATATAAATGTGGTGAAAGTCGTGTACAAAGAAGCATGCAAAACAACTTTGTAACACTAATTTTAAAACTTTGGTAATGACACCGTAGTGATCATCATGGTTCACAGTAGCTCAATCGAACGCACAGGGAGGCAGAGGACCGTAAGTGGCGAAGCATAACCTAAACATCCTTTCGGTCGATATGCGCACCTCTTTGAACCCCTTTGAGTTTGTTCTAGTGGGTGAGCCGTACATCCCAAGTGTCCATAGCATCTAGTTTTTAAATTCTTGAAAACGTGTTTCATTATATTAGGTCACTTTATTTAACAAAAACGATTTTCCACGAATCAAATAGCAGGTCACAATGAGCATGATATTTAGGCGTGTAAATAAAGACCAATATTGATATTATGGTTTCGATACGTATTATTCCATATTACATACAATTAGGTGTCAAAGCAAGTAATAATGCACATATGGGAATCACAAACATATAAGCATAAACATCAATATTAAACACATATTGTTCCGAGTCCTCTCGCGAGTCTTCCCCAAAAGGAGAACCATAAGACCGTCACTAGGATACAATACCTAGATCGACCCATACATCACAAAAGCACTTGAGTGGGTCTTGTGGCCGGAAAACACATAAAAACGCATGGCAATCTCAATTAACAAGTAATTACGCAATTTTATGTATTTAATAAACAATGTGTAATTATAATTATTATTATAATTCTAATTAACAATTAATTAATTCTAATTAACATTTAATTCTAATTAGCAAGTAATTCTAATTAACATGTAATTCTAATTAACAATTTAATTTCAATTAACAAAGTAATTCTTATTAACAAGTTAATTCCAATTAGCAAAGTAATTCAAATTGACATGTAATTTAAATTAACAAATTAATTATAATTATCAATATAAATTAATTTGTGTGTGACTAGTTATTTTTTATTAAAAATTGATAAGTATTGCATATAGTTGTCAAAACAAAATAAAACAAATAACTAAATTAGGTTTCATGCAGCCTTTTAAACATGTTTATTAATAAGAAACGTGTAACCCATAATCGCAAAAACGAGATGGCTCGTGATGCCACTGTTGGGATTTTAGAACAAGTTAACCAATTAACCTCTACGAGTAGTCAGCGGATAAGGATCTAGTATTTGGAATTAGGTTAAGCACGTAATTAATAAAAAAATTAATTAAAGAACAATTAATTAATAAAAGGGATAAAAGAAACCCTAACCTTGCTTGGCAATTGATCTTTAGTAACGGACAATAAAACCAATACGAAACTAAGCATCTAAAATAGATGCCTCAATGAGTATCACACACAAACACGATAACCGAGTACGTTCGATAAAGAGCTAGTCGAGAACGTATAAAACTATCAACCCTTGAATTACTTGAATACTGCGAACTAGAAAAACCCAAGAACCAAATTCTTCTTTTCTGCCCGAGATAAAACTGCCCGAGAAGCAGTTTGCTTTTATACCCGATATCGGATAAAACTATCCGAGAATCTCCCAAGTTAACTTGAATTAAGAAACATGCAAGTAAGGTTTTTTAATCAAAACCAAAACAAGTTCTAATTGGTTTATATAAAAACCAATCTGATACTTTAGTTGGTTAGGATAGATCGATTACCTTTTTAAAGGTTTTAGGGATATATGTTGTTCGTATAATGCATCAAGTGGAGGTGTAGGATGTGTTTTATTTTATAGCAAAAACAAACCATCTCTTTGCTTGGATCAAGACTTGATCAACAAGCCAAAATTCAAGCACACCCACTGCCCAATCTTTTAAGGGAACAAGGCCCAAGGCACTTCCCAAACCGACCCATTAAATAAGCCAAACAACCCATGGGTCGTCCAAGGTGATCGGCTCAATTTCATGCATTAACGGGTATATATATACAAGTATAATTAACGTTCAACACGTACTCTCGTGTTTATCGTGTGTGCCCCCATCAGCTCACACACTTCTAGTCATTTACGTGTGTTTATAACTCCCACAAACCAAAACGCCTTAGCTCAGATGTTATTGCTCGTACAACTAGAATGAAAGTCATAATGCAGTACGGTGTTGGCTTAAAAGGTTCTTTATCTATTTGCTTAATGCTTATGCAATGAACCATTCAACTGAATTAGCTGACCTTGTTTGGCCATTGAAGAGTTTCGACCATATCTACTACTTTAATGAATCATGTTTAAAATTTTGTTGAAGGTGTTGATGTAACTGCTGCAACAAACCATGGAATAAAAGTTGATAGGATTCCTAGCAGGCTAAAGGAAATGCTGCTTCATGTGCTGAAATGGCCATCTATTTCATGTTAGGTCTACTCCGCAAGCAATTAGGTTCTCTTGCCACTCTAATAATTACTCCCTCCGTCTCAAAATAATTGTCAATAGACAAAAAACACGGAGTTTAAGAAAATCCCACTAAGGAGTAGTATTTTATGATTAAATGACACTTATATCCTTTTAATTATCAATACTAAGGAGTATTTTGCCACCAAAATATTGTCCCACCAATAAATTTAAAATTTGAATATCATTTTTAAAGAAACTGATGGCGCCAAGTACCCATTTGCACATTACAAAATTTGTATCCATCCAAGAAATGACAATTAATAGTACTCATATACCTCTTCATTATTTAAATTATCAAAACTCATTTAAATTGCTTTACATTTTACAGTAGTGTTGATACTACTAAATGGAGCATTTAACAAATGCATTTACTAAAAAAAACACTACCGAAGTCCAACGTAATGGTATATACCAATCTTTATTGCAAAAAAGTGTCAATGGAGTATTAAAAATTGGAACCATAAGTATTGTGGCAAGAGAATTTGGTGTATGCGAAAGACTCAGGAGTCGGATTTGGCACAAAGCTAAACATCAAGTCGAGCAAGGATCAACGGTTGATTTATCTTCAAAAATGCCAAATGTTGTTGGACGAAAAAGGAAACAAATCGATATAAATCTAGTTTCGGTGATTCCATTAAGGTGTCGAACCAATATTCGGTCTCTTGAAAGTTTAATGGATGTTTCAAGAGCAACTATGCATAGACGAATTTAAGAAGGTGCACTTAGACCACACACAAGTGCCATCAAGCCGACTCTCACTTCCGAGAATATAAAAGCGAGGTTAAGATTTTGTTTATCAATGATTAATCATTCATTGTCAAGTTCGAGTCCCAAGTTTCATGATATGTTTAATGTTGTTCACATTAATGAAAAATGGTTTTATATGTCAAAACCATCAAAACGTTATTATCTAGCTCCCGGCGAAGATGAACCATTAAGAACATGTAAAAGCAAAGCGTTTATCACCAAAGTCATGTTTCTAGCCGTGGTTACACGACCACGGTTTGATGAATTTGGCAATGAAGTGTTTTCCGGAAAGATAGGTATTTTCCCGCTTACAACATTAGAACCCGCTAAGCGTTCAAGTAAGAATCGTGTTGCAGGAAAATTAGAGACAAAACCTATTTTATCGGTAACTAAAGATGTAACAAGGAAACGGTTGATAGACAAAGTATTACCGGCTATTAGAGCTAAATGGCCGCAAGGTCACGAGGGTCCAATATATATTCAACAAGACAATGCGAAACCCCATATTAATGTTAACGATAGCGAGTTTCTTGAAGCATCATCTCGAGATGGGTTTGACATTCGACTTCATTTTCAACCTCTAAATAGTCCGGATTTAAATGTATTAGATCTTGGATTTTTTTCGAGCTATCCAATCACTTCAAGAACAAGAATCATTGGGCACAATCGATGAGCTTGTCGGTGTGGTTGAAACATCATTTGAAAGAATGCAATCCCATGAACTTAAAAAGTTTTTTTAACTCTACAAACATGTATGAAAGAAATCATGAAAGTTCGGGGTGGCAACAATTACCAAACACCACATATTGGTAAAGGTAGGTTGGCACTAGAAGGTAACTTACCATTGCAAATTGATTGTGATCAAGACCTCATAGAAGATGTTTCTTATTTGGATCAGTAAGAAAAAAGTGAAACATTATTTTGTGTAATTCGTCTATGCATAGTACTCGTAGCAGTGGACTTTTTTGGTATTAGCATCGGGAAAAAATGAAACATTAGTTTTGTCTATGCATTGTATCAGTGGGAAAAAAATGAAACATTAGTTATTGTAGTAGTGGACTTGGTAGCATTAGGCTTTTTTGTGAAAGTATTTCATGTACTAGTGGATTTGTAATAAAATCTTTTGTTTATGTTTATCAATGTATTAGTTGTACTTTAATTGCTTGTTAATGTCTTTATTGGTCCAAGGGTAGTAAAGGAATTTGATAACATATATCTTTCCTTTTTTGGCAATAGACAATTAATTTGAGACATCCATAAAAGGAAATATGGACTATTATTTTGAGACGGAGGGAGTAATATTTTATTAGCTGATGTTCTCATTATGGTTCATTTGTCAACTGGTATTCGTATTATGAGATATCTAAAATATGCACATGGTCACACCTTTTTTACACTAATCAAGGACACACATGGATTAGTAGGTCTGCCACAATGTTCATACTTCAAATCATAGGAAACTGACTACACATTTTTTTTTCTTTTCGGTATTTGAATTAGACACAATCGGAAAGCAGTTTGACCTCTCTCGAATGTTAAACAACCTTTTTTGTTTGTTATTTAGTATTTTTATTAACAAAAAGTTAGACTACAAGATAAGTTCGAGACTTAGAGGGTGGGTTTAAATGTCGTCAAGTTTCTTCTTCTGCTGTTGTTTATTATAACTTCTCTTACTGTTGTTTATTATGTCTACTCAATTTTATATCCTGCAGAATGAGATGCATATTGCTGTAAGAGAAAAGAAGGTTGGAGAACCAATCGGCGATACATTACTTGGCAAGACCGTAAGTTCAGTCAGATTTTATTTCATTCTCGTGTGGCTGGATTATTCTGTAAGACAATCAAGAGTAACAAAAAAGAATACCACTAGGTGGTTACCGGATATCACTTGAAATCGTGTAATCACTTTCCAAAGTAAACTATTCGACCCTAATGCCCGGGTTACACGAATATCTACTTGGGATAAGACCAAATGTTAGTTATTGAATTAGGCACAATCAATAACCCTCGCGCTTATAAGTGTTTAAGCTTTCGCTTGTTTCTCCCGATTTCAAGATGTTTCTCAAGTATTTCTTCATGTCGATGAAAACCATCTCTATTTATAGTAGAGAATACTCACCCTAGTCAATGGACATTATGAATGATTAACGCCAATTAATCACCCATAATAAGCCTCCATTATCATAGGAATAGTGGTTACATGACCAATTAAACGTGGTCATAAAGCGCATAACAACCAATTGAATGAGTCAAAGTCATATAAATTAATCACCGCAACACTACCAAGAGGAACCATTACACTAGCAAGCAGAACCATACACTACCAAAGGAACCATCGCCAGAACCATTACACTAGCAAGCAGAACCATAACACTACCAAGAGGAACCATCGCCACTACACTATCAAGAGTAACCAATACACTAGCAAGACAAACCACTATCGAGTCGAGTCGTGTGTTCAGGACCTCATGGGTGTACACTGCACTCCTAACCCAAAACCAAAGTGAACTAATCCCACAAGTGCACTAAATTTTCCAACAATCCTCCCCAAATTTAGTTCACTTCCTTTTCAAGAAAACAAACATCAAACAAAACATGTGCATAAACGAAAATATCCCGAGGATTGAATTTCCATCTTAGTACATTACACGTTCAAATATTCGAGAATCAGGGTGTTCTAAGAATTGAACCCTTCAACCCATTTGAATACCTGAAGATAAAATACACACAAGTTTTCAAACACTTAAAAGCTCCTGACACTATACAAGCCATGTGTCCATATCCAAATTCATAAATGTTGTAAGAGCCAAAAGTCCAAAGCTCCCTGAAGCGGCAAAACTTCAACATTTACATAGGTGGTTCCTCTTTATTCATGCTCCTGCCAAGCACTTTTTCAAAGAAAATTAACCATTAAGAAGTAAAGACTTCATCCTCCTTTCAAGCAGTTCTCGAGCACAACCTTGGGATGTAAATAAAACATGTGCTCCACCATCGAATGTTCGCTTTCCACATTGAACTCAGCCCCAAGTTTCCTTAGAGGAGTCAGGTGTCCTAGCATTCAAAGGACTAAGTTGGACTTAAACCCATCCCTTTAGCGACTTTATAACCAAGTCTCTAGCCAAACCCTTCGTCAAGTGATCGCCTAAATTTTGTTGAGATCTAACAAACTCTATAGATACCACCCCATTCATGATAAGCTCACGAATCATGCTATGTCCGACACCCAAGTGTCTAGACTTCCCATTGTACATCCGGCTATAAGCCTTAGCCAATGTAGTCGCACTATCACAACGGATAGAAATAGGTGCTATAGGTTTAGGCCACAATGGAATCTCAAGAAGCAAGTTTTTCAACCATTCAACTTTCTTTACCAAAGAATGCTAAGGCCACAAATTCAGATTCCATTGTTGAACCGGTGATGCAAGTTTGCTTCTTGATGCCCAAGAAATTGCACCTCCACCAAGTAGGAATACCCAACCACCGGTAGACTTAATTGTCTTCGCAGTTATCGATCCAACTTGCATCGCTGTATCCTTCCAACATCAAGGATAACCAAGATATGAGAGACTATAATCCATAGTTCTCTTCAAATACTTCAAGATTCTCCGAATCGCTTGCCGCTGATGAGCACTAGGATTACTAGTATACCGCTCAATTTTCCCACCGCAAAAGCAATATCGTGTCTTGTACAAGTCATGGCATACATCAAGCACCCAATTACCCTAGAATACTCAAGTTGAGATACAACCTTGCCATTATTAGGCATCGCTTCTCACAAGTATCCATAGGTGTACTCACGAGTACAATCAAAGTAATTGAATTTCCTCAACACCTTCTCAATATAATGAGACCGAGAGATAGAAATTCTTTTACTTTCATGTTTAATCCTTATACCAAGGATAACATCGCCTCCCCATGTCCTTCATGGAGAACCTTGATGACAAAATTCCTTTGTCGTCAACCCGATTTTGGTCAGCCAAAGATCAACATGTCATCAACATATAGACAAATGATGACTCCTTTACCGATTCATCAAATTTGCTATATACACATTTGTCGCCTTGGTTAAGAACATAACCACTAGACAAAACCACTTCATCAAATTTTTGATGCCATTGCTTAGGTGCCCGCTTTAGTCCATAAAGAGACTTAATCGCTTACACACCTTGTTTTCATTGCTGTGCATGATGAAGCCCCGAGGTTGGTTCATATAAACCTCCTCATCCAATTCACCATTCAAGAAAGTCGTTTTCACATCCATCCGATGAATAATCGATTGTGAATAGATGCCAAATCAATCGCTAGCCTTATGGTATCGATACGAGCCACAGGGCATAAGTATCAAAATAGTCTATTCCCGACTTTTGTTTAAAGCCCCGAATGACTAGTCTAGCCTTGAACTTTTCAATAGTTCCATCTACCTTCATTTTCCTTTTGAAAATCCATTTGCAACCCAAAGGTTTGCAACTGTGTGGTAGATCAACCAACACCCAAGTGTTGTTGCCCATGATGGAATCCATCTCATCATTGATTGCTTCTTTCCGTAAAGCAATATCCTCGGGACTTCATTGCTTCTTCAAATGTCTTGGGATCATCCTCAACAATGAAGCAATAGGAGTATTGGTCGAGACCTCATCCCTTGTTCCTTCAATTAAGTATAATTGAAACTCGTGTCCAAATGACTTTGGAGTCCTCGACCCTTTTGCTCTTTCTCGAGCATAGGTTCAGTTGTTGAACCACAACCTCATCGTGGACCACCGATGGTTCTTCATCGTGACCTCTCGATACACCAATGTCATGAGTTCCATTAGGAATCCTCCGACTTGGTCTAGGGACCGATGAGAATCTATTCTCATCAAAGTTTGCATCCCTTGATTCAATTATGGAGTTAATTGAAACATATTCATTAGGTTCAATAACATAGAACCTAAAAGCCTTGGAATGCTCAAGATATCCAACAAAGATGCAATCAATGCCTCTTTCACCCAAAGTTTTCAACTTTGGATCGTGAGTCTTACAATGCCTCTACAACCCCAAACCCCGAGATAGTTCAGTTGGGTTTCCTTTAGTCCGTAGTTCATAAGGGTAACCTTGTTCCTTTTGTTGGGAACCCTATTTAATAAATAGCAAGTCGTTAACATAGCTTCACCCCGTAACCTTGACTCACCCCGAATAGGACAACATGGAATTAACCATCTCCTTCAAGACCGCTTTTTCCTTTCGTAAATACCATTTTGCCGAGGAGTATAGGGAGCAATGTTTCATGGATTATACCAACAGATCGAAAATACAGAGTATCCATGTACTCACCTCCCTATCGCCCTTAATCTTTTGATCAAAGACCCAAGTTGTAATTCAACTTCGCTTTAAACACTTTGAATTTATCTAATGCTTCATCCTTAGTATGTAATAGATAGACATAACAAAACCTAGAAGCATCATCAATAAATGTCACAGTACTTCTTATTCCCCAAAGAGGAGTGGCATGCAAATCACACAGTCATCGTGTATTAGCTCCAAGAGCTTAGTCTCACGACTAACACCCCGAAAAGGTTTCTTGGTTATCTTGGTCAACATGCAAGTTTTACACTTTTCGTGTCCATGTCAAATGTCGGGATTAACCCATCCTTAGACATATCTTGCATCCTTTTATAGTGTACATGGCCAAGTCTAGCATGCCATAGGGTAGAGTCACAGTCATCAGTGGTCACAAAGGTCAATTAACACTATCAAGACAATATTAAGCCCGAACATTTGATTACACAAATAGCCAAAACCAATAAAACACCATTTTTAGACAAGACAAATTTATCGATTCAATAACTTGTTTATATCCATGATTATTCAAAACACTACTTGAAACCAAGTTTTTCCTTATATCGTGAACATGAATAACATTAAACAAAGTTACAATCTTTCCGTAACTAAATCTAAGATCTACACAACCACGACCATGCACCAAGGTCGTTGACTCATTTCCCATGTGAAGAATAGAACCATCATTCAAAGACTCATAAGTCTTGAACCAGCTTCTATCTTTGCACACATGAACTGTTGCACCGAGTCAACCCACCACGCAACATCATCATCCCGCACATAATAAGATTCAGATACATATGTAACATAATAAATCAAAAGACTTATTAAACATATTCGACCTTTCAAAGTGAGTTGGTAGAACCACCACCCCCGAACCATTAGTGCTCGATCCATTGGCTTTACCACCAACCTTAACACCTTTGCAATCCCTTTTAATGTGACCAGCTTTGCCACATTTCCAACAAGTAGGTGTTGCCTTCTTGTTAGGATCTGCCTTGTGTTGTCATGATATTTACGTTTGCCTTTGTTGTCATTGTACCGTGGAGTTGTTATGCTCCACCATATTGACAACAGATGCACCAAGAGCATTGCTACTCTTTGGCTTGTCATTATCCCGCACCTTGAGAGATTCCTCAATGCGCAGATGACCGCCCAACTCAACCGTAGTTAACTCCTCCTTCTTATGTTTCAAGGTATGCTTGAAATCTTTCCAAGAAGGAGGAGTTTATCAATGACACAAGAGACCTAAATAGCCTCATCCATGTGCATATTGTGTTGTGTAAACCTTCCAAGTATACCAAGAAGTTCATTGTATTGTTCCATAACCGGTCTTGAATCACTCATTTTGTAATTTGTGAAATTACTTACAAGGAACTTCTTACTTGATGCATCCTCACCATATATTTGGCATCCAAGGAATCCCACGTTCTTTGAAGATTCAAAGTTCGATAAATGTCAAATAGAGAATCGACATACCATTGAGAATTAAACCTCCGCAAATGTAGTCATCATTCTCCCATTTGCTCCTCCTCCCGATCCGCTCCACAGTAGCATCATCCCCATCATCGTGAATAGGAGTGGTTAGCACATACACCACACTCATGCTTGACAGCAAGAAGTGCATCTTCTTCGCCATCTCCTAAAGTCCACCCTTCAAACTTATCAAGCTTGGCAAAGTTTGAAGCCATGTGTTTCATTGCAAAGAAGAGCCATTGATTATCACAAATAGTTTACTTTGATTGTTGGTGGTTATTCCCCCAATGTGGTTAAGACAATCAAGAGTAACCGCAAATACCACTAGGTGGTTACCGGATATCACTTGAAATCATGTAATCACTTTCCAAAGTAAACTATTCGACCCTAATGCCTGGGTTTCACGAATATCTACTTGGGATAAGACCAAATGTTAGTTATAGAATTAGGCACAATTCAATAACCCTTGCGCTTATCAGTGTTTAGCTTTCAATTTGTTTCTCCTGATTTCAGTGTGTTTCTCAGTATGTTCATGCTGATGAAAACCATCTCTATTTATAGTAGAGAATACTCACTCCTAGTTAATGGACATTATGGATGATTAACGGCCAATTAATCACTCATAATAAGCCTCCATTATCATAGGAATAGTGGTTACATGACCAATTAAACGTGGTCATAAAGCGCTCATAACAACCAATTGAATGAGTCAAAGTCATTACAAATTAATCACCGCAACACTACCAAGAGGAACCATTACACTAGCAAAGAGAACCATACACTACCAAGAGGAACCATTACACTAGCAACCATAACACTACCCGGAACCATCGCACACTACCCAATACTAGCAACCCACTACGAGTTGAGTCGTGGTGTTCAGGAACCATTACACTAGCAATAGGAACCATAACACTACCAAGATGGTCTAACCATCGCCACTACACTATCAAGAGTAACCAATACACTACCAAGACAAACCACTATTGAGTCGTGGTGTTCAGGGACCTCATGGGTGTACACTCCTGCACCTCCTAACCCAAAACCAGTGTGAACTAATCCCACAAGTGCACTAAATTTTCCAACAGGTTACCGGGAGCGGCGAGCCTCTTTGACTCATATGTACGCTGCCTCACCGGGTTAATCCCGGGAACCGTTTCCGACCCTTACCTGGCCACTCCCAAATGTGCACACCTAGCTAGATTTGAACTCTTGACCTCTTGTAACGAAACCAAGGACCTTACCACTAGGCCGTTTGATGGTGGTTGCGTCGTGCCAATTGTGTAAATGTAAAATTGATGATGTGGTGTAGCATCTACTATTTTACACTACTGCAGTCATGTCATCAGTTTATACAATTGGCAAGCCATGTTATTGACACACTTGGCTTACCATTATTGGAACAAAAGTTAACTTGAGTGATTAAACCCTTTCAAAGAAGTTTGAGTGACTTCGTTGAAACAATGGTGAACTTTGTAACTGTAACTATTTAGCACGGTTGCCTATGCTAAGTTGGACTTGTGGTAAGACTATGTTAGACATGATCCCGACCGGAGTTTTCCGTAGTGTACTCCAAGTTGCGACTATTATCGACAAGATGAGAGAAGGAAGATTGAGATGGTTTGGGCATGTCAAGAGGAGACCACAATCAGCACCTGTCAGGAAAGTGAAGTCTATCACTATCGATGGCTTGAGGAGAAGAGGTAGACCAAAGCTCAGGTGGGAGGACAGACTGAAGCTTGACATGAAGGAGCTCCTATTGTCCGAGGACATGATCTCTGATAGGAACGCATGGAGAACTAGGATTATGGTAGATGAGTTCGGCGCATAGGTCTAAAGTTGCGTGGTAGCTTGTCCGGAGGCCCTTTTTGTCTTCATTTTTGTTTTTCTTATCTTTTAATATTTTTAATTTATTGTATGATCCTATTTACTTTTTTGTTGTTTATGCCTTTCGTTTTGTATGTCTGCTCTTGTATGCTTTTGTGTTGTTTATGCCTTTTGCTTGTTTATTTTGGTGTGTTTTTTTCTAGGTGATTTTGAGTGTTTATGCCTATCGTTCTGTATGTTCGGTGGGTTTTCGCTTTTTTTTTTTTTTTTTTTTTTTCTTTTAGGTCGTTTAGGTGCTATTTGACTCTTTGCGTCCGTAGGGTCCCTTTTTCATTTTTAGCCTGCATGCTTTTGTTTTGGCTTGCTTGCTCCTCCTTTTTTTCTTTTATTTTTTTTTTTTTTTTTTTATTTATTTATTTTTTTTTTCGCATTATGTATGTTCGCTTGCACACGTGCACTTGCCGGAGGTCTTTCTGGAAGCAGTCCCTTTACCCAGGGCCGTCCTCATGAATTTTAAGTGCCCTGTGCCAAAATTACATAATCGGCCTCTCGAACGCATAAACCGTTACAATGCGAATGTTTTAGATAAGTATTAAAAGAAAAACAAATCCAAGTATTTCAATCTACATATTCAAATGACTCATATTTACAACATAAACTATGATGGACTACCATGAAAATATTTTAGACACTAAACAACTATAGATACGCCATGCTATCCTTTTAAAGATGTATATTGCTATAAAATGTTTCTCAAACAAGGGTTAAAATTGTTAATATGTAAACCCTTTAGACTAGTTTGCTAAATAAAACTAAAAGAAAAAGATCAAAATGTACAATATATAAAATAATGGGCCCAAATGCAAATTACCTAAACTTATCATCTTCCCGACTCACGTCCCATGATACCCTCCTCCCTAGGGGTGAGCAAAACAAACCGAAAAAACCGAAACCGAACCGAAAACCGAAAAACCGAACCGAAAAACCGACCAAACTAAAACCGATGGTTCGGTTTTAATTTTAGAAACCGAAAATGCGGTTCGGTTTCGTTTTAGTCAAAAACTAAACCGCAAAACCGAACCGAACCGAGCGGTTTTATTATATAATAATATCTAATTAATATAATATAATTAAATAACTAAATAAATCAAATTTATAAATTCATATTCATTTTGTTAGTGAATTTATAATATATTTATCTTAACGTTTATATTTATATGTGTGTTTGTCGTGTCACGTGTTTTGTGTGAATATATCAATAACTATTCGATAATGATTATACTACGTGTATGTTCACTTGTATATGTATGTCTCATTTATATGTTTGTAATTGTATAATTATGCAATAAACATTATTATGCTTAGATTGAAAAAAGTAAAGAAGAATAACTAATTTTGTACGTAAAACAAGTTTGTTGGTGTAATTTGGCCATACCTAAATATTAACGGTTAGAAACCGAAAAACCGAAAACCGAACGAAACCGATAACAAACCGAAAAACCGAACCGCCAAAACCGAACGGTTTCGGTTTGGGATTTACAAAACCGAACATTGTGGTTCGGTTTCGGTTTTTAAAAAAACCGACCCAAACCGAACTGCACACCTTAAACCTCCATTCGAAAATACTAATTACCAATTGAATTTCATCTATTTATTTATTAAAACCGTTTACTTTTATGTTTTTGAACACACTGTTTTCAAGTTTACGCTAGAACCCGAATAAAGTCACCCTCCAAGTTTAAAATTATGGTGCCCCTAAAAAAATGAAGGCCATGTTCCGTCGCTCACCCCGCACATGCCGAAATCCGGCCCTGCCTTTACCCTAGGGTAGGGGTGTGACTGTCTACATTCCACCTCCCTCATACCTCGCTCTGACGGGATTGGGTATTGTTGTTGTTGCCTATGCAATATGATTTAAAAATAAATTAAAAAAAAAAAAAAAAAAAAAAAAAAAAACTATTACTGAAATAAGTAATTTAGGAGCTTGTAAACTTGATTATGTCATGGAAGCAACATATCAAACTGGTGCAGGTGAGCATTTGGTTGATGAGAAAGGTTCTCATGAAGATATAGTTGAGTTTGCAAAGAAGTCTGACATAGTGGTATGCTGCTTGACAATGAATATTGAAACAGTGCGACTCTTTCTTTCCCTTGACCTTTAATTACATTTGTTGCTTGACGAGGATAAAGTCATGTAGCTAACAGTTTGCATCATTATCCAGGCTGGTATTATAAACAAGGATTTCATATCTTCAATGAGAAAGGTTAGTTTCTGGAATTACAAACTTGTTTACGGTGCCAGTTTCATTGAAAAATAGTACTAAGCATTTAGTCCCCTCTTCTCACAAGTTTCTCATACCTATAATAGGTTTCAATTCGATACTAGCAGTTCCAAAAATATATACATGTTTGGACATCGCAAATTATTTGACCCTTCGTAATGGCCTTAAATCTGTTTCAGGGTGGCCTATTAGTGAACATTGCTCGAGGGGGTCTTTTGGATTATGAGGCCGTTCATAACGGTCTTAAATCAGGTCATTTGGGAGGTTTAGGAATGGATGTTGCCTGGACAGAACCTTTTGATCCAGACGATCCAATCTTGAAGTTCCCAAACGTCCTTCTCACACCTCATGTTGCCGGCATTACAGAACGTTCATGTAGATCAATGGCCTATATGTTTCTTGGGGAATTGGCTGAATTACTTATTATGAGAAACGAAAACCTTCTAAATACCAATCCATACGTCTCATGAAGTTTCAACAATTTCTTTTTTGTGATGTCCTAGTGAATAACAGTATTTTGTTATTTTCATATATGATATATAATGATAACAAGTATAAGTTTACTTATACTATCATCATCATACTTATAAAATGACAAAGAGCATTGTTGTTGGTCTACATTATACTTATATTTTTTAATAAAAGTTTTGGATATTTGAAAATACGTCAACAGTTTTATATGAACTACTTGCCATGTCAAATTACAACTTAAATGGGAAAAAAAATTAAAAAATAATAATAATAATAATAATAATAATAATAATAATAATAATAAAAAAAAATGTTAGTACTCTCTCTGCGTCAAGAAAAAGACTTGGTGTAATTTGACATTAATTGCTTTAGATTGATTCTTAGAACCAAAGGGCTCGTAGGTAGTGTGAGATACTCCCCAACCAATGTATAATCAAAGATTGTTCTCCATATTGAAAAAATTAAGCAAATGAACACATCAGATATAGAATCACTCAGGTAGGAACACACTCTGCCGTTAGAAAATAGGAACGCACTTGCCTTTTGGAAAGTCTGTAGAAACCACTACACTTTCTTTCGTGGAAAATTTCATGTGGAATTTACATATTTGAGTGTCATAATCATCACAACAAATTTTATGCTATTCCTTTGGTTCTCAAGTTCTATCATTTTATGTATTGAGTTCTTCATCAAACCAATACATCGACACAAATAGTTAGTTGGACAAAGTTGTGTTATCTATACATACTACATATAATGGAGGAACCACTTTTTCTTCAAATATGTAGCAAGACAATCTTTAATACATTTTGAAGGAATACAAATAAATATGCAATATGTACAAATGGTTAATGTCATGTATAATACATTAAAAAATACTTCCTCCTATAAATAATTGTTTAAAGCATTCATTAATGTACATTTGATGCGCAAGAAGCTAGAGGGAAGAAAAGAAAAAGAAAATGAATATATCGTTAAGCTACAAGTGAATAAGGATTAACTATCCAATCTAACCAACCGGGACCGGAGTGTTTATCCTATGCATAATCCACGAGTGAGATAATAGTTTGATTTCTTCGCTTAACGTATCCTTTCTCGGAGGTTTCAAGTCTCGGAGATAATAGTCGAAAAAACATTTATCATCTCTATGTATGTATTTTAGTAAAAGTTTAGTGATATCCTAATCAATTTGCTAATAAATTCATTAGTTTCTTCTCTTTTGCCTATCGGCCGGCCGGCTTTGGTTTTAAACAATTTGAAAGTTGCATATTCAAAAAACATTTATCATCTATGTATGTATTTTAGTAAAAGTTTAGTGATATCTATACTACTTATAATGCACGAATGCACATCACTCTTAATTTTAAGACGTACAAGATATTAAGCATGATTTACAACACTTTAATGCACCCAATCTTTAGAATTACAACAAAGTAAGCATATTGTACAACAAAATAAAGCGTGGTGTCATTTTAAGACCAAAATTCTATCAAACAACATTAATGCTATTAAAAACACCCCTTCACCAAAATTACAACCACTTAAGCACAATGTACAATAGCTGCAACCAATTATCAGATTTACAACAGAATAAGCATAGTGTACAACAAAAAACATGATGTAATTTTCAGACTTATTTTCAGACTTACAACATTAATGTTATTAAAGTGGTCAATGTTATTAACAACTATAATGACTACTACTTACAAGAAAAGAAACATAATGTACAACACTTTATTGCACATAATTTTCAGACGTACAAGACAAGAAACATAGTGTACAACAAACCATCACATTAATGATATTTAATGTAGTCAATTATTTAACTGGTTAATAAATACAATTAATACAGTTATTAAAACACCACTTACATAAGAAATACAAATTATCAAGCATATTGTACAACCAAATTAAACACAATTTCTGCATTAAATTTCACTACTACAAATAATAAAGCACATTATACAAATATTCAAGCCCGAACGAGCAACGGGCCAAATGGTCTTGAGTCCGAATCGCGGACCAAACGGGCTCGAGCCCGAGCGACATCAGCCAGCGGGTTCGAGCCCGAACGGGCACGGGCTATCTGAAATTCTTGATATCTGTAAATTTATTGTTAAAAGAATATAATAAACTAAAATACATTATTCATCGAAAAATTTTATTTCAGGGTACCCGTCGCTGCAACGCGCGGGTACTCTGCTAGTCCTAATCAATTTGCTAATAAATTCAAATGAATAGAAATATCTAATCAATGTGTAACTTTTTTGTTAAGCAATGTCATATATAGATCTACTAATCATATATTGCACGAACTAATGTATATTACTCTATGTTTACATGTTATATAACGTTTTCACCGCAAATCTTCACAACCGTCGTGATACTACTGACTAGCATTTTCGTATCGCCATTGCTTCGTGATGCACAAGTACTTTGTCTTTTTCATATGAAACAGTGTGTGATAAAGTTATTTATTAAAATTCTCACCATGAGTAAAGTTATTATCACAAAAAACATATAATCGAAAGTATTGCTCGCCAAAAAATTTGATCACACAAGACTTGCAGCATGGGTACCACGCTAGTTGAGCACAGGGAATTTGAATGTTTGTACTCATTTCTAAAATGGAAGTTTAGATACTTCATACATAAGAATCACCTTTATTGAGTTTGTCAGCCTTAGTTTGTTATGAAGGTAGTAATCTTTTATAAGATCTATTTGTTTTGATCTTACTTTATCTCAACAGATAGTGCTTGTAATTGTCTCACTTTGTTAAATTCTACAGGTAGTTGGTGATGTTGCTTTTCAACTTCACTCAGGCAAACCTTTGACTGGGATTGAGTACTGTTGATACAAAAGTTGGGCGTTCCTTATTCGGGCTCCGGCCTCGTACCAATTGCTGATTGTTGCTTGAGACTGCGACTAAGAGATGAAAACACCGTTAGGCTTACCGTGGGATTGTCTCCCACGATTATCCTCCGGCGCGTGAGTAAGTAATCGATTTAGGTTTAAAGGTGAGTTAGGGTTTTGAGATCGTACCTTTAACGAGGATGAGATTCCTTTATATACACACACGGAATCCTTATTGGTCCGTGTTCCTCAACCTTCGGCGTATCCGCCCAAGTCGGTTGGGAATGATTATCTCCTTGATTAAGAGATATCCGATATCTATTCCAGAATAGATTCGTCTTTGGGCCTTCGTGGGCCTAAACGCTTATCGCGTAGCCCGATTCGTCTTTGGGCTTGTCGATGGGCTTTAGGCGGGTTCGTGACACGGATATAGACTATCGTCATCATGTCCCCAGTCTAGTATGCGCGAGTGCATAGCTCGGATGCTAGACTAATAGCCATAGCCAAAGAAACAGCCTTGAAGCGTAGCCAAGAAGCCATGAAAATATAGCTTCCCATACATTGTATCTAGACATAGGATTAGAAAATTTGCTCCTCGTAAATCGGGGAAGTTACTACTGTGACGTCCCATCAAGCAATCTCAGCCACACCATTAGCGTTAGTGGGGTCCACGTGTCACTCATCGTGTAGGTGAGAAAAACTATATAACCCCTTAGGTCATTTCCCCTTCGTTTCTCACAGTAAAAAGAAAATTTCCATCCACCCTTGCTAAGCAAACCCAGGAAAACACTGCATTCAAAAGGTAACCACGTGTGCGCTTTGTAAGACCATGGTTAAACAGTTATCTGATTTCACCTCCGACCTCACCGAAGGCGATCTGCAAGAGTTTACTTCAGATTACTTTATACCTCTTGACGTGCATCCGGTCGTTCTGGGTGCGCAAGCATCTATCGCGGATTTCCCCGTAGGGAAAATAGGGGTATACACACGATTCTTTGAATTTGCCAATCAACGTGTGCCCTTATCCCGATTTATGTGCGATGTCTTAAATTATTACGAACTGCACATATCCCAGCTGCACTGTATTGGTGCGGCCAAAATTACAAACTTTGAGGTGAACTGCCGTTTGCTGGCGGTGAATCCAACCATCCACCTATTCCGTGCCTTTTATCACACAACATGGTCACATGGGTGGGTATCTTTTGCTAAGCATCTTGCGTGATTTCGGTGTTATCTTGAGAAATTGATGCGCTTAGAAACTGGAGAGAGTCGTTTTCGGGTAGACGACACATGCTTCCGTGGCGCCATGACTTTTATACCGCGAACATTGCCGGGGATGAGTGCCGTGCACTGGATCATATGTGAGAGGATGCGGGCGATTAATGCAAACCGCATTCCCATTAGTTCCTATCCCGAGGAATTTTGGTGCATATGGGCATCGGTAGTAATTACTTTGGTATGCCGATGAAATGCTAATCTTTTAGGCGCTAATGGCGGGGTGGGTACTCGTTCCTCGCACCTCCTTTCACCATTAATGTAAGACTTTTCTGTTCGTTTCACGCATTATATAACCTGTGTTATTTGTTGTCGTGTTTTGCGCAGAAATGGATCTTTTCACCGTCGTACACCTAGCTAAACCAACTGAGGTGAAGATAGGGACGAGGCCCCTGAGAGAAGGGGAGGAGGCCATACTAGCGGCCACTGCAGGTCATACCATGGAGATGAACATAGGAGAAGTAGGTACTAGCGACTCTGTTGCAGTGGAGGCGACCCCGCTGCAGAGCGTGCCAAGCCCCCGTGTGCCTACTCCCGTTGCGCAGCCACCACCTGTAGCCGTGGAGCAACCTATGGAAGAGGAAGAGCCAGAATCTAGGTTACAACGCAAGAGATCCCGCAGAGAAGATGGTGCGAGCTCTTCGAGGAAAAAACGCCCTGTAATCGTCACGGTGGAATCATCTACCAGTGATGTTGCGTCCTCGCACCCATCTGCTGATGCCGTTGGTCCTCAGTAAGTGATATCGTGAAATGCTTTTGTCTTTTTTTTTTTTTTTTTTTTTTTTTTTTTTTTTGCGTGCGTACTATTTGTATGGGAAACGAGAATGTTCCGTCCGTATGCGGTGTTTGAGCAGGTTGCGGAGTCTCACCCCAAGGATAGTCCGTGCATACCGAGCGAGACAATAAAAAATGAAGAATAGCTTCTTTGGGGAGACGTCAGTGGGTCAAATGGTTGAAGAGTTGGCACAGGTGTCTGCGCAACAAGCTGCAATAGTGGAGAGGCTAAGGGTGCGCATAGCTGATGAAGGCAGTCAAAGTGCTCAAAAGGATGAGAAAATTTCTCCGTTGGAAGCGCATGTGGCTTGTGCCAGGACTGAGGTAGAAAGCTTGAGCCTGCGCATGCAGAGGTCGGCCGAGGAGAAATCTGGCGATGGGGCAATGTCACACCCCAAATTACATGCTTTGCAAATGAAATAAAATTCTGGGGATGACCGCATAGCATCAAAGTTACTGATTATATCGAATGACCTAAAATGTCGTTTGAAAATATCATTTGATTAAGTAAAATAATCAGACTTTACAAAACATAGGTCCCAAAATATTTCCAATATACCAAAATGAGTTTGTTACAATCAAACAATAGTTAAGTGCATAAAATATATGTGAGACGCGTCGACACCGCGACTCTATGATAAGTCCACATGCATGCCATGAAGTGAATGCCTTAGATACCTGAGATAAAACATGCTAAAAGTGTCAACACAATGGTTGAGTGAGTTCATAGAGTTTGGTTAACAAGTAAAGCTTTTAAAGAGCGATCATGCAACAAAGACAAAGTTTTTGGTCATATAGAATAGTCCATAAAGCAAAGGCATCGTAAATCCACTCAGTTCCAAGTTCCGCCCATACAAAACTTGCAACCTGTGTGTTCACAATCCACTGCCAAAATATGTATAGTTTATGTCATGCACACGTTGCCAAATGAGTTCACAAAGCAAAGGCATCGTAAATCCACTAAGTTCCAAGTTTCGCCCATACAAAACTTGCAACCTGTGTGTTTACAACCCATTGCACAAAATATAGCGTATCAAGTAGTCAAGTATAAGCTGTCGTAATAGTTCACCATATAGCACCACGTATATAATAATGTATGCCGTGCAAAGCCCTAGAATAAATAATATGCGTCCCGTAACATAGTGGACGAGAGGTTGGCCGACCTCTAATAGCGCTATCCATACTACCTACTAATAGGAGACTAACAATGCGAATGTGCGAACAAGACATCATACAACTATTATATACAATTAAGAACACTCCAACATGGGAGAATTTGCACCGCTCCGAACATGGGAGACTTTAGATTGAGAACGCCCGTAACATAGTGAGACATTCTGCTCCGGACCGGGGAGGCTTTAAGATTGCTCCGAACAAAGGAGACTTTATAGTGATGCTCCGAACATGGGAGACTTTATAGGGATGCTCCGAACAAGGGAGACTTTATAGTGATGCTCCGATCATAGGAGACTTTATAGGGATGCTCCGAACAAGGGAGATTTTATAGGGATGCTCCGAACAAGGGAGACTTTAGGTCAAGGTCATAACACGTACGGTTCAATAAGTTCAAACAAGTCATAAGTTTGTATTTAAGTTCAAGAGTTCTGTTCAAAAGTTCGTAATTAAGTTCAAAGATTTAAGTCAAGTTCAAACGTTCAAAACAGTCAAAGAGCTCGAATAATATCAAAAGATTCAAGATAGTCGAAGCGTTCAAAATCACGTCAAACAAGTTTATAATATATCAAAAGGGTCCTTTACAGGATGAAAGAGTTCAACTATATGTCAAAAAGTTCAAATCAAATCCAAAGTGTTCACTTATATGTTAAAGGGTCCGAATCAATTTAAAAGAGTTCAAATATACATGTCGAAGGGTTCAAAATCAAGGAAAGTGTTTCAACTAATAGCGTTCATAACATACTGATCAATTTAGTTCGGGCATAATCTACTTACGCGCACATAGAGTGAAACAAAAGATATTTAAGTTCATATAGATGTAAAGTAAAAGCAAGTAGTTGAGCATGTATCTCCCCCTAAGAGTTTATAAAACAATTAAACGAGTAAAAGTGGGGCTACGAACTCACCTGGTGCAATGTTTATGATGACAAAAGTAGATACACTGAAATGAGGTGCGATCTCTATCCGCAACCTAATATGAATGATATGTTCTAATATAAGTCATGAAACAATGTCGTGCATGCAAACTCATATGATATCCATACAACTTGTACATTTTGGAAAATAAAGTTTATCGTCGAAATATATGTTTATGACATATTGTCAAGTTACCAAATACTTTACAAGCATTTACGTTGAAATGATATCCTACGATAGTCATTTTGTGTCTTATTATGAAATTATAACTTTTAGTCAGAAAGCAAAGATAATTTGACAAGTCATGAGAGTGACTAAATGGCCTTGAAAAGCTAGTCGTAAAATGGTGCACATCGAGTGTTAGGAAACGAACTCAACGGTTTTGGGAAGCTCGTATCATTTTCTCAAAGTTTTAGTGTTTAAGTTTCCATCCTAAAGGTCTCGATCACAAAGGAAAATATAAGTTAAGTATGGTACTTTAGTCCAAAGTATAGTTTAAGGATGGTTTTCGGCCAAGTTTGAGTGACCGTATATAATTCATTACAACTCCGCTTGACCAATGGTCGGACATTTTGGAAAATATGTTTGGCGAACTTACTTTTACTAGAAGACATCACGTTATAAAAAGTTCTACATCAATGTTAAAAACAACCTTCAACTTGGTCTCTAGTTTTGCCGTAATATTTGCCTATTAGAAATGATATTGTTTTTCTTATATAATAAAGTTACGGCAACTTTTTGTAAACGTGTATAATTTAAACGTTACAAATCCGTTTTCTACGTTTTAAAGGTCCTTAGCTTTGTATCAAAGTACACTAACATATTTTTGACAAGTCGACATAATTTACAAGGCCCAAGCTTCATTTTGACTCGTACAAAATAAGCAATACATCTTGAAATTTCCGAAAATTATAGTTTTCGTGCCAACTTGAAAATTTCATAACTTCTTCGTTATAGCTCCGCTTTAATCCGTTCAAGCGCCCACGGTATCGTTTTAAAGTATATTTTCTAAATATCTTGGCCAAAATTTTTACCCATCGTCGGATTTTCCAGTTTGAAAATAAGGATGCACCTTTTGCAAACTTGTCGAAATGAGTTTTTCTCGCGCAAACCTATTCTAACCAATTCAAAACAACTCCAAAGCTATTCTAATCCTACCATACACCTTCTTAGGGTGTCATGGGTTCCTAGACATCATCAAAAGTGATATATTTCAAGGAGTAATTTATAGGATGATCATATTTCAATATAAGTAATAAAAACATTAAAAGTGGTATAAACTCATATGTAACATGCATGATTCTTGCAAAATGATGAAATAACATAAAGATGAATATAAAAGAATTATGATGATCATGAAATGCTTACTTGAATGATGTTGAAGAGTTTTGTTGCAAATATACCTAATTAATCTTGAGGTTTTATTTCAAAACCTAAACATAGATTACTAGTAATACTTGATCTTGAAAATATAATTTCTTGTTCTTGTTCTTCTTTAGTCCTAACTCAAAAAGATGGAAAAGATAGAAAAATGGTTGGAAGTGAAATGGGGAACGTTTGATTGAAATGAGACAAGAGAAGTCTCATTTGACTTCTTAACTTAGATATTTGTTAATTTATTTAAGATATTTAGTTATTAGGTGTAGAGTTAGCTAGAAATCGATTTTAATGGAGCGAAATAAAATATATTGAAGTCATAAAATTATAAAATACATTTCTTACGAGAATTTAGTGAAATAATAATTATCGAGTAGTATTCTGGAAAACCGTCGTAATTATATAAATATAACAATTTATATCTGAAATAAATTGAAAACATCGGGTAAAGTAATAATATTATTTTATAATCTTATTATGAGTACAAAATATATCGGAATAATTTTTGAAAGTGTCGGATCAAATGTTCAAATAATGTTTACGCGATAGCGTTTATTTAATAAGAAAATAAGCGTTTAATGTAAAATGCAAACCCATGCATAAATTGATATGAAATGATGAATATTGAGTTTGAGAAATGACCGGAAATTGAGAATTGTGACATTCTTCCCATGTCAGCGGAATCACGTCCTCGTGATTCAATTAATGATAACTATAGTCCGATCCTCGACAAGGGTTCTAAAAATTCATGCTCGTGTATGGTCTAAATGATTATGTCAATGCTCATGCATATGGGTTCCTCATCCAACTAAATACGTTCTCGTGCTATCGTGAGCATTTCCCGTCCTAAATACATGCTTTCTTATGATTAGGCTTGAAGAGGCGGGCTTTCCCATTCTCGAGCGAAACCCTCAAAAGATTTTTAGGTAACCGATTTTTACTTAATCTCACAACTCATCAAACAAGAACTGTCATGAGATTGGGCTAAATCGGTTTGAGCAACAACTTGTTTCTAGCTTGATCTTTGCAACTCATCAAACAAGAACTGTCACTAGGATCAAACTGGAAACAAGTGGTTTGAAGAAAATCTTTTGAAAATTTGGCTCGATGCAGAATGCCTACACATATGAGACTACTACCCTTCATTGCATGATTCTTCTGAATTAGACATAGGTGATCGGGCTATGTATAATTTAGGAGTAACTATGCAATGCTTGGACTAATCGTCTCATATGATGTTTGATGTTGAGTCATAAGTCCGCATGTATAAGGAGTAGGCACTTATAATGATATGATGAGATGCTATGATGATGTAGTTATAGTCTAGGGTCAATGATGCAACCTAGTTCTCTATAACCGATGCTCGATACCAATCTGTCACACCCCAAATTACATTTTGCGTGAATAGAATTCACGGGATGACCGTCATAGCATCAAAGTTACAGTTATATCGAACGACCTAAAGTGTCGTTTTGAAAATATCATTTGATTAAGTAAAATAATCAGAGTTTACAAAACATAGGTCCCAAAATATTTCCAATATACCAAAATGAGTTTGTTACAATCAAACGATAGTTAAGTGCATAAAATATATATGAGACGCGTCGACACCGCGACTCTATGATAAGTCCACATGCATGCCATGAAGTGAATGCCTTAGATACCTGAGATAAAACATGCTAAAAGTGTCAACACAATGGTTGAGTGAGTTCATAGAGTTTGGTTAACAAGTAAAGCTTTTAAAGAGCGATCATGCAACAAAGACAAAGTTTTGGTCATATAGAATAGTCCATAAAGCAAAGGCATCGTAAATCCACCGGTTCCAAGTTCGCCCATACAAAACTTGCAACTTTGTGTGTTCACAATCCATCGCCAAAATATGTATAGTTTATGTTCATGCACACGCTGCCAAATGAGTTCACAAAGCAAAGGCATCAGAATCCACTCAGTTCCAAGTTCCGCCCATACAAAACTTGTAACCTGTGTGTTTACAACACATTGCACAAAATATAGCGTATCAAGTAGTCAAGTATAAGTTGTCGTAATAGTTCACCATATAGCACCACGTATATAATAATGTATGCCAGGCAAAGCCCCTAGAATAAATAATATGCGTCCCGTAACATAGTGGACGAGAGGTTGGCCGACCTCTAATAGCGCTATCCATACTACCTACTAATAGGAGACTAACAATGCGAATGTACGAACAATACATCATACAACTATTATATACAATTAAGAACACTCCGAACATGGGAGAATTTGCACTGCTCCGAACATGGGAGACTTTAGATTGAGAACGCTCCGTAACATAGTGAGACATTCTGCTCCGGACCGGGGAGGCTTTAAGATTGCTCCGAACAAAGGAGACTTTATAGTGATGCTCCGAACATGGGAGACTTTATAGGGATGCTCCGAACAAGGGAGACTTTATAGTGATGCTCCGATCATAGGAGACTTTATAGGGATGCTCCGAACAAGGGAGATTTTATAGGGATGCTCCGAACAAGGGAGACTTTAGGTCAAGGTCATAACACGTACGGTTCAATAAGTTCAAACAAGTCATAAGTTTGTATTTAAGTTCAAGAGTTCCGTTCAAAAGTTCGTAATTAAGTTCAAAGATTTAAGTCAAGTTCAAAAGTTCAAAACAGTCAAAGAGCTCGAATAATATCAAAAGATTCAAGATAGTCGAAGCGTTCAAAATCACGTCAAACAAGTTTATAATATATCAAAAGGGTCCTTTACGAGGATGAAAGAGTTCAACTATATGTCAAAAGTTCAAATCAAATACAAAGTGTTCACTTATATGTTAAAGGGTCCGAATCAATTTAAAAGAGTTCAAATATACATGTCGAAGGGTTCAAAATCTAGGAAAGTGTTTCAACTAATAGCGTTCATAACATCTTGATCAATTTAGTTCGGGCATAATCTACTTACGCGTACATAGAGTGAAACAAAAGATATTTAAGTTCATATAGATGTAAAGTAAAAGCAAGTAGTTGAGCATCTATCTCCCCCGAAGAGTTTATAAAACAATTAAACGAGTAAAAGTGGGGCTACGAACTCACCTGGTGCAATGTTTATGATGACAAAAGTAGATACACTGAAATGAGGTGCGATCTCTATCCACAACCTAATATGAATGATATGTTCTAATATAAGTCATGAAACAATGTCGTGCATGCAAACTCATATGATATCCATACCACTCGTACATTTTAGAAAATAAAGTTTATCGTCGAAATATATGTTTATGACATATTGTCAAGTTACCAAATACTTTACAAGTATTTACGTTGAAATGATATCCTACGATAGTCATTTTGTGTCTTATTATGAAATTATAACTTTTCGTCGTAAAACAGTATAATTTGACAAGTCATGAGAGTGACTAAATGGCCTTGAAAAGCTAGTCGTAAAATGGTGCACATCGAGTGTTAGGAAACGAACTCAACGGTTTTGGGAAGCTCGTATCATTATCTCAAAGTTTTAGTGTTTAAGTTTCCATCCTAAAGGTCTCGATCACAAAGGAAAATATAAGTTAAGTATGGTATTTTAGTCCAAAGTATAGTTTAAGGATGGTTTTCGGCCAAGTTTGAGTGACCGTATATAATTCATTACAACTCCGCTTGACCAATGGACGGACATTTTGGAAAATATGCTTGGCGAACTTACTTACTAGAAGACATCACGTTATAAAAAGTTCTACATCAATGTTAAAAACAACCTTCAACTTGGTCTCTAGTTTTGCCGTTATATTTGCCTATTAGAAATAATATAGTTTTTCTTATATAATAAAGTTACGGCAACTTTTGTAAACGTGTATAATTTAATCGTTACAAACCGCTTTCTACGCTTTTAAAGGTCCTTAGCTTTGTATCAAAGTACGCTAACATATTTTTGACAAGTCGACATAATTTACAACGCCCAAGCTTCATTTTTGACTCGTACAAAATAAGCAATACATGCTGAAATTTCGAGAAA
Source organism: Chrysanthemum lavandulifolium (assembly GCA_022545495.1). Taxonomy (NCBI): domain Eukaryota; kingdom Viridiplantae; phylum Streptophyta; class Magnoliopsida; order Asterales; family Asteraceae; genus Chrysanthemum; species Chrysanthemum lavandulifolium. The sequence goes on along the minus strand of CM040246.1, from coordinate 198,206,651 downwards.
ATTATAGTTTTCGTCGCCAACTTGAAAAATTCATAACTTCTTCGTTATAGCTCCGCTTTAATCCGTTCAAGCCGCCACGGTTTCGCTTTTAAAGTATATTTTCTAAATATCTAGGCCAAAATTTTTTACCCACTTGTCGGATTTTCCAGATTTCAAAATAAGGACAGACCCTTTTTGCAAACTTGTCGAAATGAGTTTTTCTCGCGCCAAACTTATTCTAACCAATTCAAAACAACTCCAAAGCTATTCTAATCCTACCATACACCTTCTTAGGGTGTCATGGGTTCCTAGACATCATCAAAAGTGATATATTTCAAGGAGTAATTTATAGGATGATCATATTTCAATATAAGTAATAAAAACATTAAAAGTGGTATAAACTCATATGTAACATGCATGATTCTTGCAAAAATGATGAAATAACATAAAGATGAATATAAAAGAATTATGATGATCATGAAATGTTTACTTGAATGATGTTGAAGAGTTTTGTTGCAAATATACCTAATTAATCTTGAGGTTTTTATTTCAAAACCTAAACATAGATTACTAGTAATACTTGATCTTGAAAAATATAATTTCTTGTTCTTGTTCTTCTTTAGTCCTAACTCAACAAAGATGGAAAAGATAGAAAAAATGGTTGGAAGTGAAATGGGGGAACGTTTGATTGAAATGAGACAAGAGAAGTCTCATTTGACTTCTTAACTTAGATATTTGTTAATTTATTTAAGATATTTAGTTATTAGGTGTAGAGTTAGCTAGAAATCGATTTTAATGGAACGAAATAAAATATATTGAAGTCATAAAAATTATAAAAATACATTTCTTACGAGAATTTAGTGAAATAATAATTATCGAGTAGTATTTATGAAAACCGTCGTAATTATATAAATATAACAATTTATATACGAAATAAATTGAAAACATCGGGTAAAGTAATAATATTATTTTTATAATCTTATTATGAGTACAAAAATATATCGGAATAATTTTTGAAAGTGTCGGATCAAATGTTCAAATAATGTTTACGCGATAGCGTTTATTTAATAAGAAAATAAACGTTTAATGTAAAATGCAAAACCCATGCATAAATTGATATGAAATGATGAAAATATACATGTCGAAGGGTTCAAAATCAAGGAAAGTGATTCAAATAGTAGCATTCATAACATAGTGATCAATTTAGTTCAGGCATAATCTACTTACGCGCACATAGAGTGAAACAAAAGATATTTAAGTTCATATAAATGTAAAGTAAAAGCAAGTAGTTGAGCATGTATCTCCCAGAAGAGTTTATAAAACAATTAAGCGAGTAAAGTGGGCTACGAACTCACCGATGCAATGATTATGGTGACAAAAGTAGATACATCGAAATGAGGTGCGATCTCTATCCGCAACCTAATATGAATGATATGCTCTAATATAAGTCATGAAACAATGTTGTGCATGCAAACTCATATGATATCCATACCACTTGTACATTTTGGAAAATAAAGTTTATCGTCGAAATATATGTTTATGACATATTGTCAAGTTACCAAATACTTTACAAGTACTTACGTCGAAATGATATCCTACGATAATCATTTAGTGATTTATTATGAATCTATAACTTTCGTCAGTAAAATAATGTCATTTGACAATTTCATGAAAGTGACTAACGGCCTTGAAAAGCTAGTCGTAAAATGGTGCACATCGAGTGTTAAGAAACAAACTCAACGGTTTTGGGAAGCTTGTATCATCATCTCAAAGTTTTAGCATTTAAGTTTTATCGTAGAGGTCTCGATCATGGAGAAAAACATAGGTAAAGTATGGTACTTGTGTCTAAAATATTGTTTAAAGGTGGTTTTCGGCAAAGTTTAAGTAACCGTAATTTATTCATTACAACCCCGCCGACGAGCGGTTGGACATTTTGGAAAATATGCTAGGCGAACTTACTTTTACTAGAAGACATCACGTTATAAAAGTACTACACCAATGTTAAAACGACCCTCAACATGGTCACTTTGTTGCCGTAAGGTTGTCTAATAGAAATATAATAGTTTTTCTTATATAATAAAGTTATTGCAACTTTGTGTAGCGTGTATAATTTAATCGTTACAAGTCCGTTTTCACGTTTATATGTCCTTAGCCGTATCAAAGTATACTAATATATTTTCGATAAGTCGACACAATTTATAAAGCTTAAGACTCATTTTGACTCGTAAAAGTCGAGACATCATGCCGAATTTTCGAAACAATTAGTTTTAAATCGTCAACTTAAAAATTCATAACTTCTTCGTTATAGCTCCGTTTAATCCGTTCAAGCGTACGTTTTAGCTTTTAAAGTGTATTTTCTAAATATCTTGGCCAAAATTTTTATCTACTGTCGAGATTTCCAGATTTTCAAAATATGGACAGACCCTTAATAATAGTTGTCGAAATGAGTTTTTCCCGCGCAAAACCTATTCTAACCAATTCAAAACAACTCCGAAGCTATTCTAATCCTACCATACACCTTCTTAGGGTGTCATGGGTTCCTAGACATCGCCAAAAGTGATAAGTTTCAAGGAGTAATTATAGGATGACATAATATATATATAACACTTAAAAAAAACATTTAAAGTGGTATAGCTATCCATATGACTTGCATATTTTCTCAAGCATGATAAAATGAACATGATATGAATATGAAAGATTAAAAGGACCATGAAATGCTTACTACAAGAACAAGAACTAGTATTACTTGTAATTATATTTTTCAAGATCAAGTATTACTAGTAATCTATGTTTAGGTTTTGAAATAAAAACCTCAAGATTAATTAGGTATATTTGCAACAAAACTCTTCAACATCATTCAAGTAAGCATTTCATGATCATCATAATTCTTTTATATTCATCTTTATGTTATTTCATCATTTTGCAAGAATCATGCATGTTACATATGAGTTTATACCACTTTTAATGTTTTATTACTTATATTGAAATATGATCATCCTATAAATTACTCCTTGAAATATATCACTTTGATGATGTCTAGAAACCCATGACACCCTAAGAAGGTGTATGGTAGGATTAGAATAGCTTTGGAGTTGTTTTGAATTGGTTAGAATAGGTTTGGCGAGAAAACTCATTTCGACAAGTTTGCAAAAGGGTCTGTCCTTATTTTCAATCTGGAAAATCCAAATTAGTTAAAAAATTTGGTCTAGATATTTAGAAAATATACTTTAAACGAAACCGTGGCATTGAACGGATTAAACGGAGCTATAACGAAGAAGTTATGAATTTTTCAAGTTGGCGACGAAAACTATAATTTTCGAAATTTCGGCATGTATTGCTTATTTTGTGCGAGTCAAAATGAAGCATGTTGTAAATTATGTCGAATTGTCAAAATATGTTAGTGTACTTTGATACAAAGCTAAGGACCTTTAAAACGTAGAAAACGGATTTGTAACGATTAAATTATACACGTTTACAAAAAGTTGCCGTAACTTTATTATATAAGAAAAACTATATTATTTCTAATAGGGAAATATTACGGCAAAACTAGAGACCAAGTTGAAGGTTGTTTTTAACATTGATGTAGAACTTTTTATAACGTGATGTCTTCTAGTAAAAGTAAGTTTGCCAAGCATATTTTCCAAAATGTCCGACCATTGGTCAAGCGAAGTTGTAATGAATTATATACGGTCACTCAAACTTGGCCGAAAACCATCCTTACACTATACTTTGGACTAAAGTACCATACTTAACTTATATTTTCCTTTGTGATCGATACCTTTAGGATGGAAACTTAAACACTAAAACTTTGAGATAATGATACGAGCTTCCCAAAACCGCTGAGTTCGCTTCCCAACACTCGATGTGCACCATTTTACGACTAGCTTTTCAAGGCCATTTAGTCACTCTCATGACTTGTCAAATTATAATGCTTTTACTTATTTAAAAGTTATAATTTCATAATAAGACACAAAATGACTATCGAGGATATCATTTCAACGTAAATACTTGTAAAGTATTTGGTAACTTGACAATATGTCATAAACATATATTTCGACGATAAACTTTATTTTCCAAAATGTACAAGTGGTATGGATATCATATGAGTTTGCATGCACGACATTGTTTCATGACTTATATTAGAACATATCATTCATATTAGGTTGCGGATAGAGATCGCACCTCATTTCAGTGTATCTACTTTTGTCATCATAAACATTGCACCAGGTGAGTTCGTAGCCCCACTTTTACTCGTTTAGTTGTAAAACCCACATTTTCGAATCACGTTAAAAATACCAAAATACCCTCCAATTTCGAACTTATGAAAGACGTTAATTATTAAAATTTATCGTCATGACTATAAATTAAATACTTAAATCGTTAGTACCTGAACAAGTAAAAGTAATACAAAAATAATACGTATGCTAAAATAAATATTACACATTTATGTTACGTCACATTTTTATTTTGCATAGCCTAGCCGAAAATTATTGAATGTACACAAATGTATCGGGTCGAGAAACAAGACTAAGTTCGTGATTGAAGAGAATATGGCAAGTCTTTAATTACTTCCTTGATTTGAGGCCTTTCTCTTTTGTTTTTCCCCCTTCACGGCAAACAAAAAAAAACGGACATCCCTTCTCTTTTTTTTACATACGCTCCACAAAACAAAATAAACACATGAAACGCTAAAAAAATAATGGCGGCTTATCCTTTTCTTCTCAATTCTTTGTCGACATCAAGAGTGTCCAAAAGGCTGTGATCAAGGTGAGTTCAAGGAAGTTGTCGTGGGTTTTGGCTTGGGTTTGGTCGTGGGTTTTGGACCTGCTGGTCGGGAGGTTTGGCTAGGTCAAAAAGGGAGGCTAATGGTGTGTTATTTTCGTGGGTTTTGTGACCTAGGCGTGGTTCTCTTCCCTTGGTTTCTTGGTTCATCTCATGTCGCGCATCAAGGGTAACATCTTATGCCATCATATCGTCTCCTTAATTTCCTTTGTTTCATGGTTGTGGTCGTGTGGTTATCTTCCTTCGAATACATGTATACATGATCGGGTCCCAAACAGTCAATTTTAATCACACAAGCTAACCACTTGTGAATGGTCAACCGTAATAAACTTAAAACAGCTCAGAACCAAATGCAATTAAGATCTAGAGAGTATAGTGGATTCCTGGGTCGTTAAGTCCCACGGAGGATGAATGGTGTTAAACAACTTCAGATGTCGAATAATCACTAAGGATAGTGATCAGTAAGGATTTTGGAATATTTATACCTAAAGAAAAAGTTTTATAAATTACAGGGGCTTAAATGCAAATTAAAGAAAATTAAAAAGCTAAAATATATTAAATAAACGCTATCACTATTTTTACAATGATGTTTTACTTGATTTATAAAACAAAATAACTTAAATAAACTATTTTAATTAAAACGTAAACTTAAATTATCTAAAAACGTGGTCTAAAATGAAAACGTGCGTTATATGTCAAAATTACGCGAGTGCGCAAGTAAAAACGTAAAATTTTTGAAATAAAAGTCCTATAAGTGTAAAAACAATTTTCTTACTTAATATATGACAAAAGAAAATTTTAGAAAAAGATTTATATTTTTTGAATTTTATATTTTTATTATGAATTAAATACTATTTTACACTAATTAAATGTTTAAAAATACTAAAACTATTCGAAAAATCAAACTTTTTATAAAATACTTTATACTAATACAAAGCTAAGAAAAATATAAAGGTGTAACAACTTATTTGAATAAGTGAAAATAAGCTAAAAAGCTCGTATAAGCTAAAAATGAAAACAAGGGTTATATATTAAGTATTGCAAGATACAACCACCAAAGACCCAAGGGCGATTGGTATGGTGTGTGTGTGGTGGTGGTGGGGTGGCGAGTTCGAATCCCAAAGAACTCCCTTTTGCAAACTATTTTATTTTTGATTTTTCTTTACAAACCGCTTAAGAACAAGGAAATAAGCAAATTTTAAAACTACAACTTTTATAAAATCACTAATAAGCTACGAATAAGCTTATTTAACTTAACAATGGGCAAAAATTGAAATAAGCACAAGATATTAAGCCAAGTGGCCAATAAGCTACTAAATAAGCAAAAGGAAACTGGAAATAAGCTAAATAACTTGTAATAAGCTAATGTTACAAATGAAAAAGCAAAATGACTTGAAAATAAGCACCAAATAAGCCAAAATAAGCACAAGCTTAAACTGGTAAACAGGACACTTAATGGTTTTCTAGGCACCTTCTAGCTTAATTTTAAGCACTGTAATAAGTTAGAAAATGAAAAAGAACTTTGGAACTAACAAGTTTACCAGTTAAGCTTTTCAAAAAGCTAATTTTCAAGGTTTGGCTTCCATTAATAAGCTTGTGACAAGCTTGAGAAAAAACTAAAAAACCACTGAGTAAAGACTCAGTGTATGCTGAGTGTTTTGAACAAACAAAAAAAGCTATGTGCAGCCTAATCAAATAAGCTACAAAGTGGAAAATTAAGCTTGGTACTCAAAGATGGCTAGGTTAGCTTCACAAAAAGCCAAGAATCACAAGCTAGATCTTTGTGAGAAGCTCTGTGTGAGCTTGTGAAAGAGAGTAGCTAATCTGTGCACAAAGCATTTTTTTTGACTTTTTTAATTAATGAGCTAAGTTGACTTAAGTGAACTTGTAATCAAATCTAATGACTGATTATGTTGTATTAAGTTGTAATAAGACTATAATAAGCTATATTACCAAGTTCTAAGCTGCTTTGATGAGTTTTACAACTTAAATCCTAACAGTGACTTATCAAGGAGAGATTAAGGAAGATTTTGACTTTCTCTCAAACAAGGACTGGTTTTTCTAGGTTATGTGAGCTATTTAGACCAAGTGTGATAAACAACAAACAATAACACTGCCTTAAACAAACTCTAACACAGTTAAAAAGGCAAATCCAAACATCCTTTATCTTGACTGTATTGAAACTATTCAAAGGATTTCAAAGATTGAGAACATACCACTGATTACAGACCTTATAGTATCCTTTAATAAGACTAAAGAAACATAAAATAACAACAATAACAACATAAAAACAATAAATGACAATTATGCTACTTTAATTGCTTAAAACAAGATTTTTATTAACTACACATTAAAAAGAACAAGTAACTGTTTTTATTGTTTAATTATACTTAATTATAATTAAGAAACACAAAATCACAAAGATTTAAGCTATTGACTAACTTAAACAGTGAAATGCAAAAATTGAGTAAAAAGCTTACAAGAGGGTATCCAACTGAAAACACAGAACCAAGGACAAAAGACCACTCCTATAGGCTTACCACTAAGCCTCTAACCCAGGGCAATCCAATATTCACCCTGCTCCAGCTTTAATCACCATCTCCATGGATTTTTTATTTTTCAACTATTTTATTTGTATTTTTGGTGATTTTTGCTTTTTGTTTCTAAACTGATTTTAAAGGTTACTAATAGCTTTTAGAAGCTATCTAGGAGCTTAAGTGAGCCTATCAGTCCAAGATAACAACTATTAACAACATTAACATAATATGAGATTTTGAACTTGAAAATATGATTAAAACTTGAAATTGATACTTGCAAAAGTTTAACAATACACTGAAATGACTTAACAAAACACTTGAAAGCTTTTAAAATACACTGAAAATTGAAAATTACTTAAAACGACATAAGCTAAACTAAAGTACACTAGATATCTCCCCACATTGCTTCCCATCTCTTCTTTATAGACTTTTGAGACTTCTTGTCGACCTCTGATTGTTTCCCACTTGATTTCAGCCATTGGATCTCTCTAAATCATCAGAATCGTCCATGTGGAGTTTTTGGCGCCAAAAGTCTATAAGCAGGTTTCAATCAATTAATGATCTTTGGGAGATTGTGAAGGTGGAGGGGGGTTGGTATACAACTGGGAGGACAGGTGTAAAGGGGGAAGAAGCAAGTGGTGAGAAACCACTATGGTTTCTGGATATGGCGGGACAAGGAGGTAAGGGATGAACAGTAGGCGGGTTTGACTTATTTTGACCGAGGTATTAATATGAAGGGGGTCAAAATGGGGGGGGGTCATATGTATAATGGCAGGGGTTCTATTTGTTTGGATGGGTTTAAAATACAAAGGGGTCCATTTGGTTTGTATTAATAACAAGGACCATTTATGTAATTTGGTGAAACCAAGGACTGAAACTGCCAACTCTCCAAACTTATCACAAGGACCAAACTTGCCATATATGAATAGTACAAGGACCACTTTTGATAATTTTCACTTTTTTTATAAATCCAGGGACTATTTTTGACATTTTTCAAACTTGAGGGACCTTTTCTGCCATTTGACCAAAGATTCAATCAAGGACCATTTTTGAAAACTTTTGAAACTTGGGGGACTAAAATTGCCAATTATGCAAACTTGATACGTTTTTCATCTGATTTTGATATTTTTGCATTTAAAACACATAAAACACTTATTTGTGATATTTTCATCATTTTGATGCATTTCTGAGTGTTTTCAGATGTTTTTGGCATTCTAAACGGTACAAAAATGATGAGTATTTAGACACTCATCAATACACGACAAAAAAAAAACTTGTCACATGAAATAATAGTTTTAATCACATAAAATCATGGGACTAGGGTTCGTTTTATTAATTCACGGGGCGTATAAAATGGTTATTGGTGGTTAAAGGGTGTATATAATTTTTGTAAGACTGAAAATATGGAATGGTAAACTTGCTATGATGATATTAAATCAGGTTGTGTAGCTTACATGGGTCATGGGTGCGTTTGGGTAGGTAAAACATGTGATTATAATGGTTTTAATGGACCCTAAAACTGGACAGCATCATATGTCGAATTTGTGTGTGTCGTATATCGAATTTTATAAGTGCAATAATCTGGGTTTTTTGTTGGAAAAGTTTATTTTATGTCTTAGTTAAGTTTTCCAAGTGGTTTGGTCGAATTTGGAGTTGTCTAAGTCGTATTTTTAATTTTTACAAGATCAAGTGTCAAAGCTGAGAAAACGGGTCTGAAATTTAGTTGGATTGTTTGATTTTTCATTTGCAAACCATAATGAATTGGGAGCTCTCCTTTTACAGGATTGACATTTAGGATATAAATGAATTTCGGGAGTTTTGGAATTTTTCCAAGGTGTCTAAACAGGTCCAATAAGTGTAAACTTTTAAGGTGTATTTTCTGATCACTTTCTGGATAGGTCTGGACTTGTGATTTTCCATAGACCATTTGCCATGGAAATAGAACCCACCAGTTTTTGGAGACTCTTTTAACTCATATGGGAACCCCTGGGATTTTACTTGATTTCATTTGAGCTACGTAAGTATTTTATAAAAATCGCTAAAGTCTGGTCCAAATATGAGTTTAAGAAAATGAAAGATAGAAAAAGGATATCAATAAGTAAAACACTTACACATGCATAAGAAGCTTATAAAATGAGTATATAAGTAATTTATGATATCAATTCGTGTAGATACGTTGAAGGAGATACGACGTTGCTTCCCGGTGTAACTTTCTTGTTTGCTATGATTTCGTTGCTAAGGTACGGATATTCTATCCCTTTTCGGTGGGATTTCTCGACTTTTCGATCCTTGACTTTGCTTCACTTATGATATTCCTTTGCTATGATTTCCTTATGCTATGATCCCTTTGATATGAATCTTTGATATGAACTTCGATATGAGCTTCGATATGAATATTTGATATGAATCTTTGATATGAACTTCGATATGAATTTTGATATGAATTCTGATATGAACTTTGATATGAACTTGATATGAACCCTTATGATATGATATGATTATGCTTTGACCCGTCAGTTTGATACCCGAGCCAAATATGGGTTCCTAGTCATGAAGGTAACATGACCGTGTCATTGATACACCAATGGCATGACTCAGGTGTGTCTGAGTGATGTTACACCGTCCCCATTATGATATGATATGATTATGAGCTCACTATATGTATATGATTTGGCCACTATGATATGTTCCGGGCGATGGATGCATCCTAGATATGATATGTTTTAGTGGATTTAACATGATATGATATGATATGATATGATTTATATGGTGAATGATGTCGTGTGTGTCTGGCGTCTTCACATTCCGGAGCTAGCTACTCCATTTGTTACTTGAGGTCTCCCTCCTAATATGTATGGTATTCGAGGTCACCCTCCAAATACAATGGTTACTTATGATATGATATGATATGTTCGGGCTCGTGGTAGATTTCGACAACCCTTACACTTTTGATATACCTATGTTGTACCTTCAGATTCCCCAACGCACCATATTCTAGACATTGTTCATTACTCGGTACCACTTTATATGACTCACTCTACTACCAAGATATATATATTCCATTGCTTTGATCATCACACTCTCATTCCGTTACTTGAGACTATCATTCCATTCACGTGCGGGTTTATTATGTGTTTAATTGATTTGTTTATGCTATTTATGTTTTATGTGACTACGGATTATCCTGCTATGATGTGATTAATATGCGGTTATCCGAGTTACTGTTTTCATCGATGATATGTGATCTCACTATTATGTGAACCTCTCAATTTTCCGTGACCATGCCAATGTGTAATCGATAGATTTGTCGGTTTATTATGTGGGCTTGTTCGGTTAATCTCGTGGACTATGACTATCCCGTTGTATTCTTATACATTTATTTTTGACCTGCCATGTTTACATTTTGCCTATGCTACGGTTTGATTGGGTAAATGTTTCAACGTGTGACGTATGGCTTGTTAATTTGTTGTCCTGTTATGTCTTTGATTCATTCAATTATATCGTATGTTGTATTCCTACTTGTTACGTGTGACTGTCATGTGTTGACTACTGTTGGTACTTCTGTTGATTATGATGCTGATTATGTTTTCAACTAAGTGTTTTTGACCTGTGTGATCGCCATGCTCATTTACATAAATTGTTTCCGCTTGCCTTTAGATTTCTATTTGACTGGTATGGCTTCTGATTTCCTGATTTGATTGCATGCCATATATGTGTTGTGTGGATATGACGTCTGCTATGTTTGTATATGTTTCAGTACTTGTATGTCTGGTTTGTATGTGCTTGTTTATATGTCATCGATTCTTTGCTTTGCTTTGTTATCCTTATTATCTGTTCGTTTTGGATATCTGTATAATTGTGTTCTGCAGGATCCTCATTGACTCATTGTCCTCTTTTCGCTGCAACCTTCTTATCAGATTCCTTATTTCATTTTGCATTTCAGATTTTATTTAGCTTTCGTTTTGTTATATCTGTTCACTGGGCTTTTTAAGCTCGGCGCATTTCTTTTCTCGGCGGTGTTAGGTTTGAAGATGGGCCGAGAGTTGGATTATCCGAGTGGACCAACCCTAGTTACCTTTCTAGTTGGACTTATTTTGGCGGGCTATTCTTTTGATATTTCGGTTTATTTTAGACATTTTGGATTTTGTAATTTTCCTTGTAAATCTTTTGTTTAAATGACTTGGTACGTTATTACTTAAGACTTCCGCTTGTAAAATTTTACTTGTACGTTCTGATATGACACCAGAATGTGACACTTCTACCCTTGTCGGGTTGGGGTGTTACATTAATTGTTTTATAAACTCTTCGGGGGAGATACATGCTCAACTACTTGCTTTTACTTTACATCTATATGAACTTAAATATCTTTTGTTTCACTCTATGTGCGCGTAAGTAGATTATGCCCGAACTAAATTGATCAGTATGTTATGAAAGCTATTAGTTGAAACACTTTCCTTGATTTTGAACCCTTCGACATGTATATTTGAACTCTTTTAAATTGATTCGGACCCTTTAACATATAAGTGAACACTTTGGATTTGATTTGAACTTTTTGACATATAGTTGAACTCTTTCATCCTGTAAAGGACCCTTTTGATATATTATAAACTTGTTTGACGTGATTTTGAACGCTTCGACTATCTTGAATCTTTTGATATTATTCGAGCTCTTTGACCTGCTTTTGAACTTTTGAACTTGACTTAAATCTTTGAACTTAATTACGAACTTTTGAGCGGAACTCTTGAACTTAAATACAAGCTTATGACTTGTTTGAACTTATTGAACCGTCGTGTTATGACCTTGACCTAAAGTCTCCCTTGTTCGAGCATCTCTATAAAATCTCCTTGTTCGAGCATCCTATAAAGTCTCCTATGATCGGAGCATCACTATAAAGTCTCCCTTGTTGGAGCATCCCTATAAAGTCTCCCATGTTCGAGCATCACTATAAAGTCTCCTTTGTTCGAGCAATCTTAAAGCCTCCCGGTCCGGAGCGTAATGTCTCACTATGTTACAGAGCTTCTCAATCTAAAGTCTCCTATGTTCGGAGCAAAGGCAAATTCTCCCATGTTCGGAGTGTTCTTAATTGTATATAATAGTTGTATGATGTACTGTTCGTACATTCGCATTGTTAGTCTCCTATTAGTAGGTAGTATGGATAGCGCTATTAGAGGTCGGCCAACCTCTCGTCCACTATGTTACGGGACGCATATTATTTATTCTAGGGGCTTTGCCTGGCATACATTATTATATACGTGGTGCTATATGGTGAACTATTACGACAGCTTATACTTGACTACTTGATACGCTATATTTTGTGCAATGGGTTGTGAACACACAGGTTGCAAGTTTTGTATGGGCGAACTTGGGCCGAGTGGATTCTGATGCCTTTGCTTTGTGAACTCATTTGGCAACGTGTGCATGAACATAAACTATACATATTTTGGCGTGGATTGTAAACACACAGGTTGCATGATTTGTATGGGCGGAATTTGGAACTGAGCGGATTTACGATGCCTTTGCTTTATGGACTATTCTATATGACCAAAAACTTTGTCTTTGTTGCATGATCGCTCTTTAAAAGCTTTACTTGTTAACCAAACTCTATGAACTCACTCAACCATTGTGTTGACACTTTTAGCATGTTTTATCTCAGGTATCTAAGGCATTCACTTCATGGCATGCATGTGGACTTATCATAGAGTCGCGGTGTCGACGCGCTCACATATATTTTATGCACTTAACTATCGTTTGATTGTAACAAACTCATTTTGGTATATTGGAAATATTTTGGGACCTATGTTTTGTAAACTCTGATTATTTTACTTAATCAAACGATATTTTCAAAACGACACTTTAGGTCGTTCGATATAACTGTAACTTTGATGCTATGACAGTCATCCCCTAGGAATATGTTTATGATGACAAAAGTAGATACACTGAAATGAGGTGCGGTCTCTATCCGCAACCTAATATGAATGATATGTTCTAATATAAGTCATGAAACAATGTCGTGCATGCAAACTCATATGATATCCATACCACTTGTACATTTTGAAAAATAAAGTTTATCGTCGAAATATATGTTTATGACATATTGTCAAGTTACCAAATACTTTACAAGTATTTACGTTGAAATGATATCCTACGATAGTCATTTTGTGTCTTATTATGAAATTATAACTTTTTGTCGTAAAACAGTATAATTTGACAAGTCATGAGAGTGACTAAATGGCCTTGAAAAGCTAGTCATAAAATGGTGCACATCGAGTGCTAGGAAACGAACTCAACGGTTTTGGGAAGCTCGTATCATTATCTCAAAGTTTTAGTGTTTAAGTTTCCATCCTAAAGGTCTCGATCACAAAGGAAAATATAAGTTAAGTATGGTACTTTAGTCCAAAGTATAGTTTAAGGATGGTTTTCGGCCAAGTTTGAGTGACCGTATATAATTCATTACAACTCCGCTTGACCAATGGTCGGACATTTTGGAAAATATGCTTGGCGAACTTACTTTTACTAGAAGACATCACGTTATAAAAAGTTCTACATCAATGTTAAAAACAACCTTCAACTTGGTCTCTAGTTTTGCCGTAATATTTGCCTATTAGAAATAATATAGTTTCTCTTATATAATAAAGTTACGCAACTTTTGTAAACGTGTATAATTTAATCGTTACAAATCCGTTTTCTACGCTTTTAAAGGTCCTTAGCTTTGTATCAAAGTACACTAACATATTTTTGACAAGTCGACATAATTTACAACGCCCAAGCTTCATTTTTGACTCGTACAAAATAAGCAATACATCTTTGAAATTTTCGAAAAATTATAGTTTTCGCCGCCAACTTGAAAAATTCATAACTTCTTCGTTATAGCTCCGCTTTAACCGCTCAGCGGCCATGGTTTCGCTTTTAAAGTATATTTTCTAAATATCTAGGCCAAAATTTTTTACCTACTGTCGGATTTTCCAGATTTCGAAAATAAGGACAGACCCTTTTTGCAAACTTGTCGAAATGAGTTTTTCTCGCGCCAAACCTATTCTAACCAATTCAAAACAACTCCAAAGCTATTCTAATCCTACCATACACCTTCTTAGGGTGTCATGGGTTCCTAGACATCATCAAAAGTGATATATTTCAAGGAGTAATTTATAGGATGATCATATTTCAATATAAGTAATAAAAACATTAAAAGTGGTATAAACTCATATGTAACATGCATGATTCTTGCAAAAATGATGAAATAACATAAAGATGAATATAAAAGAATTATGATGATCATGAAATGCTTACTTGAATGATGTTGAAGAGTTTTGTTGCAAATATACCTAATTAATCTTGAGGTTTTTATTTCAAAACCTAAACATAGATTACTAGTAATACTTGATCTTGAAAAATATAATTTCTTGTTCTTGTTCTTCTTTAGTCCTAACTCAACAAAGATGGAAAAGATAGAAAAAATGGTTGGAAGTGAAATGGGGGAATGTTTGATTGAAATGAGACAAGAGAAGTCTCATTTGACTTCTTAACTTAGATATTTGTTAATTTATTTAAGATATTTAGTTATTAGGTGTAGAGTTAGCTAGAAATCGATTTTAATGGAACGAAATAAAATATATTGAAGTCATAAAAATTATAAAAATACATTTCTTACGAGAATTTAGTGAAATAATAATTATCGAGTAGTATTTACTGGCAACCGTCGTAATTATATAAATATAACAATTTATATACTGAAATAAATTGAAAACTTCGGGTAAAGTAATAATATTATTTTTATAATCTTATTATGAGTACAAAAATATATCGAATAATTTTTGAAAGTGTCGGATCAAATGTTCAAATAATGTTTACGCGATAGCGTTTATTTAATAAGAAAATAAACGTTTAATGTAAAATGCAAAACCCATGCATAAATTGATATGAAATGATGAATATTGAGTTTGAGAAATGACCGGAAATTGAGAATTGTGACATTCTTCCCATGTCAGCAGAATCACGTCCTCGTGATTCAATTAATGATAACTATAGTCCGATCCTCGACAAGGGTTCTAAAAATTCATGCTCGTGTATGGTCTAAATGATTATGTCAATGCTCATGCATATGGGTTCCTCATCCAACTAAATACGTTCTCGTGCTATCGTGAGCATTTCCCGTCCTAAATACATGCTTTCTTATGATTAGGCTTGAAGAGGCGGGCTTTCCCATTCTCGGCGAAACCCTCAAAAGATTTTAGGTAACCGATTTTACTTAATCTCACAACTCATCAAACAAGAACTGTCATGAGATTGGGCTAAATCGGTTTGAGCAACAACTTGTTTCTAGCTTGATCTTTGCAACTCATCAAACAAGAACGTCACTAGGATCAAACCGAAACAAGTGGTTTGAAGAAAATCTTTGAAAATTTGGCTCGATTACGGATTGCCTACACATATGAGACTACTACTCCTTCATTGCATGATTCTTCCCGAATTAGACATAGGTGATCGTGCTATGTATAATTTAGGAGTAACTATGCAATGCTTGGACTAATCGCCTCATATGATGTTTGATGTTGAGTCATAAGTCCGCATGTATAAGGAGTATGCACTTATAATGATATGATGAGATGCTATGATGATGTAGTTATAGTCTAGGGTAAATGATGCAACCTAGTTCTCTAAGGCTTCGTGTCACTGGGCACTGAAGTATCTGGAGAAAAATAAGGATACCTTGACTGCGCAGTTGGAAGATTTTGGGGCCACCGTGAGGAGTGCTCTAGAGGTCCAAGAGATGAAGCTACGGAAGCTAAGTATTGAATATGATGAGGAGTTATACCCTCATCTAATGTCAGTCATCTCGGAGCGCATGTGGCTTATCAGTCATGGTCTTCGTCTTGCTGCGCTGGGTACTCTTGAGTCTAAGGATGTAGTTGACAAGTTTGGTGGGGTAGTCCAATGTGCTTTGGAGAGAGGAAAATCAGAAGCCATAGAGGCGCTTGAGAAATCTGACTTGTTGAAGGTACCGCCGAAAGGTTCCCTGGTATGATGCGCAATCCCACGATAACCTAGTTCTTTGCCATGGAAAAGATGAAAACAAGGGGCCCCCATGATTGCCGAGTTAGGCGTGTTCAGATTTCCCGATAAAGGTTATTATGGAAGGATTGACCTTAGCTCGACATCTTGGTGGAGAGGCCGTTCTTGTGCCTGACCAGCTTAAGCCCGATGAATCTCACTTCACGTGCCTGTTTTTGCGCGCCCCAAGGATATCTTGAATCCATTTGTGCTGGAGAAGGAAGTGCCCAGACTTTCCAAAAAGGAAGGAATTAAGGGTAAGGCTATCATGTGCGGCGTGGGCGCAGCACATCTCCCCAGATCTGATGGGGTACCCATCAGTGTTGCAACCGTATCGCGCCGAGATTCCGACCTTCTGAAGAGGCTAAGTGAAGTTAAAGAGGTAGCTAACCGCGTAGGGAGCTCATCTTTGGAGCGGTGTAACAGTTGGTAGGTGTGTACGCTGTATAGTAACAATCCTTTTGTAATAACGATTAGTTATGAATAAGATCTTCTTTTGTTAAGTTCATATGGGTATTGTCAGATATGTACACCAGCGTGAATAATATAGGACATTCATAGTCATGTATGATAAATCATAGTAAAAAAAATCTAAGTATTTTTAATCATAGTCGTGTATGTTATGATATGCAGCGTACTGTAAGTATCATATAAAGAAATCAAGTGTCTTGGTTTCTAAGTTGTTAAACGTGCACCATATGCGAAGTGTGCGCACCCGTCATGGGATGCGCGCAAAAGCTTATTCCAACGTCTTGAGAACAAGGTGTTTAACAAGGATACGTGATCCGGTGTTGATGGGCTTGCAACCCTCTTACTCAACAAGTTTTTTAGTAGGTTAACTTATCCTGTTACCATCGTGGGTTTATTTAGTGCATGCACGCCATGTAGGCAAGAAATAGAAAGTTGTTAAAACATACAGTATATGGAAATAACAAATTGGAATGTGTCGCGGAGTTAGCTAAAAACCGCGGCTTTTATTAAGACATGCAAATTTTTATAATAAACAAATAAGACATTATACTAAGGAAATAACAAGTAAATACATAGGTGTTTATTGAGTACTTTAGTGAAGTGCCTGGGCGCTTGTTCGCTGGGCCGTAGCCATGCCTATAGGTAGCACCTCTTGAGGTTGCAGATATTCCATGTGCGCGGCAGTTCACGGCCATCCATTCCGCGCAGCTTGTACGCGCCTGTTCCTAGTGCTTCAGTAACCTCATAAGGTCCTTCCCACTTTGGTCCTAGCTTGCTCGTGTCTTCTGCGTGGCTCGCATCGTTGGCGCGGTAAACAAAGTCACCTAGTCTGAATGAAACATTGCGCACTTTAGCGTCGTAGTATCCTTTCATCCTTGACTTTGATTGTTCTTCCCGTATGGCTGCGCGTTCGCGCCTTTCTTCTAGCAGATCCAAGTCGACACGTCTCTCGTCATCGTTGGTTGCCACATTGATCTCAGCAGTGCGGATAGTTGGCATGCCAATCTCGGCTGGTATGACGGCTTCTGTCCCATAGACTAGAGAGAAGGGAGTGTCTCCCGTGCTGGTTTTGATTGAGGTGCGATGCGCCCACAAGACATGTGATAGCTCTTCCACCCACCTACCTTTGTGCTTGTCTAGGCGTGCCTTAATTCCTTCACCTAAGCTTTGATTCGCGCGTTCCACAAAGCCATTGGTTTGTGGGTGTTTAACCGACGCCGGCGTCAGTGATGTTCAACTTCGCACCGCCTTTGAAAGGGTTGTCACTGAATTGTTTCCGTTGTCCGAGATGATTTCCCAGCGGTCAAGCGGCATACAATACTTTCCCGACAAAGCGCTTTACCGTTGCCCATGATTGTCGCTACTGCCTTTGCTTTGATCCACTTAGTGAAGTAGTCTATAGTGACTATGAGGAATTTTAACCCTCCTGCTGCGGCTGTAAAAGGTCCTGCAATGTCGATACCCCACTTGTAAAATGGCCATGGTGATGTAATTGGGGTTAGCTCGTGTTGTGGTTGGCGCGGGACAGGTCTATGAACTTGGCAATCATTGCACTTCCTTATTAAGTTCCGCGCATCGCGGTGCATGGTTGGCTAGTAGTATCCTGATCTCATGGCGCGTGCCACAACGGACCGTGGTCCTGAGTGCATGTTGCATGCACCTCATGGATTTCTCGCAAAGACGTAATTTGCTTCTAGGGGCCGACACGGAGCCAAGGTTGGAGGAAGGAACGCGATGCATGGATGTTGTCTCAAGTTCGAATCTACGTGTTGTCCGCCGTATCCTGCGAGCTTCATACGCTCTTGGGGTAACGTTCCTTTGCTTAGGAATTCCGTTATCGGTGTCATCCATGTAGGACCGTCCTCCTCTATTATTGTGGAGACTTCCATCTCGATATGGATTTGCTCTTTAGTGTTTCCACCAAGATTTGCTTTGATAGGTGTGCGAAGCTTGTCGAGGCGATCTTGCTTAGTGCATACGCTGCGATTTTCTCCTCTAGGAACTTGCTTGATGGTGAATCACAAAGCCTTTGATCGGTGTCTTGGTCTTGTCGAGATCTTGAATCATATTTTCTTCTTTAGCTATGTATCCGCCTAACACGTGGTTGGCCACTAGTCGGGAGTCCACATTTGCTTCTAGGTTGCGTACACCCATCCGAGCCGCAATGCGTAGTCCAAATGATTAGAGCTTCATATTACGCCTCATTGTTCGTCGTTGTAAATTCAAACGCAGCGATGCGTAAGTGAATTCCA
This sequence comes from Chrysanthemum lavandulifolium, assembly GCA_022545495.1. Classification (NCBI taxonomy): domain Eukaryota; kingdom Viridiplantae; phylum Streptophyta; class Magnoliopsida; order Asterales; family Asteraceae; genus Chrysanthemum; species Chrysanthemum lavandulifolium. The sequence goes on along the minus strand of CM040246.1, from coordinate 198,187,582 downwards.
TTCCTCCGGGTTTGTGAGAATGAGGCTCGCTCTGAACCATCAACGCATGAGGACCCATCGTAAACAAGATCCATGGGTCATGCGCCCGCCCTACTTGGTGTGGGTACCTCGTCGGTGTCCGGCTTTTCAATGATGAAGTCCGCGAATCATCCTTTGATTGCGTGCGTGGTGCGCAAGAGATGTTATGCTCACTAGCGGTACACTCCACTTCGCAGTCGACCGATGCGCCAAGTTTGGAGATGATCTCGCTTGATTGGTTGGTTTGTGATCACTTTGCTATTGATGCGCTGAAGTACTGCGTAGCCTTTTGGCGACAAACACCAACGCCGGACTAATTTTTCCATGGCACTATATTTCATCTCCGTCTTCTTGAGCGCCTTGCTTACAAAGTAGACGGGGTTTGTCTTGAATCCCTATCTGTTAGTAGCCTTCGCCATCGCTCCATCGGTTGCGGATAAATACATAATTAACTCTTCCCTTGTCGGGGTGCGACAAGTGTGGGGAGTGTTGCCAGTGTTGCTTAAGTTGTGTGAAGGCTTACGCCTCGTAGTCCACCGAAATCTCCTTTTGATACACTTCTTGAGTGTTTTGAGCAGGTAGAGACTTGTCTGCGATTTAGGCAGAATCTGTTAAGACCAGCTAGCTTTCCATTGAGAGATTGGACTTCCTTCAACGTGCTCGGTGAAGGAAGTTCAATGACGCCTTTGTCTTTTCTCGTACATGGTTTTATACCATCGGCTCTATTAGGTATCCGAGGAACATGCCTTGATGGCGTCGAAAGTACATTTTTGGGGTTTAGCTTCATATTGATCTCTTAAAGTTTTTAACGCTTCCTCAATATCGCGCACTAATTCATCTTCGATGATGGCTTTTTATGACCAGGTCATCGACATAGACCTCCAAATTGCGCCCACCTGCTTTTTCAAAGCATTGTCTACTAACCGGTAGGTGGCGCTGGATTTTTCGGCCAAAGGCATTTTTGTGTAACAAGAGACGCCTGGCTTGTGTGAAAGGCCGTTTTTCCTCGTCCTCCTTTGCCATCCGGATTTGATGATATCCTTTGTACACATCGAGAAACACTTCAATGGGTATCCGCAGAGACTCTATTTTCCGCCTATCTCGGTAATGGTAGCGATCTTGTGGGCACGCTTTGTTAAGGTCGGTGAAGTCCGCACATTCTCCGACTACCGCCGCTCTTTTTAACCATTACTAGATTAGAAAGCCGATCGTGGTAGTAGACTTCACGCATAATTCCCGTCCCACCGGTTTGTGCACCTCGCCAAAATTGCTTGCGCTACGCCTGGGCTTGGCGGCGCTTTTTCGGCATATTGGTGAGTACCCTTGTCGGATTCTCGATATATGCTCGTGATTGAGCGTGGTACCCCAATCATGTGTTTTGGCTCCCATGCAAAGATATCCAAGTTCTTTTGCGGGAGCGCGATACACCGCTTTGCCGTTATCCGACGCTGACCCTCCAATGGATATTTCCGTTCGGGTGAGTGCGGGTGAAGCGCAACCTTCGATTTGGAACTTTGGTTGTGCGCTGCTCGATCGGTGCCGCCGCATGTAATCGTGTTACATTCTCTATGCGGTACTGATAACGTTACACGCGTCGTTCGGGGTCAAAGGAACTTCCTTTTCTTCGAGCATGTTTTATAACACCCTAGGCAGTGAACCTAATCGTTGTAGTGTAGTAATTAGGGTAAGCCACGGGTATTGATATCGTTCTATAGGGAATAGGAATGCTAGTAAGGAGTTACTACGCTAAGGTTAAGGTTGAGGAAGATTATTTTTTATCTTTTTATATTTTATGAAATGGAAAGGTACGAATCTCGGGTATTGGATTTGGGGGGGTTGGTATTTCTACCGATTACTCTACTATTATCTAATTATCTAAACTAAGGTTGTGGGAGTCTATGTCTAATTAATGTGTGCTCGTATGATAGTTTAAAGATGTGTTTACTTAGTTGGTATTACTCCTTAATTATCTCCTATTGATGGTTGAGTGTCACGTCTTATTCCTAGTTGCGTTGTGTGTCTAAAGTTGTAGGGTATGCGTTTCTCCCTAACTCTTTGAACTTACCAAAGGGTCTTGTCTACAAACCCACTAGGATGATAAACTCCTACTCTAAGGCGCTCTTTGGATGGTTTAGCCTACAACTACTCGGTAATTATATTCTAAGGTTCACAAAGATGAATCAAGCATTAAGTACACAACGAATGACCTATCGCATTACTAGATCATTAATCAACTAAGATAAGAAACAACCAATCAATATTCAATAATTAAGTTTCATACTTCCTAAGCAAACACACAAATAAATTAGCTTGGGACATGGAGAACATGCAAGCATACACACAAATAATCAAAGACATAATTGAATTAATGAAGTAAAGACTTATCTTGATGTAAGATAGGGTTTAAAACCCTAAAATACTTGTACAAGACACCTTAGGTTCGGTTTTAGGTTTTACTCCAAAGACTCTCCACACAAAGACCGAAAAATTCGGATTCTATATATAAGATTACAATTATGACGGCGTCACCTTATGTTTAGTGACGCCGTGTCGCCGCCATTAGGGTTTCGTCTTGGCCACGTTAACCTTGCGACGGCGTCACCTTATGTCCGTGACACCGTCCTCTTCACTTCGACGTCGTCTGGATTGCATCTAGGCCGTGCGAGTAGCGACGGCCTACTCTTTCACAACTAGACGCCGTCTCTTGAAAATACGAGTTTTGGGTTCGGCCCGTCACAATAATTTTGGGATGGCGTCACAATGTAGCTCTCGCCGCCGCCGCCTTCTACTTTCAAAGAATCGTGAGTGTCTCGATTTTGACTTTGGCCATTTTCTTCATATATTCGCGCCTTTTCGTCAAATAAGTGCCATTCCAAAGATTTTGCCTTCACGAGACCTAAAAGTGAAAAGGAACGATATTAAGCAATAACGGATACAAAGTGATCAAATAAGGACTTAAACGACCCTCAAAATGGTACCTTTTAAAACCTTATCAAATATCCCTACACTTGTTATTTGCTTGTCCTCAAGCAAATGTGCTTTTAGCCAATTAATTTATAAGTTAGGGGTCATGAAGCATTAATTCAAAACGGTCCACAACACATATAAGCCCGCGAAAAGTCATAACAAGCACGGAATTACATACTAGCACCTCACATGGGGTGTTTGGATACTCACATCTCTCTCGGTGTATATATGAAATATAACAAAATAGGAAATGGAAGATAAACACTCATTAACCGGTCCTAGTACATAGATTACCATAGGCTTGAGAATAGATCAAACCTTCATCGCTTTGGCGTAAGCACCTAGGAAAGACTATCAAAGAGGTCTTTTAAAGGGTTGTAATGTTAGGCTTACGGTAGGAAATAAGGGTTTGGTGGGATAGGCTATTTAGTGGTGGTAAGTCAAAAATCTTTATGTTAATCATATGAAGAATGGCGTTGCTAAGCCAAGACTCGACACTCTAAAACTCTAGGTAACGAAATAAACAAACATAAATTTAAAGGATAGATGTAGGATGGTAGCCCGTATGTTTTTTTTTTTTTTTTTTTTTTTTTTCCATACACTTTTACTCTACCATCCTCTACGATAACATCAAAATACTAGGGATTTATAGGCACATCCCTACACTTGAGTTTTATTACTCTAACACTAATTTGACCCGAATTGAAAAGATCAAAACACTTGGGGTACATTATTACGCAAACAAAGGAATTTGAATTTTAACGTTCCTTCCGTCATTTCATAAACTTTAACTTTTCCCATGAATCCCAATCATCCCAAAACATACAAAAGGATATGACTCGACTTAACAACTTATGCAAGCAACTAGATAATTGAACTAAGGGTTTAGGGTGATAACAAACATTTGCACTAAAAGTGAGTGCATAAGGGGTAGGCTAAGGCGATTTGGGTGTATATTTGGGGTGGGGTGTAAGCAATGCTCTTCATTGATATTCGGAAAAACCGAAACATCACGAGAACCGCGAAAAGGATAGGCTCTAAGGGGTTAACTAGGGTATCGTGTACTAAAGATGAGTACAACGCAAAGGGTGTGGGAATTACTCAACCGATGTGGAAGAAGTAATTATATTACATGTATCAAACAAGGGTTATCCTAATGCCTCTTATCATTTAGTTATTCCTAACTACACAAGTGTAGCCTCACTTGCGATCTCGAAATGCATCACAAAACAAGTTCTAGAATCTAATATACTACCGGTTCACACTCTAAGCATTAAAGACGAATGCTTTAATTCCTACTAATCTAAGGGCGATCCTCACATTTTGGTGGAATTTGGGTGGTAAAGGGTTTTGTGCTAGTCATGCAACTTCCTATCCATGAGACGCTTTTGTTAAGACTAATGGCCCACTCTTATATGTCATGAAAATTTTAAATTTGGTGCCAAAATTACCCTAACCGACATTTTCTCATGGTTTATTACACAATCACAATTGATAAAGCAAATAATCAAGGATAAGTATAGTTTCAAAGTTCCGTTTTATTTTCCTCCCTACACTTAAACCGAACATTGTCCCCAATGTTCCCCGAAATATCAAAGTTATGATAATGGAAGGTAATTAAAACGAAGAAACTAATACTCCCGATTAGCTCGGTAGGATCCGTGTAAAGTGGTGGTTAAATCTTTTCCAAGAAGAATTATTGCGTGAAAAGCTCCTTCCAATCTTATGTAACTTCTTCTTGACAAACTAAACTCGCACACTTGAAGAAAACAAACGAAACCTTCGTAAAATCGGCGGTAATAATATATATAAGACTCGATTTAAACTAGGATATAATGCTTGTGGAATGGATGTTTACGAATTTCTAAGAAAATTAAGACACGAAAATTCCAAAATTTATAAATAGCTCGAAAACGAGAAAAAGTAATCGATGTTTTACTCCTTCCGGCGCCGTCGGTTGCAATCTGACGCGTCGGTTATCTGACAAAAAGCGGTCTGCGATTTTACGGAAAAATTCGGAAAATTTACATCTTTAGAATCTGGAAAAATTTCGCAAAACATCCATTATGACTCGATACAAGCATTTGACTCGAACAAACAAACATAAATATCTTTTAGTTAATTGTTATTCTCATGTTTACGTTTCTTTTGAAAACGTGTGTAATCCTCCCTACACTTATCCCTTATGTAAAATACCTTTATATGTAATTAAGACGAGGTTAAAACAAAATAAAGCATTTTTACAAATTTAAACATGAGGATAAACAATTAATAAAAGATATAAGACACTAACAAGCAAACAATTAAACATGGGTTGCCTCCCACGAAGCGCTTTTCTTTATTTAAGAGTCTTGTAGCTAGACTCATAGTCGTGCTCCTACGTTTTCCTAATCTTAGAGGCCCATTCGATCTCCTTAACTCTTCTTTCATCACGAATATATTCAGGCCCTAGTTCAAGACAAGCAGTGTAGTAAACTTTGTTCTTCCAGTCTACTTCGAATGCCGGAATGTTATCTACATCTAAATTATCCATGCCTTCAAAATTCTTATTTTTGTGAGGCATTATATATTTAACATTCTCGGTTTCATTTTAGAACTCGATTATCCCTTTCTCTTTATCATAAACCATCTTAGACTCTTCTATAAATGGTTTCCCAAGTATCACGTCTCCTAAAACCCATCAATGATTCCTTTGACATTTTCCGTAATCATGAAATCACACCTATATGTGAATTTACCTATGAACACGTGCAATCCCTTAACCTCCCCACATAGTTACTTGCTTTCCTAGGGCGAAGGCGTCCCTCATAGGCTCTAGCTTTTGCTCATGATCCAATTGTAATAGAGCCTAGACATTATATTCATGGGTGCCTTATAATCAATGTAGGAGTGATCCTCGTATAAGTATCCAATCATACACGGTATTTTGATGTTTTAGGGTTTCCCTCCTTATACGAGGCTCGAAGGTGGTCTTGGAAAATTAACCACATTATGGTGATAAGCGGTTTCTTTCCTTTTAGGTATGAATCAAAGTACTCCTAAGTTCTCCTTCTCCTTACTACCCTCCATAATTTCTAACATCTTATAATCTCCTTCTTCTAGATCATCATCCGAATCACTTGTAATCGAATCACTATCTAGAGGTTGATCAGTTCATTAGGGCTTCCTCAAGTGTATTCTCAATTATCATATTTAATTTCCTAAGCTCTCCAATCTCACTCATGATACGGGCTCAAAGTTGGTTAGCGGAGGTGGGTCAAGCAAAGGGTATTTGTTTGGTGGTGAGCGATGTTTGGTGTTGGTTATCGAGTGGTGGTTGGTTATCACCTTCCATGATGAAAAGTGATAGGGTTACGAACAAAGGTCACGAAGAAGGGGATAGACTAAGAGAAAGCTAAAAATGAGAAAAAGTTTACTTGATAGGAATCAAGCAAAGAACCTAAGCGAGGTGGACTACTAACTAGCTATTCTATTCTCAAGAACGGCACCAAAACTTGATAACGCTACACGCGTCGTTCGGGGTCAAAGGAACTTCCTTTTCTTGAGCAAGTTTTATAACACCCTAGGAAGTGAACCTAATCGTTGTAGTGTAGTAATTAGGGTAAGCCACGGTATTGATATCGTTCTCTGGGAATAGGAATGCTAGTAAGGAGTTACTACGCTAAGGTTAAGGTTGAGGAAGATTATTTTTATCTTTTATATTTTATGAAATGGAAAGGTACGAATCTCGGGTATTGGATTTGGGGGTTGGTATTTCTACCGATTACTCTACTATTATCTAATTATCTAAACTAAGGTTGTGAGTCTATGTCTAATTAATGTGTGCTCGTATGATAGTTTAAAGATGTGTTTACTTAGTTGGTATTACTCCTTAATTATCTCCTATTGATGGTTGAGTGTCACGTCTTATTCCTAGTTGCGTTGTGTGTCTAAAGTTGTAGGGTATCGTTTCTCCCTAACTCTTTGAACTTACCAAAGGGTCTTGTCTACAAACCCACTAGGATTATAAACTCCTACTCTAAAGGCGCTCTTTGGATGGTTTAGCCTACAACTACTCGTAATTATATTCTAAGGTTCACAAAGATGAATCAAGCATTAAGTACACAACGAATGACCTATCGCATTACTAGATCATTAATCAACTAAGATAAGAAACAACCAATCAATATTCAATAATTAAGTTTCATACTTCTAAGCAAACACACAAATAAATTAGCCGGACATGGAGAACATGCAAGCATACACACAAATAATCAAAGACATAATTGAATTAATGAAGTAAAGACTTATCTTGATGTAAGATAGGGTTTAAAACCCTAAAATCTTGTACAAGACACCTTAGGTTCGGTTTTAGGTTTTACTCCAAAGACTCTCCACACAAAGACCAAAAATTCGGATTCTATATATAAGATTACAATTGCGACGGCGTCACCTTATGTTTAGTGGCGCCGTCGTGTCGCCGCCATTAGGGTTTCGTCTTGGCCACGTTAACCTTGCGGCGGCATCACCTTATGTCCGTGACGCCGTCCTCTTGACTTCGACGTCGTGCGGATTGCATCTAGGCCGTGCGAGTAGCGACGACCTACTCTTTCACAACTAGGCGCCGTCTCTTGAAAATCTGAGTTTTGGGTTACGGCCCGTCACAATAATTTTGGGACGGCGTCACAATGTAGCTCCCGACGCCGTCGCCTTCTACTTTCAAAGAATCGTGAGTGTCTCGATTTTGACTTTGGCCATTTTCTTCATATATTCGCGCCTTTTCGTCCAAATAAGTGCCATTCCAAAGATTTTGCCTTCACGAGACCTAAAAAGTGAAAAGGAACGATATTAAGCAATAACAGATAAAAGTGATCAAATAAGGACTTAAACGACCCTCAAATGGTACCTTTAAAACCTTATCAGTACAATGGCATTGTAAAGAGTAACAATGCCCCTTCCACTGAATTTAAGCATCCCATGCTACTGTTGATGGCATCACAAGCATAGTCGATATCCCGTGTCTCCCTATAATGCCGCTTGTTAGCCTTAATAGTTTTTATTAGAAGTGATGGTCATTCACAATTAGGAACTTTGTAACGTGTGTTAGATATCGTGATAGAATAGTCAACGGGCTCGTGGACTAGGCTAAGCTAATTGGTTAAATGTTAAGGTATGCTAAGCTGTGTATAAGCTTAAGCATTCCAAGCCCAATCCAAGTCCACGAAAAGCCCATGGAAAGCCTTTAGGGCAACAAACCTCTTGTACTATAAATACCCCTCAAATGGTCATTTGAGGGGTGTGCTTGAAAGTGTGTGTGTGTGTGTTTTTCCTTGAAGCAATATACAACTTATTGTTTTCATCTTTCTTCTCTCTACCTCTCTAAACATATACATATGAATTCATATTCAAGTCACCATCTAATCTTCATCTTTTCTTTCTTTTACGCATAAGTTTGTGTTTGGTTTGTTCGTGTTCTACGCGTAACTGTTGTTACGTGTGTTAGGTTCGCTTGTTAAAGTGATAAGGTTGATATTCGTAGTGGTCCTACAATTGGTATCAATCGCCTAACAATGGTTTAGGAGTGTTTGTGTTTGTTTTGAAGGGTTACGTATAAGCTCACGTTTTACATATATGAAACGCTTAAAGCTTTCATTTTTCACCAAAAATTCAAGATTCTTGTGGTTTAAGGTTTATTTGGTGTTAAAGTTTTAGTTTTTCGCAAAAGTTTCAAGCTTTACTAAGTTTAGATACGTTTTAAACTCGTATTTGGTTCATTGGTCATTTCTACTCGTAACTTTTCTAAGCACTTTGGGTGAAAAGGTCAACATTTTTGTGTTATTGGAGTGTTTTAAGGATATCGTGCAAGCGAAATCATTTGAATCGTTGGAAATTTCTTACGAGTAGAAGTCAAAAGTCAAACCCTAGTTTTCTACTCGTAACTTTTCTAAGCACTTTGGGTGAAAATGTAAACATTTTGGGTTATTCGAGTGTTTTTAAGGATATCCGTGCAAGTTTAAATTGTTTGAATCGTTGGAAATTTTTACGAGTAGGTCAAAACCCTAGTTCTACTCGTAAGAAAGTCAACTACTCATAAGGTTCTACTCATAACTTTTGGTGCGATTCTTCGAGCTTAAGCGGTGACTCGATGCTTCCTCACTTGGATAAGTGTGTGAACACTTCGACTTTCGGATATCTTTTACTGTTGTGACGTGTAAAGGATTTTTGGTTTTAACCCAAGTTTACGATAAGCATAAACTCTTACGAGTAGAACTCTACGCATAAGATCACACTTACGCGTGAGTTTTACGACTAAGTTTTTTGTCTTCACGCATAAGCCTAAGGTTACGCGTAAGATACTTTCACGATAAGAATCCTACGCCTAAGCTTCCTACGCATAAGATCCAAAGCCTAAACCACATCCTACTCAGTAACTACATCCTACTCAGAACTAAGTTCCTACTGTAACTTCTTCCGCTCGCGCCTAAGCTTTTCAAAAAAAAAAAAGTTTATTGGCGGAAAACTTGAGTAAAATTTAAATTTTGAGGAGACTAAATGTTCAATTTTTAAGCGAGATTCAAATTTTGGTTTAACTGTGAAATTTTTGTCAAAATTCAAATTTTTGACCCAAATTCAAATTTTTCGGTCAAATTTGGCGTCAAAATTGTCATAACTCAAATTTTCATACGACCTTAGAATTGATTTTATAGTGAATTTCAAATTTTGGGAGAAATTTTTTAAGAACCAAGGTTACGAGTACGACTTTCGAAACACCTCGACCGAGCTTAATCTTCATCAACCACAACTCCTTTATCGTTGAATCGATCCTACATCAACTTTATCATAACATACCTTCATCAATGGCAACTCAACAAGACATTCATGCACCGGTGCGAAAACCGACCTCCTATGTTGGCAAAAGGTGGTTATCTTCAATGGACAAGTCGTATGCTTCGTTACATAAAGACCAAACCTAATGGGAAATTGATGATCAAATCCATTCGGGATGGACCCTTCAAGCCTCGACAAGTTCATGTACACGAAATGCGGATGCAACACCTCCCATCCCACCATCCTCTCATCTTCAAACCGAATCGAATACATCAAGAGGATCAAACAAGTCGATCTGAGATGACATGGCAATTCATATTGTCCAACTGGGTTTACCAATAGACATTTTTGTCTTTGAGAGCGGTTGAAACCGCTTTCGATATGTGGGAACGTGTTAGACGACTATGTTATGGAGCAAATTGGTAAACAAGACATGGAGAACAAGTCGCTAATCGAATGGGAGAAGTTTACATCAACACCGGAGAATCCATTGAATCCTACTATGGAAGGTTTTGCACTTTGATGAATGAGCTTATCGAAACAAGTTGGCACCCGTAACAATCGCTCAAAACATCAAGTTCTGAATAATCTTCCGGAAGAATGGGGCGATATGTCACTATTGTCAACCAAACAAAAGACTTACATCGGGTGAACTTTGATCAACTAAACGATTTTACGAAGCAAAACCAAGTCAAGCGAATGAAGTCGGGAAAGAAAGATTGGCAAAGAATCATGATCCATTGGCACTTATTGCTAAGACACAAGCTACGGTGAATACACAACAACAAGCTTCATCATCTTCCAACAACAACAACTTGCAAAGAATACATTCCACAACCACAACAACAATTCTATCCGGATCAACAATACAAGGAACAAGGAATCATCGATCCCAAAGCAGACCCGAAGCGACCTTGCAATGATATTTTCTTTATTGGATAAAGCATTTAACGATCGCATCGGTAATCAGCGGTTCCGTGTCGTGGTAATCGATCAGTCGGCATGTTGGAAATCGGATGGGACGAAATGTTGGGAATAGAGCGATGGGTAATCGAATGGCAATGTTGCGACTCGATGAGTTGGGAATTATGGAAATGTGAATCGGGGTAATCGAGTTAAGTGTTATAACTGTCAAGGAGTGGGTCACATGGCAAGGAATTGTCCTACTAAGTGAAAAAGAAGGATTTTGCGTATCTTGAAAGCTATCCTGTTAGCACAAAAGCGTAACTGGAATGCGGTTGAGTCTTGAGGAACATGACTTTTCGCTATTATGGATGATTTGGAAGACCGAGAGGACATCAATGCAAACCGCGTCTTCATGGCAAATCTTGAGGAGACTAAGTACGACATCGACTCGACGCCTCTCGCCTATGACGCAAATCACGATATCTAAGGTACCAATCATTGATCATTGCTATAACAATGTCATAGGTGATGTGTTTACTCATGACGAACAACATTCGTGACATCAAGACCTACTTATGATACATACATGGACAATCCGAGTTGTAGCAATACTAACTCAAACTCGGATGTGGATCCTAGTGGAGGTGTGTGTGGCACAAAATCTTGAGGCGATGAGGAAACACGTGCTTATTTTGAATCATTAATCAATCGGTGTGGCATTGAAGTTGAGAAAGTAAGAACGGTCAATCGCGAAGTTAAGGCCGCGAATAAGAAATTGACCGAGCTTGAGAGTTACAAGGAGCACGCCAAAGCCTATGAATTTCATACAAACAAAATGTCGAATTAGAAATTGGTTATCGAGATTACATTTTAAGAGAAAAGATTTGCAACTCAAGTATGACACACTTGATGTGAATCAATTTGAAAATCAAATCTTTAAACAAGGAAATTTACGAACTAAATGACCAAATTTCAAAACAAAAGCAACATATTCGATCTTGAAAAGAGAAGAAGAAGTTGATAACTATTTTGCAAAACGAGAAGATTCTCTTCTTGATGAGATTCGGATAAAACTGAAACGATCAAAAATTGGATAATTTGCTTCTTACAACGGGTCATTCCGCTAAAACAAACAAGATGCTTTCTAATCAAGCAAATCCGATTTTCACACTTCACATAAAATGGCTCTTGGTAACAACCCTTCTTCGTTTCTCAAGAAAGCTCGAAATCTCGAAATGTGTTGAACAACGGAAAACCTTTGCATGAACCCATAATTATTCGTGATTCTCTTGAAGCGTTGGAACTATCTCGAGGAGAGTAGATCAAAAATGAAACAAAAGAATCCGGATCTTAAACCGATTGATTATAACAAATGGAACAAAATTAATGGAATTACTTTTGTTAATCAAAAGAACAATCAACGTTTTCCACCACACCAAGTGTTTCAAACAAAGTGTCAACACCGGTTTCAAAACCGGTTTGAAACCGGTTGTAGTTTCCAAATCTCTTTGAAAATCGAACAAATGTCTTCAAACAATCCTTTTAACACAAGTGATACTAGAAGCATTTTAGATGACGTTAAAACTAGAATTGGGTATCTTCAAGAGATCACAAGTCTAAAACCAATATTACAACTAACATCGGTTTACTCGTCATGATGACGAAACAAAGAGTTTTTAAACCCCAAATTGCCCCTCCGTTAGCGCCATCGGTCGAGGGTAATTCATGTTGAACAAGCACTTTTGAAAAAACAAATGACTTTGTCAAGGACCATAAATCCACAGTAAAGCAAGCTAATGAAAGTTTTGAACACATCAAAGTTTTGGAAAATTTAAATGATTCTCTCTTGAAGATGTTATGACTACCGATATCATGTCCATTATCTTACAAACATATTACATTGAAGATCATGAAAGACTCGATCTGAGACCTCCGTAATTGTTTCAAAATATGAAAATGCTCTTGAAAAATTGAAAAGAAAACGTGTCCTACTTTAAACAACTTGATCGAAAAATGAGGAATGCAAGTATGACAAAGCGTCGTATGAGCGTGCCTACAAGGACATGAAAGAGCAAAATGGTCTTTTGAGAGCTCATTGGGAAGTCAAAAAGGAAATGCTATGGATACTAAGTTTGCAAAACCATTGACCGAGGAGAACACAAATGTTCCCAAACCGTTTTCAAACCAAAATGTCTATTTCTCGCCTCCAAAAGTCAATGAGAAAATGATTTGTCAAAAGCAGTCCTCCACGACTTTGCCTATTAAAAGAGAATTATCAAAGCTTTTGAAAAACCTATTTTGAGAAAGAAAAGTGATTACACATGGCAATTCTAGGAATAGTACACGGAATGTGACCAAAATCCGATTAAAGAATCATCGGTTCTAACAACATGGTCAACAATCACTATCTAGAAGAAGCTAGGAAAAAGGCAGACTCGAAAAGACGGAATTCTAGGTGCAACATCTAGGGTGATGAATTCTACAAGATTTCAAGGCAATTGCTAGTAGTAGTAAACCATTACCTAGGAACAATCTACAAAAGACTAGGGATTGGCTTGCATCTAAGAGTAGTTGCGCAAAAGAAAATGCTATGCCCTTAGATAACAACACTAGGAATTCTAAGTCTTTTTCAACCGAATCAATTTCAAAAGGCGTAGTGACAAAGTTAAAGTCTTTGTTTTAAACAAGAATATTGAATTTATCTCATACTACATGTAAAAATGTATCTTTTCGCCTAATCATGATGCATGTGCCTTACAATATCTCAAGAAAGATAATTCTCGTGCCAAGGCACAATCCACTAAGACACCAAATAAAACAAGCCCGTTGATAAAATGTCAAACAAAAGAAACCTAATAGGTGGATCTCTTGAGACGTAGTTTTTCTAAAATGAGTCTTCAGCTGTGTCGATAAGAAAACAACTCCTAGATCTTACCTTAGGTGGATACCCACGGGCAAAGTTTTCAACCAAGTTGGTCTTAGATGGATTCCCACAGAAAGATTTTTGATACTTGCTCCAACACGGATAATAGTGAAAATCATCGGGATAAGGAAGTAGAAACCACTACAACCGTTGATAGTGATCACCCTCACCGTGAGGAATCTTGTACTTCTAACAATCGTTATTTGTGAAAACTCTTCTTCTTTGGTTGCGGTGAATCAAATATCTACGAACCCGACTCATCGGAGGGTTCCAATTACGTAAACTATTCTTCATCACTCTTTCTATCTTCTTTATTGATTTTCCATTTCTTTTATAAAACCAACAAAACAAAATACAAAATAGAAAATTTTCAAAATACAAAAACAATATAAAATCAACAAAATCCAAAAATATTCTTCTTACGACATGTCTCTCGTATAATCGATATTACATGCGTTTCTAGAAATGTCATTCAACAATGATACGGGTATGTACGGATGCTTGAGCGAGAGTTCTTTAATGTTTTTCAAAACATGTCGTTTCTCAAAAATTTCTTTCATAATGGCTTTCGTATACTTCAGTACGAAACCCGGACTTCAACATAATGGCTTCTGAACACATCAGTTCAGGACCCACGCTTCAAAGAAAGGAAAGTGCTTACCAAATCAAAGGTTTAAATATTTTTTCAAGCACTATTCCTAAAAACATAATGGCTTGTAAGTATTTCAGCTTGCAACCCGATCTCTAAAGAAAGGAAAGTGCTACGCAAAATCGATTTTCATATATATCGAGCACTTATCCTAAAACAAATGAAGATAATTTTTCTAAATATCTTCAAAAGATTTTCAAAATCTTCATCATCTTGCGTACCATTGATTGAAATTTTTCAAAAGATTTTCAAAATCTCTCACATTTGGTACCAAGATAACTCCTCTAAACCCTTAATTGATTCTAAATTTTACGTATGAAAAATATGCTTTCGTTAAGGGAGTATAAAACCAAATTGTTCCAAAATTCATGCTAAATCGGTTTCTCTCCAAATGCTTTCCGAAAAACATATCTTTTAATCAATTGTGTTTCAAAAACATCATGGATATGCTATTTTGAGGGGAGAAACGTGATTAAAATGTGATCAAAAAGTTTAATGATCGTTGTTTGAATCTCAAAATGAGCTCGACTCGGTCGTAACCAATGAATTGACGAGGAATCATGTACCATCTCGAAAACTTTCTATGGACTTGACCAGGATGGGTAATAATTTCAAGCTAGTTCTCTAGTGATGTAAACGTGTCTCGAATCGGTCTAGTTCATTTAAAGTCGATCAATTCAAAGCGTCGAACTCTACCCTCTCTGTGCGATTTCGGTTAAAACAATTTAAGCACATGTGAAGGGGAGTGTTTACGAAACCAAAACTCTCAAGGTGTTAACAAAATGTTTTGATAATCATAAACACTTTGAGAGATTTTCAAGAAAAATGGTTTTATGGCAGCGATAGGACAGGTCATGGAGTTATAAGGTGACTAAGGATAGGAAATTAGTCCTATGATCCGCGAGAATCCGGAGGATCTACCAAGGACAATACTCATAGTTTAGAACTAGAAGTCCTTAGGTATGATTGAAAAAGGAGTAATGTGAGAAAGGAGAAAGAAGGGTTGAAGAATTAAAAGAAACGTAATGAAAAGGGTGAAAAGAAATAACCCTCCATAATTAACCTTAGGCGTAAATCGGGTTCAATTCATACACTCTTGGTTGTCACTAAATGACACTAGTATTGAAGACCAAGGCGTCATGGACCCAAATGACGCACCGCACTAAACCTTCTAGCCACTCAATTCCTCTTAAAAGGATTTGTTTCATTCTCACTTGGGAACCCTACATAATCTATTGACCTTCTCTTAGAGTTGGTTGGTATTGAAGAAGAGACCCTCTCCTAGTCTCCGCTCGGAAAACCAAAATGCACTATTGAGTCTAGAGCCACGAGATTCATCAAAAATCTCATAGGAACACTTGACATGACATCGCTTGTTGTTCATCAATAAGGACACAAGTGATATATTATAGAGTCCTCGCAGATCTTAGCAATGCCGAACATTTATGAGAGGTTTCACATCCGTGATCTTCAATGATTGAATGGAAATTCTGCGGGGTCAACATCAGCGACCACGGCAAAGAGTTACTTGGTAATTCCATGGATTACGCTTAGTGTGTCTCAAGCGGTCTGATCGTGGGGTGATGCTTGATGTACCTCGACTCATCCGAGCTGTAGATGTAGTTCGGTATATCGTGTTATCTCACTTGTGGGACTCCGGTTCGAGAACGGCCTCTGTGAGAATTAGAGGCGTGTTTTCACTCTATCTTTGTTAACACCTCAAAATTCAAACTTGTAAGTGCGGAATCCGCTTATTACTAACTTTTTTTATGTTTTCTTCTTATGGAAGCTCGGGAGCGGATGGATCGTCTGAGACTCGTCACATGCTCATACCAACAACACATGAAAGTTCTCATAAAATCAAAGGCAACTCAAAGATAAATATGATTCTTCGTCAATGTTTAAGAATCTACAAAGTGTAAAGACTAGAGAACTTCATCATTGGAAACTCAAAGTCAAATAGAAGTGTGAGCATGGTGGAGGAAGGCGTGGAGACACCTAACAAGCGAAGTTGACAATGGCGGAACAACCACATTATCGATCACAAAGCATGAAGGAACAAAGAATCAAGACTATTCTATATCTACACACAAAGTTCAAGCTCAAGGAAAGTAAATATCTTATCAAGTGGAGCATCTTTTGAATGACCACCCTTAGGGGAGATTGGTAGCCTTAATAGTTTTTATTAGAAGTGATGGTCATTCACGTTTAGGAACTTTGTAACGCGTGTTAGATGTCGTGATAGAATAGTCAACGGGCTCGTGGATTGGGCTAAGCTAAATGGCTATAAGTTAAGATAAGCTAGCCTTATATCCAATCCAAGTCCACGAGGCCCAAGCCAAAGCCCATTAGAGCATCTTCTACTTGTACTATATATACCTCTCAAGTATGTCATTTGAGGGGTGTGCTTGAAAGTGTGTGTGTGTGTGTGTGTTTTTCCTTGAAGCAATATACAACTTATTGTTTTCATCTTTCTTCTCTCTACCTCTCTAAACATATACATACGAATTCATATTCAAGTCACCATCTAATCTTCATCTTTTCTTTCTTTTACGCATAAGTTTGTGTTTGGTTTGTTCGTGTTCTACGCGTAACTGTTGTTACGTGTGTTGGGTTCGCTTGTTAAAGTGATAAGGTTGATATTCGTAGTGGTCCTACACCGTTGTATGGCGAGGGAGACTTGATCACCATAAATTCCATCCAGGCTGTCGCAGAGTGTTTTCGTTTCCGATCTTGACCGGTAATCGATTGCCCCATAGGCCATATCTTTTCACCGTGAAACCGGTCAACGCCGTTCGACCGGACTTAGCGGATCGCGTATTTCAGGGCGCGATCGTTTGAGCGATGCTCATACATGATGTCGTGATGCACCACCATCAACATACATGCGATGGATGTCGTGACCCCGCACTAATCTCAATGGTGGTGGCTCAACCATCGCTTGTTGTCATGATTAAGGTGGGAAAGAGATTTCACCTCCTCGGGAAAACTCTGGTGACTTTCTGTCTAGTGACTCATTGCCATGATTGTATCATGTAGATGGTGTCGGCCTTTTCCTTAGGTGTCTCCTTCTTGTTCCCACTCTTCCGCTCTATCCTTTCCTTCCTTGATATTTTTGACCAAATGGTCCAATCGCCTTCTTTAACCATTTTGTCAATGAGTCGTCGCATGATTGGACACATTCGTTGGTTGTGTGGCCCTTACGTGCGTGGTAGTCACGATATCCATTCGGTCGCCGATCTTACGAGTGCGCATTGCGGCGGTCTTGGAAAGTTCGCACCTTCCGTTGCCGATATTTCCTTTGGGGTCTTGGTCGGTGAGGGTGTATCTGTCGTTATCCTCCCGCTCCCACAGTTGCGATAGCTCCTATTACGGTTACTACCCACATCGGTGGATTGTTTCCCAGTTGTTCCCGTGACCGGTAGTTCAAATAGTTTCTTTTGCTATCCATGTGGCGGCTTCTCCCTAGACGAAGGATCGAGGCGTTTCATGAGCTCATCAAAGGTTTCGGAATTTTGTCGTTCGGCCGCTTGATGAGTTACGGATTGTTAATCCGTTCATGAAACCGAGATCTTTAGCACTTGGGCATGCTTTAACTTGCATGCATTCATCTTTGAAGCATTCCATGAATGTGCTCGTGAGATTCTCCTTGTGTTGCTTTACCTGGCGAGTTCGGCGGGGTTTTTAGCGCACTTCTTCCGGTGAGTAAAGTTTAGGTGAAACGCCTTCCTCAATTCCTCAAAGCCATTGATGCTTCGCGTGGAAGCTTCTTGAACCGATTCAGCGCGTTTCCACCAAAGGGAATTGAACATGTGACACCACACGGGTTGTGGCGATTTTCAATTGTAGCGGTGATTCAAAATTTTGAGGTGATCATCGGGATCACTGTCCCATCATAAGTTTTCACGTTGGCGGGCATCGCCTCCTTTTACTTTACGAGAAGTCGATGCGTCGAGTAAGCGCATCCACCTTTTGACGTCGCCATGGGAGATATATCTTCATCCTCCGGTTATTATATACATTTACGGACTTCGGTGTCGGTTCACTATCCCCATTGTTAGAATTTCCGGAGACGAATTTTTCCTCCTTGGCGCTTGCGCCGATGTCCTCGAGTTTGTACTCGAAGGGCTTTCACTTGGGAATATCGTCGCCCAAGTTTGTCCTCAGATTTTGCGGCTACCAAGTCGGTGTGGACATTGGTACGCCGTTCATCCTCCTCACTTCCTTCCGGTGTTGTGAGTTGGACATCTCATCATCCTCAACCTTTTTCCCAATTCTATTAAACACGGTGGTCGGTAATTGTCTCACCGCGCTTCTCCTTCCGGTAGCGGTGGGAAGTTCGTACTCGAGTCAAAGCGAGTTGGGCTTTTAGGTTTCGACTCGACCTCTTTCTAGTTTCCTCCTCCATGAGGCGGCTAGGGTTTCGTAATTTTGGGATCGAAATCCTTGGTGTTACTTCGGTGCGACCCTTCTAAAGCAAGGCGTTTGTTTCTATCGCTATGCCCTTGTTTTTATCCGGTGCATCTGGTACCTTTGTCGGTCGGTCTCTACATGATTGAAAGGGGTAGTAAGAGCGATCTTGGCGGATCCACTACATTAGTAGTGGTTGTGGTGGCTTGGGTTGTCCCCGGCGGTTCCACTAGAGGAAGACCACGTCTTGGCTTGATCCCTTGTTTTAGCGATCTTGGTTGTCCCGGGGTATGCTTGGAAGTCGAACCGATGTGCGGCTTCTTTCGATGAAGGTCTGTTTGCGATCGTGATTTCCATCCTTCGTCATTCTAGTCTTGGTTCTTAGTGGATGGTCCCACGGATGGCGCCACTTGTTGATACAAAAGTTGGGCATTCCTTATTCGGGGCTCCGGCTCGTACCAATTCTCGATTGTTGCTTGAGACCTGCGCACTAAGAGAGAGAAAACACCGTTAGGCTTACTGTGGATTGTCTCCCACGATTATCCTCCGCGAGAGTAAGTAATCGATTTAGGTTTAAAGGTGAGTTAGGGTTTGAGATCGTACCTTTAACGAGGGATGAGATTCCTTTATATACACACGAAATCCTTATTAGTCCGTGTTCCTCAACCTTGGCGTATCCCGCCCAAGTCGGTTGGGAATGATTATCTCCTTGATTAAGAGATATCCGATATCTATTAGTAAATAGATTAGTCTTTGGGCCTTCGTGGGCCTAATAGCTTATCGGTAGCCCGGTTCGTCTTTGGGCTTGTCGATGTGGGCTTTAGGCGGGTTCGTGACCCGGATATAGACTATCGTCATCAAGTCACGAACCGATCTTGTAGATGTTGACAAACATTTTGTCATAAATTTATTGTTCTTGTCATTTTGCGACAATATTTTTTATTATAAATCTCGTTAGTTTGTATCTCGCCCATTAATCATCTAGGAATAAGGAACATCGCACATGAATTTTATTTGAAGATTTTCCTATCCGCTTCATAAACTGTGAAATAAAACCACTCATTTGCAGAATCAGAGATAAGTTCATGGGTACATTTGGATGCTTATATATAATTACTCACCATGTGAGCTTGTTGGAATCAAGATACAACGGATGTACACACACAGAAATATAGAGCATGTGATCACAAAAATCAAATGTGCGCAATTCTGAATAAAAAACCAATCCATGGAACATAGAACCAAAAACAACGTAAACAGGCAAGCATATAGAACAGACCAGGGACTGCATTAGACTTGTCTGTGCATGCTATAATGTCTATCGACGACAAAACTGCTGCTAGCAGACCGGGCTACGTTTAAAGTCCGAGATTTATTGTAAAATGTTTATGTTTACAGTAGCATATTAAACGACACAATACAAAACATGATGGTAGTAGGTGCAAGGGAACATGTTTGGACGATAGTAGAAGTCGGCACATAGAGGAAAAGAGGGTATATGTAACACTCCAAAGCCGTAATTAATCACTTTAATATACACATGAAGGATTTAACGAGGCGGGAATGATAATTTGAGATATAAGTAAACATGCGGCCATTTGATCAAAGAAAATAGTATAAACTGATAATGTGGTATCTTTGATCAAGTCAAAGGAAGAGTTTTAAGTTATGTGATGAGTATAAATATACACAAGTATATGTGTTTCAATTTGTAAGTATATGAAGATTATGTTCTTGTTCTCTTAAAGGGTGACTAATGCTCCTAGCCCTTTGCTCTCGGCTCTCGCGTTCCTCAAAGTTGGTAGAGATTCTTCTTGTTTATCACCCTTAGCCAAGACTTGCCTACCTCGCTGATCAAATTGACATGAAAAAAGTTTTCAGGTAATGGTTTCCTCAGTTTTAGTCCATGCCTCCAAGGCGAGTGTTCTCCCTAGCTCATCTTTAACAGTTTCCTATTGTAAAGTAGATCGGTTTAACTAAATATAATTCTGTAGATTGCACTTTGAAAAGAAGAAAAATTCATACTTAGCTCGTTTTGTATATAACGAGGGATTATGCTTCCACGCGTTGTGCCGGAGCCTTTGAAAATGCGTATGTAATATGTGATAATTTGTTCTAGTAGTTTTGTTACCCACATTGTTATTTTAATCTTAAACTTGAAATTATAGTTTTTAACTTGTTACAACATATATATTGTTTGTATTGATAATTTCACATGGATAGTTGGATCCCAATTTATTTTCAATGATAGTCTACGACATATAGTATTTGTATTGATAGTTGGGCTTCGATAGTTGGATCCCAACAAATTTGTAACCAAAGTCCAAATTAATCATTGTGGTAGCCGTCTTTGAGTCTTCCTTGTGCTCGAGTGTGCATGCATTGAGATTGTTGAGATGACTCAATCGTTCATCAATTATGGAAGAACGTTCCAAATGCATCATCAAATTTTAGTACTTTTCTTATATTTAAAGCCACCATAAGAATACCTATCTCATTTTACAAAGCACAAAGACACGTAATTAACAAAAATCAAAATTATGGATTGTCTTTGAGAACTTGCATCTTAAAATTCTACTTTGATGGCGGACCAACTCCTTGTGCATATGGAGAGGGAGATTGCCAAAGATTGAAGGTGGCCAAAGAGTTGACAAAGCTTTGTCAAGAGATAAATGACAATGTGAAGGTTGTAAGATGATAAGATAGTAATGTTTTTCATATCTCATTCATAATACCGAACAATACATATATAGAGAACAAACCCTAGTACCCAAAGCCCACAAACCGAGCTTGGGCCTAATTATCCATTAACACTCCCCCGCAGTTCGAGCGTCGAAATTGCAAAAGCTCGAACTGAAGTAGTAAACTAAGAAAGCAAAATAAAACAATAACCAAAATAAATAATTCAAGGTATCCCAAACAGTCGTCTCGGGAATGGATACCCTGGATTCGACATAAAACAAAGACAAACAATTAAATAACTAGATATTATATTGCAGCTCCACTATCCAACCGCAACTTTTCTCTTTTTCTCCATTAATTTGACCAACTAGTGGATCAATTATTGCAACCTCTCCACTTACACCAAACTTTTATACCGAAAACCCCACATGTGGAGTAATTAGAGGTATCCTTTCACTTTCTACAGAGTCAACAGCAACATATGATAAGATTTATGCCTAGTAATAATCAAAATAAGATGTTCACCTACAAGACCACATGAAGCAAGAGGGTCCCAAGAAAGACAAGCATGGAGAGGAGGAAGAAGGAATAAGAATGGTGGATCATTTGGATCGGAACAAAGACGAAGACAAGAAGAAGCATGAGGCCGAATCGTTGATGATCGCAAGAAACATGACTCAAGTCATCCGAACATAAGGAGGTCGAAAGAAAGAAGGGATAGTTGACAAGAACAAGGACAAGATCCATGGTGATAAGTCGATGAGAAAGATGGTGAGAAGTGTGGTGATGGTGAGAAGAAGGAGAAGAAGAAGAAGGAGGAGGGCATGAGAGTGATCATGGTCATGACAAAGAGCAATGACGGACAGTGTTTAAAGGGAGCCCTCCGAACCTCCGGTGACGGGCGGCGGCGGCGAAGATTGAAGTAGCGAAAGAATTAGGGTTTGGAGATTATAGGATCGTTTTGGGCGATACCATGTAAGATGATAAGATGGTAATGTTTTCATATCTCATTCATAATACCGAACAATACATATATAGAGAACAAACCCTAGTACCCAAAGCCCACAAACCGAGCTTGGGCCTAATTATCCATTAACATCTGTTGATGCGTAATATGTAATGGGCTCAAGCCCAAGCCCGAATTCTAGAATATTCGGTATTTACCTATTTATATGTTCATTGTATTGAAGGTAATGAATCGATCAATAATAAACATTATTCTCTCATTATATCATTCTACATGGTATCGGGCCAATATCTGATCCTAACACCTAACCCTAAACCATTCCGCCGCCTCCGCCGCCGGCTACATGCCGGAGGTTTGGAGGGCTCGACCATCTTTCTCTTCACCTACATCCTCATTTACATTATCATTTTCTTTCTCACTACCACCTCGGTACACCCACCGCTATCATAAGAAGCCCAAGGGTGCGTAATCTAGGGTATCCATTCTTCTCAACAAGTTGTTCCAACGCTTGAACCAAGCTATGTTTCACGATTACAACAAACACACCCATTCGCAAGCTCAACCCATTCTTCAACAACGCATACCTCCTTCACCTTCATTAATCATATCTCTCTCTCCAATCTCCTCCCCAAATTCATTCAATATCACCACTATCCTCTTTCCATGTTTTCCATTCAATATGTAATTAACCAAGGTGGATTTTCCAAAGCGAGATATCCGTGATGACGGTAACGCCGGCGGTGGGCGATCGTCGGTGTTTTGATCATTGAAGGTTTGGTTGATTTCGACGGGGAGTGGTGCATCTTGGTGTAGCTTTAATTGATACCCACATAACGAGATCTGTATCTATGTGTGTGGGAGACAGAAAAGTTATGAGCCATGTGAAGTGTGGACATTTTAATAATAAAAGCAAAGTGGTGGGTTATATTCTTTTTATTCTTGTCTTGTGATGATGATGGTTTAAAAAAAATTATTTATATGTCGAATCCGGTATTAATTCCCGAGACGACTTTTTTCTTTGTCGAATCTAGGGTATCAATTCGAGATGACTTTTGTTAGTGTCGAATCCAGGTATCAATTCAAGGCGACTTTTGTTTTATGTCGAATCCAGGTATCAATTCCCAAGGCGACTTTTGTTGGTGTCGAATCCAGGTATCAATTCCAGGGATCGTTAAAATCTTCCACGCCTCTCCTTCTTCTCACCGATATCTTTGCCGATCGCTCATCTTCATCGGACACTTTCCTCACCTCCCTTCGATCGCTCATATTCATGGACACTTTCTCACCTCCATTCTATATCTTCTCATAAAATAAAAATAAAAAAAAAAAAAAAATTGGATGTTTATGTTTTTATTGAAAAACACGCCTGCTTGTTTGGAAGGTTCTTTGGGGTTGAAGTTTTAGAACCAACTTTCGTTGTCTCCTCTTTGTTTAGTTGTATTGTTTATTAGCTTTAATCTCGATTCGAGCTTTGCGATTTCGCCGCTCGAATCTGGGAGTGTTAGTCTGTAATATGTAATGGGCTCAAGCCCAAGCCCGAATTCTAGAATATTCGGTATTTACCTATTTATATGTTCATTGTATTGAAGGTAATGAATCGATCAATAATAACCATTATTCTCTCATTATATCATTCTACAAAGGTGAGGCAGGAACTTATAATGGAGATGCGAATGTTGGACGGGTCTGTGGCTGCCGTAGAATGTGTGGCATGTCTTAGCTCTATTCAAGATCGTGAAATGGAGGAGGCCGCGGGTATTATGAAGCTGATCAACGAAACACATGCTCGTGTGTACGAAAAAATTGCTTTTGTTGTAAAGATTAGGGTATGTAAATGTTTTACTATTTTGGGTTGGTGTTTTGGCCTGTGATGTAAGTTGTTGTGGCCATGGTTTTTGTGTTTTTTGGTAATGGTGTTCTTTTTGTATAT
Organism: Chrysanthemum lavandulifolium; assembly: GCA_022545495.1. Lineage (NCBI taxonomy): Eukaryota > Viridiplantae > Streptophyta > Magnoliopsida > Asterales > Asteraceae > Chrysanthemum > Chrysanthemum lavandulifolium. The sequence goes on along the minus strand of CM040246.1, from coordinate 198,163,323 downwards.
GTTTGTTCATTAATGAATGAATTTGTTTATTTACTTTTTTGTTGATTAATTTACATACACTAACACCGATGTTTTTGCTTTACGGAAAGAGTTATTAGTGTAAAAATCCAAATTATCCACTTTTTCACTCTACGTTCAAGATTGCCTCTTAACCTAGGATATAAACATGTATCAAAAAATTGAACAATACTAGATAATTAAAGAAAAATTCTTAAACTACAATTATACGTTAATTTTCAGATCTAAATGTTTGCATTCTTCATTATCAAACTAAACTTTAAAAATGTACAATCATTTCTTATAAGTTACATATATACAACTGTGCAAATCATTAGCCATATTTAAACCAACAATAACACCACTAATGTCCCTTCTAAACAAAAAAATAAAAAACATATAGCTATAACAAATCACAAAAAAATGTCTATTCCCAAGAGCTTGCGAAGCTTCGGTTCAAACTCAATATCTGATTAAATCAACTTGTTTTTCCAGAGGCAGATTGATGAGGATATGAAGACTATTGAGAATACAACAATATTTACCCTTGAAATTTATGGGTAAATGTTCATCAAATCTGAACTTTAAAGGTATACTTTACCAACAATTCGACGTCCGATGAATCAAATTTGACTCTAAACCAGGACATGAGCCATACATCCGATGTCTTCATCAAATAATAATAATGGTGGTGGTGGTGGTGGTGGTGGTGGTGGTGGTGGTGGTGGTGGTGGTGGTGGTGGTGGTGGTGGTGGTGGTGGTGGTGGTGGTGGTGGTGGTGGTGGTGGTGGTGGTGGTGGTGGTGGTGGTGGTGGTGGTGGTGGTGGTGGTGGTGGTGGTGGTGGTGGTGGTGGTGGTGGTGGTGGTGGTGGTGGTGGTGGTGGTGGTGGTGGTGGTGGTGGTGGTGGTGGTGGTGGTGGTGGTGGTGGTGGTGGTGGTGGTGGTGGTGGTGGTGGTGGTGGTGGTGGTGGTGGTGGTGGTGGTGGTGGTGGTGGTGGTGGTGGTGGTGGTGGTGGTGGTGGTGGTGGTGGTGGTGGTGGTGGTGGTGGTGGTGGTGGTGGTGGTGGTGGTGGTGGTGGTGGTGGTGGTGGTGGTGGTGGTGGTGGTGGTGGTGGTGGTACATTGGCGGGATTACATTTTCTATCCTTGTTACCTTAAACACATGGGCTTGTTATGTCAATTACCCATTGTTGTATGTGTTTGGGTATATAAACCCCTCCATACTTCCATGGAGGGGTGAGATTTCTTAGTGTAAACCTTTCACCTTTCAATAATAAACACATAGTTCTCTCCTTTCTCTCTAGTTTTTCTCTCTAACTTGAAGATGGGTTTCTTCCGTCTTCCAAGACCTCCCGATTCACCATATCAACCAAATATACGGTCCTAACATTGGTATCAAGAGCCCGATCGGATATTATCATTGGTTGATTTTTGGTGTTTTCGTGTTTAATCAGATTTTTTTACAAGTTTCTTTTGTATCCAATGGTCAAAATTCTAATGGTCTAAATACATGTTTTACAATATCTGTCTTGGTCTTTGTGTCAATAACTGGTCCAAACAGATGGAGTATATCTTTAGACAATATTTCTTTTGAACCAAATATTCGTGGAAGTCATGTGGTCAAACTAGTCAGATTATTGTGGTAAAAAATGGGTCAAAAGAGGTTTTTATGTCATCTTTACGGGTTTCGAGAACCGGTCGATTCTTTGGTGGGAAAACTTCATGGGTAAAAGTCAACAAAGGGTCAAACCCTATTTTTACGCATAAGGAGCCGTCTTGATGATATTTACGCATAGCGTGAAGTTATGCGTAGGCTGATGCGTGTAAGCTTTTTACGCATAAGCCTAAGCTACGCATAAGCACGGTTTACGCATAAGAACCCTACGCATAAGGCTTACGGCGTATTGTTTTACGATAAGGTCTTACGCGTAAGATTTCTTACGCCTAAAGCCTTCTTTGTTTATGCAAAAGAACAAGAAAAGGAGATGATGAAGAAATCAGTTTGACCTTGACCAACAAACAAAATACCAACAACCTCTAGACCTCATATCTGTTTTCAGTCATCATTGGCCCAACAACACATAACATAACTCCTGCCAAACAACTTTTACACATTCACAATCACAATACATATCCAAACCTAATCCGTACAACGAGACTCTATGTAAAATTAAAAGAAAGGATCTCAGAATATTTTCGTGTCTTTCCAAAAGTCCATTTCAGGAACAACTACACGAAAATCCCATCATCACAGATCCATACAAAACTTATCGATGTCTACATACGTGATAAGTATAAATCGATCTCGACTCTCTATCTTTCATAGGTTACCAAGTAATCACGGACCTCGAAGGTCATTAAAAGATATAAGTATCATCATCAACCGAGTAGAAAGATTAAACTTCTTTTAAATATCCGAGACATCAAGATACGATTTATAACAACTTTGTTATAATCGTTCTTGGTTTCGTTTTTATAACAAAAAAATACGAATATAATCAAACCTACCTGTGACCCCCTCCAAAGGATCTTGAAGTCTTGAAACATTCTTGATTCGAGTATGTACTACAAACTTTTTTACTGGTCAGGGTATGAGTTAGATTGATTTTATACGATTGTTATAAAGTGAAAGGGGGCGGATGAGATTTTTTATCTGTGTTTTGATGAGAGAGAATAAGATGGAGGCGTCTGGTTTGTGTACTAGGGTTAAGGGAGGGTGTAAGAAATGGGATTAGTGTTTGTGATGGGTTCTTTATACCCGTATAATTAGGGTATAAGTTATTAACAGGTTATTAGCTGTGTTGGGCCGGATATGGATTTAGGCAACACGATGTTCTTGGGTTTCATTTGGGCCTAATCGAAATTATTTGGACTCGTGGCTGCCACATTATATCTAAATCATTGTTTTTTTTCCAATGTATTTTTTATATATACATTGTGTTAAATCTTTGATATAATGTTTGACAAAATGAGTGGTATTTTGGTATGATAAATATTTCACGAGGATACATTTTTGACAAGAATCGGGAAACCATTATCATAGTTCATTTAAACCGTTAACGAAGGCTAGTCTTGAGCGTTTAACCGCAAGATGTGACTACTGGTAATTCATTATTATTTATTTGAGGTTGAAGTGTGATATCACGGGTGCGTGTACTTAGTATCCAAGATATCGGGGTTGGTTGGATGCATGATTCTTGAGATCCTTGTTCGAGCTTTAACCGTTTCGAATGACAAAGACTTGAGTTATCTAGTTGAACTGATGTAAGGAGTTACGTTGTTGTGCTCACAACTTATAACTATCACTTTTAAGGAGTTATGTTGTTGTGCTCAGTGTCGCACTAAGGTGTGGATAATTTGAGAAACTTTAAGTTTACCTTTTTCGATGGAGTTAAGAAAAGGGTTCTTCGTCGACAATAGTGCAAGTTTAAGTCACAAGTTCGGTTATACTACTTGGTCTCAAGTTAAGTCATATTGGGTTTTCTCCATCGAGTAGTCACTACAAAAGCCGTCGAATGATAATGGGGTCGGTAAAGAGTTAGGCGAGAAGAGTATACACAAGTAGAAGTCTTATCGCCATTGATTCTCACGAGATATTTATGGTACTTCACACTTGTTCGATTAATTGAACATACATGGTTTTGATGTCTCAATTCATCATCAACATCGTGGTGTATGATTCGATTCATTGAGAACATTGGGGAAGAGAGTATAGGTGGTGTTTGCTTCCTTTAATGTTTTGGATTTTTGAAAACCCTCTCCTTTCATGAATTTCTTCAATCGGGGGAAGAAATGAGATGATCGATGGTTAAAATTTCTCAAGTTGGTATTATCGTCTCACTTTCACGGAGTTATCGTGTGTGGTTACCTAAATATGATGTTGTGATGCCTCACTTTCGGTCATTTATCGTGTAATTGCATATTCACATGTAACTATTATTCCGATGAACCGCAACATTAAAAGTCGTTTCATCTAGTCTTTCGCGGATTGTTTGGTGTAAACATCTACATATGTGAGAGATCTTGTTGATTTATTGCATGTTACCCCGAGCGGATTTTCCGCAACAAGTCGAGATATACCTTGTGTGGTTTCTCGCTCATCTACAAATTCAGCTGCGTCTTGAAAACTTCAAAAGTTAGAGAAATGTTCACTACATCAAAGTTTGAATCTGTTTGAAGAAGGTTGTCGGTTTGGGGAAGCGATTTAGAAAGTTTGCCAAAAGAAGTGTACGGAGAAAGTGCTAAAGACATGCGGCATGAATTGGGGAAGTTAATCCAATTTATGCATATTACATCATTTTTCTACAAGTGAAAAAACGGTTCTCAAGTCAAGGTACGGAAGAAGACAAAAGGCGTAAACTTTCATCATCCTTAGCACTTGAAGAGCTTATGAAGACCTTTCTTTATTTGTTTTCTATATTTGTAGTAAATGTTGTAAGTAATCCCTTATGTCGTCCCATTGGGGAAGATTGTTGGAATCGCTCTAACTCGTAAATAGAACGACATTAGCGGGATTACATTTTCTATCCTTGTTACCTTAAACACATGGGCTTGTTATGTCAATTACCCATTGTTGTATGTGTTTGGTATATAAACCCTCCATACTTCCATGGAGGGTGAGATTTCTTAGTGTAAACCTTTCACCTTTCAATAATAAACACATAGTTCTCTCCTTCTCTAGTTTTCTCTCTAACTTGAAGGCGGGTTTCTTCCATCTTCAAGACCTCACGATTCACCATATCAACCAAATATCTGGTCCTAAAAATAATAATAATAATTACATTCTAACTATATTACATTTATTGGACCTCTTAGGAATAGTAACGTGGGTCTTTTTTTTATTTTTAACGGGCCCCGTGGGTTATTTGCTTTGGACTACCCGAACCGATGCTATTCATCTTCACTCACAACATACGCTTACCTTTTAGATCCGATCGGGCGTGACTCCCGAAAATTATCCGGCAATTTGAGGCTCCGAAAGGCATGAAATTCATCCTTGCTACAGGCGATTGTGAGGGGGCAACTGTTCGTAGCAACAGGAATTATTTTTATGTTGAATTTGTGGATGGTCTCTTGCCATTTGTTCCTTGCTACAACTCATGTTATTTTTCCTCCACATTTTTTTTGACTTCGTATATTGTCTGATTGTTGTGGCTGAAGTTAGGTAGATCAATTATTTGTGTTGGAAAAAAAATTGCATCTCACTCTTTGCGTCGTTTGATGCTAGGTTTGATGTTTTTTCTTTTAATTTTTTCCTGTTTTGGTTGACGTTTATCTTGTTTTTGTTATTTTTGCGATTGAGTTGGTGGTTGTTGTTGGGTTAGGTAAGCGGTGATTAGGTCGCTTTATGTTGGTTCCTTTTATTCTAGGTTTGTTATGTTTAGTTATATGATATTAGGTGCTTTATGTTAGTTCCTTTGATTTTAGGTTTGTTATGTTTGGTTGTTACTGGTCGTTGAATCTTGATATGCGATTTGTGGGTGCATTTTGGTTTAATGGGTCTTTGGGTTGAATGATATCTTCATTGAATGCTTTCTACCTTTTGTTAGTTGCTTCTCTTAGCTTTTGTTTTAGGGTTTTTTTTTCCTTTCGTTTTGTGTTGGATCATAGGTCCTAGCTTTGTTCTAATTTTTTTGGGCACCTTTTGTTGTCTTCGTGTTTCCAAAATAGTTTTCTTGATTCTTTTGTTGCTCACCATAACTATTTAAAAATGTTGATAGTTACGATTTGCTTTTGGGTGTTGTCTTTCTTATTTGTTCTGCTACTGTTTTTTATAAATATGAATTCAAAACTATACGGCTCTCAAAACATTTGTGTGTGGTCATGTGAGAACCTCATACAAACAATGTTGCAAATATACATGGGTTTCTTGGATGTCGAATGCTTGAGGTTATTGCACCGTTGTGTCACTTTGTGAGCTGTGCGTCGTCTCATCTTCGTTGCACCAAACCATTGTTGTGTTGCAGTTAGGTAGCTATTTTGTTATTTGTTGTCTATAGAGTTACACTTATTGTCATGTTTATTCTCAGAACATTCATGCACTTATGTTGTTTTTTCGTATGCAGGTGTTGTTCAGGAGCGACTCATGCGCGATACAGGCCAACAGATGCCTTTATATTATAGTGGTCATACAGGAGTGGGCTATGCACCAGCGGGTGTTTTTTTGGGGGTAATTAGCAATATCGTAGGCAATTTGGAGGCGCATTTGCCAAAGACTACTTTATATTCCTATTCCTGATTCCTGATTATAACTATATTACATTTATTGGGCCTCTTAGGAATAGTAACGTGGGTGTTTTTTTAACGGGCCCCGTGGGTTATCTGCTTTACCCTGCCCGAACCGCTGCTATTCATCTTCACTAACAACACGCGCTTACTTTTTATCGTGGCTGGTACAACCAATTGTGAGGGGGCTGCAGTTGCCGTACCATCAATCCTTTTTTTATAGGGATTTGGTGGATGCTATTGTGCCATTTGTTATGTGCTAGAGGTTAGCCCTTTGTTTGCTCCACATATGTTTTTACTGGCTCCATATATTGTACAAGTTTCTTGATTGAAGTTAAGTGGATCAATTATTTCTGATCCAGATAAGGTTTTCACGGCTTTGCTCTTTAGAAGATTAGATGCTAGGTTGCATGTTTTTTTTTCACTTTTGTTGTTGCCTAGCTTCGTTGTTCTTGTTGGTTATGTTTAGTTTCTCAGGTTAAATGGTTTGTATTAATTAGGGTTTGGCTTTACTTTAGGTTTCTTTCATTTACGAAATTAGTTTGGGTTGTTTGCACTTTGTGGTGTTTATGTTTGATTGGTAAGGCTAGATGGTTTATACTAGCTAGGGTTTAGATTTGGTTTAAATACTTTTTGTGAATTAGATTTTGCTGAAATATTATAACATCTGCAAATGTTTGTGGGTTTCCTATGTTTTTAGGTGATGTTGTGGCGGGTAGGCTTTCTGAGCTGGAAGCCATAGCAGTCACTTGTATCTTAATGGCTGTAATGGCGTTTACGTGAATAATCTTGTTGCGGAGACGATCGCACGTTCATTTGTCTCTATCCTGGTGAAGCGCGATTGTCGGAAACATGCATTTCCTTTTATTCTAGGTTTGTTATGTTTAGTTGTAACAGTATTAGGCTGCTTTATGTTAGTTCCTTTGATTTTAGGTTTGTTATGTTTGGTTGTTACGGTCGTTGAATCTTGATATGCAGATTTGTGGGTGCATTTTGGTTTAATGGGTCTTTGGAGTTGAATGATATCTTCATTGAATGCTTTCTACCTTTTGTTAGTTGCTTCTCTTAGCTTTTGTTTTAGGGTTTTTTTTCCTTTCGTTTTGTGTTGGATCATAGGTCCTAGCTTTGTTCTAATTTTTTTTGGGCACCTTTTTGTTGTCTTCTGTGTTTCCAAAATAGTTTTTGCTGATTCTTTTGTTGCTCACCATAACTATTTAAAAAATGTTGATAGTTCTGATTTGCTTTTTGGGTGTTGTCTTTCTTATTTGTTTACGCGCTGTTTTTTATAAATATGAATTCAAAAACTATACCTGGCTCTCAAAACATTTGTGTGTGGTCATGTGAGAACCTCATACAAAGCAATGTTGCAAATATACATGGGTTTACTGGATGTCGAATGCTTGAGGTTATTGCACCCGTTGTGTCCGCCTGTGAACTGTATGCGTCTCTGTCTTTCGTTGCACCAAACCATTGTTGTGGCACGGTTAGGCTGGCTATTTTGTTATTTGTTGTCTATAGAGTTACACTTATTGTCATGTTTATTCTCAGAACATTCATGCACTTATGTTGTTTTTCGTATGCGGTGTTGTTCGGGGAGCGACTCATGCGCGATCTGAGCCAACAGATGCCTTTATATTATAGTGGTCATCTGAGTGGGCTATGCACCGGTAGTGTTTTTGGGGTAATTAGCAATATCGTAGGCAATTTGGAGGCGCATTTGCCAAAGACTACTTTATATTCCTATTCCTGATTCCTGATTATAACTATATTACATTTATTGGGCCTCTTAGGAATAGTAACGTGGGTGTTTTTTTAACGGGCCCCGTGGGTTATCTGCTTTACCCTGCCCGAACTGCTGCTATTCATCTTCACTCACAACATGCACTTACTTTTTATCGTGGCTGGTACAGCCAATTGTGAGGGGGCTGCAGTTTCCGTACCATCAATCCTTTTTTTATATGGATTTGGTGGATGCCATTGTGCCATTTGTTTTGTGCTAGAGGTTAGCCCTTTGTTTGCTCCACATATGTTTTTACTGGCTCCATATATTGTACAAGTTTCTTGATTGAAGTTAAGTGGATCAATTATTTATGATCCAGATAAGGTTTTCATGGCTTTGCTCTTTAGAAGATTAGATGCTAGGTTGCATGTTTTTTTCACTTTTGTTGTTGCCTAGCTTCGTTGTTCTTGCTGGTTATGTTTAGTTTCTCAGGTTAAATGGTTTGTATTAATTAGGGTTTGGCTTTACTTTAGGTTTCTTTCATTTACGAAATTAGTTTGGGTCGTTTGCACTTTGTGGTGTTTATGTTTGATTGGTAAGGCTAGATGGTTTATACTAGCTAGGGTTTAGATTTGGTTTAAATACTTTTTGTGAATTAGATTTTGCTGAAATATTATAACATCTGCAAATGTTTGTGGGTTTCCTATGTTTTTAGGTGATGTTGTGGCGGGGTAGGCTTTCTGAGCTGGAAGCCATAGCAGTCACTTGTATCTTGGTGGCCTGTGATGGCCGTTTCTGGTGAATAATACTGTTGCAGACAGTCGCACGTTCATTTGTCTCTATCCTGGTGAAGCGCGATTGTCGGAAACATGCATTTCATTAATGTGGGTTGCAAATACAAAGAAGGGTCAATGAATGTTACTTTATCATGATAGATGGTTGATGTTTGTGTTCCTTTTTGGAGGCTGTGATGAATTAGGATTTATTCGGTAAATATGAGATCTCCCGTATCTTGGCAGGGTAACAATGGACTTTTAGACCATGGCGGGTCTATCCTTTTGCACGAATATTTGCCCATCCGAGCCACACAGACAACGACATCCCACTACGTGGTCAAACCCATTGTCGCTTTGTTGACCGTTGAGCTTCATTATTGCACTTGCCAAAGATAAAATTGTTGTTAGCTAGGTTCGTTATTCTTCTTTGTTTATGTTTACTTTGTAGGTTAAATGGTTTATAGTAATCAGGGTTTGGGTTTGCTTTAGTTTTTTTTTGTTTTGCAAATTTACTTTTGGTGTTTTTCACTTTTTTTGGTCTTTGTGTTTAATTTGTGAGGTTAAGTGTTTTATACTGATCAGGGTTTGCATTTGGTTAAGGGTTTTAAATTTCTAAAATTATTTTTGCCGTTTTCCATTTTAAAGTTTCTCTAATAATTTAATGATGGTGACATTAACTCCTCTTTTGATAGTTATTGCCCATTTAGTCTATGTAAAAAAGGGTGGGTCATCTGCTGATGTGGGTGGAATTAGTTCTTATACCTTAGGTTTAAACATTTTTTGTCAATCAGGTTTTACCAAAATGTTATAACATGTGCAAATGTTTGTTGGCTTCTCATGCTTTCGGTGTGTTGTGGCGGATAGGCTTGTTGGTAGCATCCATACCAATGACACAGTATCTTGGTGGCTGTAATGCTGTTTTGCTAAAAATACCGTCATGACCAATCGCTTATTTTTTTGCATTCATGCTGGCGAGATGCGGTTGTCAGAAACATGCACTTCATTATTGGGGGCTGCAAATACAAAAGAGGCCCAATAAATGTTATTTGATCCTGATTGATAGTTGCCCTTTGTCTTTCTTTTTGGAGGCTGTGATGAATTGGGGTTTGTTCGGTAAATATGAGATGTCCCGTAACTTGGCAGGGTAACATAGAGTTGTTGCAGCCATGGCGGGTCTATCCTTTTTCACTGAATTGGCCTATTGACTGTTGTGCTTCATTAGATGCACTTGCCAACAATAAAATATTTGGTTGAGGTGATGATGATGCCTGTATGCAATTGGAGATTTGCCTCACGTCGATAATCTTTGGTATCTTGGCAAGGCAGTTTTGGGTTGCATCCATGGCCAGTATTTTGTTTCAGATTTTACGTGTGCAGGTCTGAGCCTTAATGTAAGATTATCTGCATGTTGGCAGGCTAGCCCATAATCGTTGCTGCCATGTTGGGTATATTGTTTTTTGGCTGCAACTATTTTTGGATCAAAATATGGTCGGATAATTGTCTATAGGCACACCTGATTGGATCTAAAAGGTAAACGTATGTTACCAGTGAAGATGAATAGCCAGCGTTTCGGCTTGGCTGAAGCAAATAACCCTAGGGGCCTGTGAAAAAATTAAAAAAACCCACACTACTATTCATAAGAGGGCAAGATAAATGGGATGTGTCTGGTATTCTAACCAAATGTGGATATCTGTTGGCATGAACAAAAACGGTAGATATGGGTATTGTGTGAATCTTTCGTTTGCAACATCTGTCAATATTGGTGTCTTGGCAGGGCAGTTTGGAGCTGCAGCCATGGCTTGTATTTTGTTTCAGGTTTTGAATGTGAAAATTTGAGCATTACAGATATTTGGTGAAGCATACACTCACATCAAATACATGTATCCATTGGCCCTTCTTATGAATAGTCTTGGTGTGGTTTTTTTTAAAAAGACAGGTTGGGTCAATCTTTTGTTTGCATCATCTGTCGGTGTTGGCATCTTGGCAAGGCAATGTGGAGCTGCAGCCATGGCCGGTATTTTGTTTCACGTTTTAAATGTGAAAATCTCGCGGTTACAAATATTGGGTCAAACATATGGCATGTTTGCATACCAACATGCTCTTATTTGGTCGTATGGAACACTATAAAAAACTGATGCTCTTATACCAGCCAATATATGTAAATCTAATGTATGTTTTAGAAGGTTTGCCGAGATTTTTATGCTGAAAATTCTTGCAACAGCCATCCTTGCAATCTTATGACTTTCACTGCTGCTATCTTCGACAAAATATGTGACTTGCTAGCATCAGTTAATGCAAGCAGGAATTATGTGTAGGACAAGTTGTATGTGTAAACTGCTTGCATCAGTTGGTGTGTAGATTCCTTGCATCATTTGGCATGTGAATGTAGAAACACCTTAACTATCTATGTGCGTTTACATCCATGCTTCATAGAACACACCACGTTTGTATGCCTTTTTCTCATGCTATGATGAATTGGGATTTCTTTGGCAAACATGAGATGGCCCTTATCTTGGCGGTGACATTCAACTATTCTGACCATGGCGGGTCTATCCTCTTTGCTTGAAGATTTGCCCATCGAGCCACACCTTGACGACATGTCAATTTTGTCTTGAAACGGTTGTGGCCTCTTGAATGTTAAACTTAGCGCTTGCGTGTGCGGAGAAAAGGAAGGCCCTGTATGCAATTGAGCACTCCTCTTACAAAATTTGCTTATAGTGGTACTAGCGTCTTCTTTCCATTTGTTACCTTATTACATATGCTCTTTCTTTTGTTCTTGCTGCAGTCGCAATTACTAAAATAAGAATACGTGTGTGATTACAGGGTTTTCATATTTTGTTGGCTGAAGACAATGGAAAAGATGTGCACCGCATTCTTTTTTAAATGGTGTAACTTTTCTCTGTCTTTTACACCAAGCTTATAGCAGGTGCGAAGAGCGCTCAAAAAAGGTTTGAAATTTAAGATGCTTATACAACTATGTATTATACTTTCTTTTTTCTTTATCATTGGATACACCACGTTTGTATTCCTTTTTCTCAGGCTATGATGAATTGGGATTTCTTTGGCAAACATGAGATGGCCGGTATCTTGGTAGGGCGACATTCAACTATTGCATACCATGGCGGTCTATCCTCTTTGCTTGAAGATTTGCCCATCGAGCCACACCTTGACGACATGTCAATTTTGTCTTGAAGCGATTGTGGCCTCTTGAATGTTAAATTAGCTTTTGCATGTGCGGAGAAAAGGAAGGCATTGTATGCAATTGAGCACTCCCCTTATAAAATCTGCTTATAGTGGTACTAGCGTCTTCTTTCCATCTGTTACCTTATTACATATGCTCTTTTTGTTCTTCTTTGCGATCATGATTACTAAAATTAGAATCGTGTGTGATTACTGGGGTTTTCATATTTTGTTGGTGAAGACAATGGAAAAGATGTGCCTTGCATTCTTTTTAAATGGTGTAACTTTTCTCTGTCTTTTACACCAAGTTTATAGCAGATGCGAAGAGCGCTCCAAAAAGGTTGGAAATTTAAGATTCTTATACAACTATGTATTATACTTTCTTTTTCTTTATCATCGGACACACCACGTTTGTATTCCTTTTTCTCAGGCTATGATGAATTGGGATTTCTTTGGCACACTTGAGATGACCCGTATCTTGGCAGGGTGGCATTCAACTGTTGCAGCCATGGCGGGTCTATCCTCTTTGCTTGAAGATTTGCCCATCTGAGCCACGTGCCCAACGAGATGTCCAGTTTTGTCTTGAAACTCAGCGTGGCCTCTTCAGTGTTAAACTTAACTGCTTGCATGTTCGGAGAAAAAGAAGATATTGTATTCAATTGAGTACTCCCTTTACAGAATCTGCTTATAGTGGTACTAGCGTCTTCTTTCCATCTGTTACCTCATTACATAAGCTCTTTTGTTTGTTCTTGCTGCATTTGAAGTTACTAAAATAAGAATACATGTGTGATTACAGGGTTTTCATATTTTGTTGGATGAAGACAATGTAAAAGATGTGTAGCGCATTCTTTTTTAAATGGTGTCACTTTTCCTTATCTTTTATACCAAGTTTATAGCAGGTGTGAAGAGTGCTGAAAAAGGTTTGGAATTTAAGATGCTTATACAACTATGTATTATACTTTCTTTTTTGTTTATCATCGGTTACTGATGCAATGATTTCTATTTCACCGTGTCTACTAATCAATAAGCTTATTGTAAGAGGTCGCAAATTGCACCACCAGTAGAGCCAACTACTTATGGAACAGGTCATAAACTTCCAAGATCAATCAAACATTGCATTGGTAAAACATCAACATGCCAGCACAACAACATACAATAAATATCAAATGCAGGTATGTTTCACCAACATTAATATGCCGCCATAAAACTTAAATTAATCAACCAGTAAAAACTATGAAAAAAAAGACGAGTGTTCAAAGATCCAAAAGCAGAAATATTAGCAAGTGTTGGTCAGCATATCCAAACACCCGCACCCATCTGGAACATTGTTTGCACCCAAAATAGATTTCAAAAACATCGAAAACAGACACATCAATACACCATCCCCTTAAGCTTCTCAATGAATGACAAAAGCTCCTGTGCTCGGTTCTGCTTCTTCGTGGCATTCACCAGAATACCCTCAGCTTCATTTAAATCCTCAGTTTGCAGCTTGGTAATCTCCAAAATACTCTGCACACAAGAATCAAATGGATACAAAATCTCCAACTCTCCAATCACGTAGTCTCTTGCAGCCACACGAGCCCTAATTTCTTGAACTTTTTTCATCAATTCTCCTTCATCTGCCATGCTCGCATCTACCTCTCTCTGAAATTGAACAACCATCATATCCCTTACAAGGTTAGATCCAGCAACTGCAGCAAGCTCATCACAAAAAGGCATTGGTGTATTCATCATTTCTTTTTTCTTGGTTTTTTCCCTTTTTTTATGTTCTCAAATAGATTCTCTTTGCTATATGTGTGTTTTAAAGGACAACTTTGCTTTAAACTATCATTGTTATAGTGTGAAGGTGCATCAATTATAAAGGTCTATGATTTGACTACATTAGGCAGTCTTTCACATACTCATTCTTGTTTTCAAATGACCTTCCATAAAACAGTGCCTTTTATTTATTTTTTAAAAGAGAAACCATCAAATAAGATTTTTAAAAATTTGATTCATATATCGAATATATATATATATATATATATATATATATATATATATATATATATATATATATATTTGGGAAGGGGTAGGTGCTGGAAACTAGAAACATGATGCTTACAAAATTTAACCATTGTACATGCAGAATGAAAACTAACATATCTTAAATGCGTGTCAACATAACCATCACAAACCATTTCTTTACTTACAATCCAGCTTTGTTGATCGAATGGCATGTCAAACATAGGGTCATTTGTGCGATTTATAGATCATCCTAAATCTGACATGTCATTCAATCAACAAAACTGAATTGCAACTGAAGAAACAATATGAAACAACCTGCTTGGACTTGCATGCATGGAAACCCTGAAAACATGTATGTTCTGGCAATGAATACAAATGTCGCCCTCATACATACCATTACCCTGTAATTTACAAAAGTAACGATGCTTACCTGTTCATGAGGGTGCAATTGTTTTCTCATCACATGTTAACTTTCTTTCGTTATTGTTTTTACTGATTGTGTCCTCCTTTTTTTTAGATTCATGAACACACTTTCTATCGTGCTATGAATGTGAATGAATGTTCACCAACCAACGACACTCGCATTGGTTCTAAAATTTGAAATTTCTTGAGATTTTTAGTTGCACGAGGATGCTCACGCCTGGAAGGCTATTGCACATAGGCTGCCTTATCACATAGCAAGATCTTTTAATGCTGCGGTGAGTAATCTATCTTCAAAATTTGATCATACTACTGACCATGGTTGATAAGCGCATTGTCATGATTCTTTTTAGTGTCTACTTATGACCAACAACCGCCAGATTTTGACATGCATTTTTTCCCACCCAACCTTTATTTAAAGGATTCACCATTTTCTAAATTTTAAAAAATGTCCAGTACTTTAAGCAATAAACTACGATACACATCCACAATTTCAGAATTCTTTTGTTAATTGATAACACATATTGATATTAAATTTTATTACCAAAACGGTCCTTGCTAATAATAGTTTATCCTCACCTTATTGTCGCTAACCTTCTGCATACATAATTTACAACACATATAAGTCTTGCAATGATAAAAAAAACATAAAGAATTTATAGTAAAAAATATTCAGTGTCCCATAAAAGGAACTGGCACTTGCCTCTACACATTATCCAAATAAAACACAATTGACTCAGTCATATCATTGCTTTTCACCACCACATAAGAAAAAACACATCTACAAAATTGCTGGAGCACAAACAAAGGTAACTTTTATTCTTATTCGACATAAGTTACAACCATACCACCAAAGATTAACAACACCTGTTAGGAATTGGAAATTCCATGTTAAAGTGTCGGTCACCCCAATTATGGTCTAGCATATGTTAGCTCGTAGACGTGTCGTTGTTTACGTTATTTAGTAGTTAATTAGTTAGTCGGTGGCGTAGAATAGTTTAGAGTAACACCGTGGAGGAAGGATGGGTCTTTACCCATCTGTATACACGATCCGCGAGCCGTCGAGGAGGTCATGTGATGCAGAGTATAAATACCCTTCCATCCTTGGAAGGGGTGGTGATCTCAATCTAACCTTTCATTTTTGTTAAACAACTCTCTAACAAGAACACCCTCTCATCTCTTTCTCTCTCTAACCATGTCTTTCTTGTATCACCACCATCCTAGACCACCCGAATCATCATCAACACAATATTTATGATCCTACAAATGGTACCAGAGCCATGGTTATTGTTTTGTGTTGATTTATTGTGGTTTTTGATTCTTGTTAAAACTGTTTTTTGTACTTTTGGTTGGTCGGAAATATTTTTTTTTTCCGTTTTACTTTGGGTAAACAGTTTTTCAACAAATGTTTTATGTATCTTTTTTGGTCAAAAAGTCATATGGTTCATTCAAGTCAAATCTGTTTTGTGTCAAGTTGGTTGTCCAAACAGTATCATACCTTATTGACGTTTTTTTTATATACCAATCTATATCCGTGAAGGTTGTGAGCTTATTATGTTTTGGTAAACTTTGTCTAAACAAAGTATAGTCTGTTGTGGTCATTTCTGGTCAGTTTCTCATAGTATATCAGGGCAAAAAGTAGACATTTTTATGCAGTTTTTCTGGGTAACTTTGAAGATGAACGGAAAACATGGTCGGAATACTCGCCGGAAAAAGTCAAATGGTCAAATTTTCTTGTTAGCGAGTTGTCAAAACCTTTTTCTTGTTAGCGAGTTGTCAAAAGCTGTTTCTATAAAGCGAGTTGTGATTTGTTGACTATTGAGTCAACTAAAGTCAAAAGCGACTTGTCTTGACAAGTTGTCCAGATTCATTGTATTCAAAGCGAGTTGACTATTGAGTCAACTGGTAGCGACTTGTGTCAACTAGTGACTTGCCAACTAGCGACTTTCCGTCTAGCGACTTGCCATCTAGCGACTTGTGACAACAAGCGACTTGCTTGGAAAAAATAAGAAGAGAAAGTGATGAAGATGAAATGACAGATTTGACCATGACCTCAGCAACCAAAAAGAGATACTAATATACACTGAGCTCAGTTTTATTTTGTGGTATGCAACAATTCATCAAGACACAATTAGGTCTACTACCACGAAACTCAATCATCACAGCTCTTAAGTGACCTCAGGTTTAGTTTGTCACCATCATCGGTCCATCATCAACACTATATCAAACTGAAAACACATGTCTCGACTCATACTAAAAGTTATCTAAAGGATGAATAGATCTCAGATTTGGTTCGTGAAGGTTCTGAGACAAGTCAAACCCTTGTGGTAACCACGGAACTCATTCATCACAGATCTGATTTGATGCCTACACTTCGTTTCACTATCCAAATACTTTTGAATGAACTAAAACAACTTGTGTTTTGCTCTTAACCTCGATTCGATCAAAAGAAAATGACAATAAGAGTTATGCAAGATCTCAGACTTGGGTCGAAAGAGTTATAAGTTATAAAACTTCAACGTGTTCGACTCATTATCATCAAAGAATCAACATCTCATCCTCATTGAATCTAAATGAAAAACCATAATGTTCGATCTCAGCTTATTTTATTTTGTGGTACTCAAATGTTTACATCAATACTATCACAAGTCTTACACACGAAATAGAATGATTACATCATTAATCGATTCTTGGAAATATACGAATGTTATCAAGAAGAAACAAAGCCATTATGCTTCATCTCTCTTTTCATTCGAGTCTTTGATAAAAGAAAAGATAAAATATTTTCAAAACACTTGTAAGATCTCAGCTTGAGTCTATTCGTGGCATTCAAGATGCATCAAGATTTCACATAAAAAATCTCAACTCACGAAGACTTAATCATCATTGATCGGTTTTCTAATAAATATCAGAATGAATAAAATAATCATATAACAAGTATGTTATGTGATTTTTCTTGATTCGTTTAAACAGCCTAATGCTCAAATTAAAAGGACAAGTCGAAAACCTTACCCTTAATTCGATGCTAACTATCGTGGCCATCTTCAAGTCTCATGCCATCCCTGTGGCAAATCAAAACACCACCTAAGCCATCCTTGTGGCGTAGCGTGTATATGCATCAAAGGAGAGTGTTGATGGATTTCTTATGAAGCGTTTTATTTGAAAGAAATTGGAGGTGTTCGTTTTAATGAGTAGGGTTAGCTTCGGTGCGAGATTTTTTAGGATGAGAAGCTGATTAGTAAAAAAGAGGCGGATTATTCTTGAGATATATTAGGGTTGGATGAGAAGCTGATTAGGGAAAATGTTGAGATATGTGGCGTTTTATACCCATATTTTTAAGGTATCACTTGTTAAAACCGGTTGGGGTTTATATGGGCCGGAACATTCACGTGATCATAGGGTTTATGGATACTAATGATTTTTTGATTATTTGATCACATGGGTCGAGCAGTAATTACTCTGAAATGGGCCTTGTCTTGGATAAATTTCGTGGGCGCTGGTGTAAGGTTTGTTGAATGAAATTATGTATCACATGGTAACTTGATTTGTGTAACACCCCAATTTTGTGATACGCATGAATTCAAAGCGGGTGTTACTTCATGGCTGTGATCATAACAATAGAAAGCGAACTCTAATGGAGTCGTTTTAAAAGATTATCATTCGATTTATATAAATATCGAGTTTACAAAGATGAGGTCCAGTTGGTTCCAAGTTTACAAAATACATTAAATTGATTTTGAATGATAATAAAATTTATAGCCTTCTTGATCTAGTCCTCGCTCTTCCGTGCCATCTTCCGACATTATGGACCTGAAATACATGCTTAAAACTATCAACACAAAGGTTGAGTGAAATTCATAGAGTTTGTTTGATGGTTGAACACATTATGTTTGTAGTGTGAGTTATAAATTCACACCAATGGTTTGAAAACCAAAACAGTTATTATTAGACTAAGCATCATGCAATCAAGGCGTTAACGTGTTCCAAATTTATTGGAGAAAATGTCGGTGCGTGCCCTATCTGGTAAAATTGCCATTTTTACCAATGTTACTCAAATATAGTGCGTTTGTTTGCCTTTAACGGGCCAACACAAGCGGGATTCGTCAATCGATAGATCTATTCACAATATTGCGCCCACTCTCATAGTGATTAATGATTCATGATTAAGGGACTTAAGTTTAGCAAATCGGAAACTTAGTGCTAATAACAATCGAGATAAGTATATAGTTTGAAAGCAATGTGTTGGTTTAAAATAAAGCATGTATCTCCCCAAGGGTTTGTAAAACAATTAAGTAATAGAAAGTGGGGCTATGAACTCACGTGTCGATAAAAGTTTAAAGTACTTATAAAAGTAAATGAAAATAGTTGAGCATGTATCTCCCCCAAAGAGTTTGTAAAACAAGTATTAAAAGAGTAGGGGCTATGACTCACCTCAGAGTAAATGATATCAAATGTATAATGAGAATGATGGATATGTCGTGAGAACTTCTACGTGCAACCTAAAAATGAAATGTTGCGACTTAAGTTTGGAATAATGTTTAAGAAAACATAAACCATCCTATATATATATATATATTCCTATGTTGATCACGATGTAGTACATGGTTTATGTATATGTCGTTTATAGAAATGGTCTAGTTGTGAAAACGTGTATAGTTTATATATATATCGTACTACCGTTCGGGCCATCATAATTCAGAGGTCATGTAGTAAACGTTCGAGGAGCTAGGACACTTTAAATCGTAAATCCAGCAACTCGTCGATACGTTTTACTCAAATGAAACCCCTCACATGAAGCTCCCTAGTTTTGTAGCACTTAGTAGATAAAACATAAGTTTTATTTATATATCACAAGTGTCATATGGTTTGTAAACACAAGTTACAAGGTTGTTTGGTTTTGATTAGGAATCATAATGGTTATTACAAATATCGTCATAATTTATATCACAAGTGTTTAAAGAAAAGCTTACAAGTTTCTAAATTGTAAAGTTGGTTATTACAAGTTCTCGTCGTTTCATATATATGATTACCTTAGTTAACGATCTTTGGTAAACAAGCCTTGAGGCTTTAGCCATGGCCTTGCCGTGACTTTGGTCTTGACTACCATGGTCTTGAGACTCAACTTTGGTCTTAGCCGTAGCCGTGGTCTTGGTTTATGGCCATTAGGCCTCTTGGTTTGCTTTAGTTGTGACAAAAGTATAGTTGTGAGACTATATTTACGGCGGTTTCTGTTTTGAAAGATTTTGGCCTATTTATGCGTTTTCAAGGCCGAGCTTCTTTGTTATTGAAGGAAAACGTCGTTCGGACAACTTTCGTGATTTAACTTTTGATGATTCGGACCAGAAGTACCACTTTTAAAAGACAGAACCATAACAGCTTATACATGACAGTTTTGGCGTTTAGGTTTCGATAAATTCTTTTGCTTATAACTTTTGACTCGTTTGTCCGTTTTGGGTGATTCAAATTTCTATGTTTACCTTTTATATTGTCTACCATATTATATAAGTTAGAAAGTCCTTATATTACTGTTTTAATGGTCTCACATGTGTAGATTATGACTAGTTTACTAGTTTGTTACTTTATGACCATATGTGAATTAAAACAAGTGATTGAGTATATGTACATCATGAATCAATATAGTAACTATATATATAGCATGAAATAGTTAAGATTATGAATAATAAAGATGAGATGATGGTGGTGATAAGTTGCTTACAACTTTTGGCTTTCAAAATAGAAAGGAGTAACTTAGTAAGGATAGGACTTTGATTGATCGGGTAAGACTTTGTATTGAGCTAGCTTTCCACACCTTGGCACCCTTGCAAACTTGAAGAGTTGGTGATGAAGTACTAAGTGACTTGAGTGGATCTAAACTCAAGAAGATCACTTACTTGCTAGTGATTGGATGAAGTAGCTTGATCTTTGGAACTTTCTTGCTTAAACTTGGAGTTTAAAGCTCAAATGATGGAAGATATGAGGGTTTGATTATATGAACGACCCATTTCAGTTTGTGGAGGTCTTTGGGATGTATATCACTTGCTATTTATAGGAGGGTAAGTTTGGTTAACCATATTTTGGGTTAAATATTAACCATGGTTAGGTTTAGGACACTTGTAATGATCTTAATGAACCAAGGTTAGGATGATGCCACCAATATGATGACTCCCCCCCTAAGTTTTGTCATGGAAGAGATAAGATGACTTATGTGGTTAGTTTTGATCTTATCTTGGTTACGGAGTGAGTTTTGGTTCCGTTAATCGCTAACCGCCATAAAGCGTAAAACCGCATCGTAAAAATACGAAATTTGTAGGAATGATGAAACTCATCATTATACTCCATATAAAAATATAAATTGGGTGATAAGTCTCATTGGGTGCAAAACGCGCTTAAAAGCGGAAATACGGTTCAAAACGCGTGTATTCGCAGTTTATCGAAAAAAACGAAATTTCGGGAAATGACCGTGAATTTATTTAGAGTAGACTAAAATTAGTCTAAAGTGATATGAGATGTCAAAATGTGGTTTTCGTCATACGCGGGATAACTACAGTTATTCGTGAAGTTTAAAAGTTCTGCGATTTAAGCGTAAATGTAGAGCGTACAAGGTTAATTCCTTTATGGTCAAGGAGGAGGAAATATGTTTGACTTTTCCAAAAATGTAAAAGTGTCAAAAACATATTAGAAACACAGCTCTTGAGAATCGTTAAGTCCGGATGTAAGTAGAATTGTTTAAAACATAAGTTTAGTTTTGTTCATTGTTGGGCTTATTTGGTAATATTAAAAATAATAATTCTTAAAATTCTCAAATTAATCATGAATGATCTAAAATTTATCGATGCGAGGAAAATTATCGGGGTTGATTTTCGTTAAGCGCGTGATGTTTAAGCGGTGGACCGTCTAAAACGAAACTTTAAAGCGATGTTTACTTAATAATTTTGCGAAAATGATCTAACGATGGTCGAACTCTCGGGTTATTACTAAAATAATTTATCTTACGAGAATGTGGATTAAAAATTTTACGAGATGAATAGTGAATTTGAATAGTAAAAGTGAATAGTAAATTCTCGAAAATAAAAAGTAACCTAAAAATGCGGGTGGTTACAGCCTCACCCTTAATGGAATTCGTCCGAATTCACGGTGTGTTACCGATGTTGAATTGTCTAGGAAATGTGGATGTATCGCCGAATTCTAATCTTTGTGTTCTCAAGTTTTTGGTCATAGAATGTATTATATACCATGTGGCTTAAGTTGATAACCTAAAGGGTTTTGTTAAAATCTTATAGAGTCCAATATACCTAAAGTTTGGCTTTTCTCGATTCTCAAAACGAATCATATCTTATTGTATCGAGGTTATCAATAAAACTTTAATTTCTAACATGGAGTTTTTGGTGATAGTGTGCGGCACGGAGCCTAATTTGTATGGTTTCCTTAGTTGTTTCGTGGGTGATCTCTAAACACCTTAGTTTAGCAAATGGTTAACTAACACATTCGTCTATATAGTGCCTCAAAATGGAATAGTTTTGTTGTTGTTAGGGTAACTATTGTTAATCAAAGGTGTAAGATATTGTTGATGTGAAATGGTTTGTAATGATGTGATAACTGTCGTTGTAGGGAAAGTCTTGCTAGTGGCAAGTGATTATCCAAACTATTTCCAAAGTTGATCATGCCTTAGGTGGTTTTGGGATGAAGCCTATAGTGTTTCTGTCTACTAGTGTTTGAAAGAAACGTGGTACAGTGAAGTTTTACATACTGAATTTCAATGGGGTTCAGATAATGATGTGACATGTTGACGATTAGAAGAGTGTAGCGTATGTTTACCATTATTCTTAGGTAGAGATGTCAGGTTTAGTTTAAAATCAAAAGTGAATGACGGAATGATATCCTTGAAACCTAATCAGGCTAGTACTTCTAAGAAATGACGAGAAGATTTGATTACTATCCCAAGATAGTAGTTCATATTATCTCATGTATGAAAATTTCAAGAATGAAATTAGGTAGTATAAATAAGATGTTAAGATCTTTCTGAGTGGTAAAACACTATCGCGTCTCTAGATCTTTTTTTAATGAATTCTGGTGGTTTATCGAGTTTAAGTAGGAAATTAACCTGAATATAACCCTTGTATAACTGTTCTCAGTGTTTGAAAAATTTAAGTCGAACATAGTTAATCAGACCATGTTCCACTATCCCAAGGTTAAATATAGGTGATTAGGCTATATTTAGCCGAGGTTCGATAAATTTTCCAAATACCTAAATTAGGTATACTTGTGATATGTCCAAAGCTTTTGAGAAATTGTCCATTAAGCAAAGGCGATATCAAACCATTCAGTTACAAGTCCTGGCCATAAAAGACTTGTAACCTATGTTTTCACATTCCATTGCATAGAAGATAGTATGGGTAGATACGTGTGGAGAGGAAATCTTAAGTAATTCTAAAATAGTTTATACTCGGCTAACATCACGGATATTTAACAATGAAGGTTTCAAAATAGAATTTTGATGAATGTAGAGAAAGTTGTTGAACTTCAGCTTTTGTAGATGACGAGTCAGTTTATCTTTTAGAAATCCCATTTCTTGTATTTCCATTAGGGAAATTGATAGACTATGACGGGTTTCATGTAAAACAATATCATATAATGTTTATAAGAAACTTTTTAGAGACTATTGTATAACTTACAATATCTGTGAAGTAAATTAGACCATTGTGTAACTCACAATGTCTTGTGAAATAAATGAGACCACCATGAATTTACGATGTCGAGAATGTAATAGAGACCAGCAGGATTTACAAAGTGTCTAAGAATGTAATAGAGACCACCGTAGGATTTCGATTCCGAGAATGTAATAGAGACCACTTTGTGGGATTTACAGTGTCTAAGAATGTAATAGAGACCACCGTAGGATTTACACGATGTATGCGAGAGTGTAATAGAGACCACTTGTATCTCACGGTGTCTTGAAAATGAATGAGACCATTGTATCTCACAATGTGCAGGAAGTAGGAAAGACCATTGTAGTCGGTTACAATGTCTTGGAGGAAGTTTCGTAATCCTAAAATGCATGAGTAGATGCATGATTGGGAGATTGGAAAATATGATTGTGTCGTAATGCCTTAGAATAGGCTTACGCAGATATATTGAGTACTTTGTTTATGATTGAAATTATGTCAAGTGTATATATCAATATACTAGTATGTTTGTATAGCTTAAAATGCCTAAAAGTCACATAATAAATGCGGAGGATGGAAGGCACGGAGAGCGGAAGGCTATAAAATGTTTTTGTTTGTAAAAGTAGTTATAGTTTAAGTCTCAATTAGACCCGTTTCTCTATAATCGTGGCTCGATACCAATCTGTAACACCCCAATTTCGTGATACGCAATGAATTCAAACTGGTGTTACTTCATGGCACTATGATCATAACAATAGAAAGCGAACTCTAATGGAGTCGTTTTAAAAGATTTATCATTCGATTTATATAAATATCGAGTTTACAAAGATGAGGTCCCAGTTGGTTCCAAGTTTACAAAATACATTAAATTGATTTTCGAATGATAATAAAATTTATAGCCTTCTTGATCTAGTCCTCGCTCTTCCGTGCCAGCTTCCGACATTATGGACCTGAAATACATGCTTAAAACTATCAACACAAAGGTTGAGTGAAATTCATAGAGTTTTTTTGATGGTTGAACACATTATGTTTGTAGTGTGAGTTATAAATTCACACCAATGGTTTGAAAACCAAAGCAGTTATTATTAGACTAAGCATCATGCAATCAAGGCGTTAACGTGTTCCAAATTTATTGGAGAAAATGTCGGTGCGTGCCCTATCCGGTAAAATTGCCATTTTACCAATGTTACTCAAATATAGTGCGTTTGTTTGCCTTTAACGGGCCAACACAAACGGGATTAAATCAATCCCATAGATCTATTCACAATATTCGCGCCCACTCACATAGTGATTAATGATTCATGATTAAGGGACTTAAGTTTAGCAAATCACGAAACTTAGTGCTAATAACAATCGAGATAAGTATATAGTTTGAAAGCAATGTGTTCGGTTTAAAATAAAGCATGTATCTCCCCAAGGGTTTGTAAAACAATTAAGTAATAGAAAGTGGGGCTATGAACTCACGGTGTCGATCAAAAAGTTTAAAGTACTTATAAAAGTAAATGAAAATAGTTGAGCATGTATCTCCCCAAAGAGTTTGTAAAACAAGTATTAAAAGAGTAGGGGCTATGACTACCTTTCGAGTAAATGATATCAAATGTATAATGAGAATGATGGATATGTCGTGAGAACTTCTACGCAACCTAAAAATGAAATGTTGCGACTTAAGTTTGGAATAATGTTTAAGAAAACATAAACCATCCTATATATATATATATATATTCCTATGTTGATCACGATGTAGTACATGGTTTATGTATATGTCGTTTATAGAAATGGTCTAGTTGTGAAAACGTGTATAGTTTATATATATATCGTACTACCGTTCGGGCCATCATAATTCAGAGGTCATGTAGTAAACGTTCGAGGAGCTAGGACACTTTAAATCGTAAATCCACAGAACTCGTCGATCGTTTTACTCAAATGAAACCCTCGCATGAAGCTCCCTAGTTTTGTAGCACTTAGTAGATAAAACATAAGTTTTATTTATATATCACAAGTGTCATATGGTTTGTAAACACAAGTTACAAGGTTGTTTGGTTTTGATTAGGAATCATAATGGTTATTACAAATATCGTCATAATTTATATCACAAGTGTTTAAAGAAAAGCTTACAAGTTTCTAAATTGTAAAGTTGGTTATTACAAGTTCTCGCCGTTTCATATATATGATTACCTTAGTTAACGATCTTTGGTAAACAAGCCTTGAGGCTTTAGCCATGGCCTTGCGTGACTTTGGTCTTGACTACCATGGTCTTGAGACTCAACTTTGGTCTTAGCCGTAGCCGTGGTCTTGGTTTATGGCCATTAGGCCTCTTGGTTTGCTTTAGTTGTGACAAAAGTATAGTTGTGAGACTATATTCTACGGCAGTTTCTGTTTTTGAAAGATTTTGGCCTATTTATGCGTTTTCAAGGCCCGAGCTTCTTTGTTATTGAAGGAAAACGTCGTTCCGGACAACTTTCGTGATTTAACTTTTTGATGATTCGGACCAGAAGTACCACTTTTAAAAAGACAGAACCCTTAACAGCTTATACATGACAGTTTTGGCGTTTAGGTTTCGGTAAATTCTTTTGCTTATAACTTTTGACTCGTTTGTCCGTTTTGGGTGATTCAAATTGCTATGTTTACCTTTTTATATTGTCTACCATATTATATAAGTTAGAAAGTCCTTATATTACTGTTTTTAATGGTCTCACATGTGTAGATTATGACTAGTTTACTAGTTTGTTACTTTTATGACCATATGTGAATTAAAACAAGTGATTGAGTATATGTACATCATGAATCAATATAGTAACTATATATATAGCATGAAATAGTTAAGATTATGAATAATAAAGATGAGATGATGGTGGTGATAAGTTGCTTACAACTTTTGGCTTTCAAAATAGAAAGGAGTAACTTAGTAAGGATAGGACTTTGATTGATCGGGTAAGACTTTGTATTGAGCTAGCTTTCCACACCTTGGCACCCTTGCAAACTTGAAGAGTTGGTGATGAAGTACTAAGTGACTTGAGTGGATCTAAACTCAAGAAGATCACTTACTTGCTAGAGATTGGATGAAGTAGCTTGATCTTTGGAACTTTCTTGCTTAAACTTGGAGTTTAAAGCTCAAATGATGGAAGATATGAGGGTTTGATGATATGAACGACCCATTTCAGTTTGTGGAGGTCTTTGGGATGTATATCACTTGCTATTTATAGGAGGGTAAGTTTGGTTAACCATATTTTGGGTTAAATATTAACCATGGTTAGGTTTAGGACACTTGTAATGATCTTAATGAACCAAGGTTAGGATGATGCCACCAATATGATGACTCCCCTAAGTTTTGTCATGGAAGAGATAAGATGACTTATGTGGTTAGTTTTGATCTTATCTTGGTTACGGAGTGAGTTTTGGTTCGTTAATCGCTAACCGCCATAAACGTAAACCGGGTATCGTAAAAATACGAAATTTGTAGGAATGATGAAACTCATCATTATACTCCATATAAAAATATAAATTGGGTGATAAGTCTCATTGGGTGCAAAAGCTTTAAAAGCGAAATACGGTTCAAAACGCGTAATTGCGGCTTATTAGAAAAGAACGAAATTTCGGAAAATGACCGTGAATTTATTTAGAGTAGACTAAAATTAGTCTAAAAGTGATATGAGATGTCAAAATGTGGTTTTAGTCATACGCTGGATAACTTTACGGTTATTCGTGAAGTTTAAAAGTTACGCGATTTAAGCGTAAATGTAGAGCGTACAAGGTTAATTCCTTTATGGTCAAAGGAGGAGGAAATATGTTTGACTTTTCCAAAATGTAAAAGTGTCAAAAACATATTAGAAACACAAAGGTGAGGAATCGTTAAGTCCGGATGTAAGTAGAATTGTTTAAAACATAAGTTTAGTTTTGTTCATTGTTGGGCTTATTTGGTAATATTAAAAATAATAATTCTTAAAATTCTCAAATTAATCATGAATGATCTAAAATTTATCGATGCGAGGAAAATTATCGTATTGATTTTCGTTAAGCGTGATGTTTAAGCGGTGGACCGTCTAAAGCGAAACTTTAAAACGATGTTTACTTAATAATTTTTATGAAAATGATCTAACGATGGTCGAACTCTCGAGTTATTACTAAAATAATTTATCTTACGAGAATGTGGATTAAAAATTTTACGAGATGAATAGTGAATTTGAATAGTAAAAGTGAATAGTAAATTCTCGAAAATAAAAAGTAACCTAAAAATGCGGGTGGTTACAATTTGGATAATCGAGGTTGGTTCGATTATTTTTGCCACTTAATCTTGAGTTGGCTTGCCAAGGTTTGTGATGATTTGTTTGGGTAATGTGAATTTAGGCTTGGCGAGCTTTGGTTAGATCCGGGTTTCTATGACCGTATATGGGCTTGGTAATTTTTTTTCTTGGTCGTTGATAAATATGAAGTTTATGAGATTTGTTGAAGTGTCTTGACAATGAGTTTTTGATGACGAGATTTGTGAAACTGTGATTTGATTGTGAGATGTGCGGATAAGATTTGATGTGTTATGCGATTTGATACCTTGGTTTATACACTATCACGATGAATATTTTGTCACGGCTTTATTTGTTATTGGAACAAAGTCGACTACGGGGTTGGTTGTTTTCTCCAAGTGGTCATTGCTATAGCCGTCAGATCAAATACGTGAATGATGTGTTTACCAAAGGGCTGAATGGTTGAGATGTGATCAGTAATTCTCATGGGATTTTCGACGCCACTGAATGTCTATGATACTTCACAGTCTAAGCAAAATCTTTCAAGAATCTTCAAACGTCATACATGATTTTTTCAAGATGTTTGCTTATGACAAGAACTTCTCGTATAAATAGTCGTACACATTATGATGCTTCCGAAAGTTCAAAACCATCATGGGGGAGAAACTTGTACTTTGATGTCTTACGGTCAAACTCCAGGGGAAGTAGTGCATACTACTTGGCTTAGTATGGTTTGTGAAGTTGTCTACATATGGGTTAAGAATTGTTGGAGATATTGTTGATGATGGAGATTGAACCGTTGATGAACCGCTGCATGTTCCTCGAAAAATGATATTCACCGAAACCAAAGTTGTCATAAAACATTCAAGCTAACATTGTTTACGGTTTTGTCTTGATTTTGTAAAATCCCGCGAAAGAATCTATTTCTCGGTTTAAATCATAGACTTGTAAAATCCCGTGAAAATGGAAACATCCTGGTAATTGTTAAGTGCATTTCCGGATCCATCTTACGGTTTATTCTTGGTTTTGTAAAATCTCGCGAAAGAAACTATTTTTCGGTTTAAACCATATAATTGTAAAATCCCGTAATGATGGAACCATCCTGGAGAAAGGAAAGTGTATTTCGAGGTATTATTTGATGCTGGTACCATGGTTTCTACTTCAAAGAAGGGATAAAAGGGTGTACTTCATGATTTGGGTGATTGTTTGGATATTCTTCATGGCAGTTTGGTTATTTCAATGTTTACGGGTTATGTGCTTTTAACCATGGTCGGGATGAAACCATTCTCATAGTTCACTTAAACGTCAAAGGAGGCTAGATTTGAGCTTTTAATCAAGATGTGACAACGCGTTAATTCAAGATTATTTATTTGAGGTTGAAGTGAAATATCACGGCGAGTGTACTTAGTATTTGAAGGTATCGGGATGGTTGGATGAAGATTCTTCAGATCGTTGTTCGAGCTTATTCAAAACAAAGACTTGGAAATCTAGTTATTTTTGGGTGACTTTTCCTTTTCTTTTACCACTGGGGAATTGGGCTCTACCACCACAAAATAACTATCACTTTAAGGAGTTACGTTGTAATGCTCGGTGTCACATTCAATTGTGGATTTTAAGAGGTGATGTACGCCTTATACTTGATGGTTGGTTGGATGAAGAGTATAGAGTACTTAGAGATTCAATGGAGGATGAAGTCTCGCACCGCTCTTTGTTACAAATGTGCAAGTTTAAGTCACGAGTTCGGGTTAGTCTACTTGAGTCAAATTCATCATATTGGGTTTTATCCATCACCGTCACTACAAAGAGCCCATTGAATGATAATGAGGTTGATTACAAGTTTGCCAAGTAGATGAAAAGAGAGAGATTGTGACGTTTGAACACAACAGCCAAGCCTCATTCTAAAGAAAAGAAAAGTGTACGCCTCGGTGCGCTTTATCTGGAAAGAAGAGAAATCTTCTTATGACGTTTGAACATAACAGTTCAAGCCTCGTTCCTCAAATAAAATAAAAGTTTACGTGTCAGTGCGCTTTATCTTCTGAAGAAGAGTTCTTATTTATGACCATTCTCATCAACATGCTTCATGCTTTTTCCAAGCGCTTCAGTCATCAAGTGAACCGAACTACTGTTGATTGTCTTCTTATTCCACTTGCTCAATCATAATGACTATGGCGACATCATATGCTACCTTTAAAGGGGAGAAGTGTGATGAGACTACATTTGTTGAAGATATTCACTTATTCAATCAAGAATGGCAACTCCGTATGCAATTCTTGAGGGGGAGAAGAAGTGTGAATTTACTGCATGGTTGATTGATTTATGAGAATAAATGGTCAAACGGCTCCAAACTCATGTAAGAACCGAGCTTCTTCTTATCGGGTCATCTTCACATGGAGTTTTCTTCTAAGAGCCGTTGGTTAACATCTTCACACGGGCTGATTTAATTGTTGGGAATTATACGTTTGAGTTGATAAGACAAAAAGAATGAAACAAGAGGGACTTAATACGACAAGAAGGAAACCTACAAAAAGATGGAAGGACTTGCTTGCAAAAGAAGTTTTATTTATTAGTCCTTTGTAGTATTTTGTAAACCCTAATCCTCTAGTATATAAAGAGGACATTGGTGTAGGTTTTATATACAAGTCTTCCAAGATGTAGTCGACTTAAAGGTGTGTGTGTGTCCTAGGCGTATAGTATTGTAAACGCTTAGGTTATTAGTTTAGTTAGTAGTTTAGTTATCTAGACGTGTTCCTATAAACGTCTAAGATTAGTTAGTGTTAGTGAATGAAAAACCTTGTTCAATAACATAGAATTGATTAGTTTATTCCGCTGTGCATGTTATTAGTCTTTGTTATTGATCCCTAGCTGAGCTTATAAGCGATCTTCACAATTGGTATTAGAGCGGGGAGCTCTTGATATAGGGATCTACAAGGTTTTTCAAAGAAAAGATGCAAAATTCAAATTCAGAAAATTTTCATAATGTTTCTGCAGGGCTGTTTTCAAGAGGGCATAACGTTTTCTTGAACCGTTGGATCGAGCTATAATTTTTTCTGGTGCATCTTCGTATATCTGTCTAAAGTTTCACCAGAGGGATTGTTAATTAGAGCTCTCAATCAAAAGTTATAAGCTGTCGAAGTCTACTGCATAAACTGAAAAATTTCCGTAAGGTTACTACAACACTGTTTTGAAACGATCATAACTTTTTCGTTAATCGTTGGATCGTGACGAAATTTTAGGTGGACATTCTCTATATAGCCATCTAACTTTCCACTAGAGGGATCGTCGATCTGAGCTTTTATGCAAAAGTTACTGTCATCGAATATGGTCACGACAAAGTACTGCTTACTCAAAGTACTTTGTTGAAACCCTAAATTGCTCAAAGTATTGTCTTTTTTGTCCTTGAAAGTCTTGCTCGTCCTTGAAAGTACCGCTTTTCAAAGTAATCTTGCTTATTGTTATACATGATTTTTGGTTCTCGATGGTTTTGGATTAGGGAAGTAGAGCATGATAATTGTTATGGATTTTGACACACACACAAAGGTTATTGGTTTACACACAATGATGAAGTTTGGAATTTGTTCTTAAAAGATTTAAAAAGCTCGTATTTGGTTTATTGGATTAGATGATTACGAAGAAGGTTAAATATCATTAATTTGATGTTGTAGTTGAGTTTCACATGTTTGTGTTCTTATCATATCTCAAAGTGGGTGTTACACTTTGTAGATAACTTGTTCGTGCTTAAAGGATGTTGACGAAGACTTGAAAAATCTAGTTTTAATAGGTCAAGGGGAGGATGGATGAAGACCTAGTAAACTATCACTTAAAGGAGTTACATTGTAGTGCTCAGTGTCTCATTGAAGATGAGGATTTTGTCAAGAGGTTGCGATCTACTTATATTTTTGGTTAGCAGTATAAGTTCAACGTCACGTGGATAAACAAGACATAAGATACAAGTTTGGGTTATTCTACTTCTTCATTAAATTCGTTATATTTGGTTTTCTTCACAAGTGATCATTACAAGGAGCTTCTGATTTGAAGAATCATTTGATGTTCATGCAACACTCAAGGGAAGTGTTTGATTTTACTATCGTTGATTATTATTACTATCGCTAGTTGGAGTTTTCTACTATTTTGATTCATTTTTAGTAAGCATTTTGGTGTTCTTCATGGAGGGCAATTCGAAACATTGGATGGCTTAGATTGGAAGTATGATATTGGTTTGTGGTGGTCAAGATCATTATTTGCATACGTTCCCTATTTGGATAATAACAAAAAGGGGAAGAGATGTTTGGGTGGCATGGAATAGATTAAGGGGAAGACAAAGGAAGACATACTTGTTTCATTCATGGTGAGATCCCTGATCTCAATTTCTCTACTTCGTCTAGGGAAGTTCGTTCAAGAATGGTTTTGTCATTATCAACTAGGGGAAGATTGTTGGGAATTATCGTTTGAGTTGATAAGACAAAAAGAATGAAACAAGAGGGACTTAATATGACAAGAAGGAAACCTACAAAAGGATGGAAGGACTTGCTTGCAAAAGAAGTTTTATTTATTAGTCCTTTGTAGTATTTTGTAAACCCTAATCCTCTAGTATATAAAGAGGACATAGGTGTAGGTTTTATATACAAGTCTTCCAAGATGTAGTCGACTTAAAGGTGTGTGTGTCCTAGGCGTATAGTATTGTAAACGCTTAGGTTATTAGTTTAGTTAGTAGTTTAGTTATCTAGACGTGTTCCTATAAACGTCTAAGATTAGTTAGTGTTAGTGAATGAAAAACCTTGTTCAATAACAAAGAATTGATTAGTTTATTCCGCTGTGCATATTAGTCTTTGTTATTGATCCCTAGCTGAGCTTATAAATGATCTTCACATTAATTAATGACAAAGTGCTTCCAGTTGCGGGCCGATTTCCTTAATGAACATCTTTCTGTTCTTGTTTGATTGGGAGGGATTTAAGTTAAGGGGATTTGCTATTTGTATGTTAACGGGAATGCATTTGGTGAGTTGAAGATGTTGAATTTATATTCCCCAATTGGACAATCTTGAAGAAAGTCGAGTCTACAGTTGGTTCTACACTTTCTGGTACATGTTAGAAGACTAAAGACGAGTTGCATTTAACCATCTAAAGACTTCTTCTTAATTCATGCATTCATCATAAAGATTTTCAGTTTAGGGGAGAGCACTAATTGGGGGAGAGTGAAAAGCCAAAGTTAATCCCCAATTAGACTTGCTCACATTCTTCAGCAAGTTGATTCTCACGGATACATCCGAGCTAATGATGTTCTTCTCAAAAGATTTCAGATATCACGGGCGATAATGTGTTGCGATTCAAGCATCAAAACCAAAGAAAGGGAAGGAGACACGATCTAAACGCGAGTAAACTTGATGAACTTAATACTTCTAAGTGATTGAAGATATCCCGAGAAGACAAATGTCATTACCGCAGAGACACTCAAGGTTTGACTCATGGTGTTTAGTGTTCTTATTCCAACTATGTGGGGAAGAGATAGAAGAGTTAGTTTCGGTGATAAAAGATACAAGTGTGTGATGATTTCGATGCTATCGAAATCATCGAGGAGAGAGATTGTGTACATTGGGGACGCCAATGTTTCACTTGAGTGCTTAATCGCTGATTCGTAGATATAATCACTTATTCGGAGTTGACATCCGAGAGATAGTCATCCGCAGATAATCGATGATTCGCCCGCTTCTTCAATGTTATCGCTATTCTCTTTTGGGCATTCGGTGCTTCGGGTTCTTGAGCTTATACACTATCATCGGGAGAGAAAAGTATACATCGGGGTTATTCTTTGGCTATCGAACTTAATCTGCTACTTGATGGTATAAGTTTCTCGTCTCGGTATATGTGTATTCGGGTTCGTGAGCTCTAGTCTAAGAGATCGATCGCATCAATTCATCTACACGGGGAAGTGGTCTCTTGACAACTTTTGGTATGGATCGCTGTAATTCGGTGGAAAAGGAATTTGAGAAGATTATTCAAGTGTGGGATGATTCTTTGTCGTTCTTCTTGATGATATAACCCGAACGGAGACTTACGATGATCATTCTTATATGGAGCGACAAGATTGATGATACGTGTGCTTCTTTGTGCATCCGCTAAGGAAAGCTTGAAAGAAAGCTTAGAATTTGCTCAATAAGAAGACTTACGGTTTGGGGGGAAGCTACCAAAGTCTCACTTTCAAATGGCTCAATTTCTCTCTTCGATTAAAGAGCCTTGGAAGCTTTGGTGGTGAATGTTTAAGAGATGATGACTTCTATCTTCTACAACGAGGCTGCTCGATATCCTTATCTCGGCACTCGTATAATCATCTTCTTAAACTATATCATCTACTCTATCGTGTAAATATTTATCAAAAACAAAATACAAAAAAGAGAAACCAACAAAAAGAAAATAGAAAATATAAAACCAACAAAACCCATAAAATCGAAAATTTGAAAAGACAAAAATATGTTTTCAAACACATGTCTTCTAGTATCGATAATATCTCAAGGGTCTTAGAAATGTCATTCAATAATGGCACGGGACCATAGATGAAGTTCGAGCAGGAGGTGTAAATATTCTTTTTCCAAAACATATCTTAAAACTATGGCTTGCTATTATTTCATATAGCAACCCGTTTTTCAAAAAAAGGAAAGTGCCAAGCTTAAACGATTTTCACAAAATTCGTGCACTTATCCTAAAAACTAATTGAGGAAAGTATGTCGAAGGACTGTTGTTCCTACACAAATGTTTTTCCTTCTATAAATTCTTGAGAAAAATATTTGTTGTTTTCAAAATGGTGATAAACGAGTTGCTTGTAAATCAATCATTCGTAGTTTTTCGGGAAAAATTGAAAACTCAATCAATGACTTCAGCCTTTTAAACTTTTCTAAAAATAAGTCATTAATTGAGGGAGAATGTTTTCAAATCTATATCATCTAACGGGCTTTCTTAATTATCCTACGTGCTTAATTAAAATGATATTTGCCTATGTCAAGGACTAGGAATTTAGGATATGATTGTTAGGTTTAGATGATTAGAGTTTGATGAACACATAAAATCCCATGCTTTACATGATCTGATTGATATGTTGAATTGCCTTTTATTAGTCGATTGTTGTTTGGGTGATGTCGACCACCAAATATCTGTTTGTATGTCCACTAACGTATGCAGATAGATGGTTTAAAATAATATTCCCGATCCGGATCCCACAATTGAAGATGATTGGATGCCGAAAGGAAAGGGTAACTATATCTTGGGTCGACAAATGAAGAAACGGAGCTTATTTTTTACCTCTATGGAGAGTTGGCATGAAATGCAACGTAAGAGGTCTCATCGCATCGCCAGATGGTTTTCTTCCAAAACCTCCAAAGAACAACAACAAAAGCAAATTTCAACCACCTAACGATCTTTGTGCAGGGATAATAGTGATGATACCATTTTCTTAAAACAATTTTGAAAATGGAAAATATTATTTTGAAAATAAATTGACTTAATTTTGAAAATCACCGGACTTTATTTTATCAAATCTTAAGTCACTTAATCATCGACTACGGTCATCGATTGAGGAGGAGAGTGATTTAAATTAGAATATTTTCAAACGATATTTCATCAATCAAGTCCGTTTGTACAAAATAAGTGGTGATCCAAAGATTTAATGTTAGGTCATGGTATGATTTTCTTTAAAACTCAAAGATCTTTCAAAATGAAATTTTTTCTGTTCTTGTTTGATTGTGAAATTGTTTTATTTTACTTAAAGATCTCTTAAAACTATCATACCTGACACTAACAATCTTTAATGTCTAAAATTGATCTTATCAGTCATTTTTCAAAATTAAATGTTGCCACGTCTTTCCCCAAAATTTTCTAAATGATTTAAATCAATCGGGATCCAAAATCTCAATTGGATTGAAATTTTTGATCGGGGGAGAGATAGTGATTTAAATCTCTAATCTGTTTAAATGGTGTTGAAATCCAGATCCGGACTCAACTAGGGTATCAATAACATTGATTGATTGAAAGCACAGCGGAATAATAATAAACATAATCAACATCACTAATAAGGTTTTCTTTATTAATTAAAACAAAGAAACTACTACTGCTAATGTAAACACGCTATATTCGTGTGTCTAGACTCTCATTAGGATATGAATACTATGATATGAAATGAAAGAGATAATCGAAAAGGGATGATCTGTAATCACTACGCCTACCCTCTTTATATAGGAGAGGGAGGTTTCAAACCCTAATAGATAGCTTACTATGAAAGCTACTAAATATTACATATAAACCATCGTTGTTTCTTCGTTCTTCATTCTTGCTTGTGGTTTTGTAATCCGCAATTCCCAACAATCTTCCCCTAAACTGGAATTTAACTAGGTTAAGTTCCAGTTTCTTGATAGTACAAAACAACCTGTATGTAGAAACAATGCTAAAAATATGTCATCACAAATAATCTGCTGCACATCTACTAATCTTCTTCCCCATCTAATAGGGGTCTTGTGCAACGCGTAGACGCTTCCCCTCAAGTGATGCATGTAGATGGTAAGTAAATAAGCTTCCCCTTGAACATATACGAACCATCTTTTTTTTTTACAACTAAACAAAAGAAATAAAGCGTAACAGCAGAGAAGTCAATTCAGCAGCAGCATCAAAAATAGTCTACCAGTAGGAATGGAGAACCAGTAGAAACATCAACGTAGTCGTCTTATATCTTGCACTATCCATGTGACTCCAGATCTTGATAAATCCTCAAATAATATGAGACACTGAGCACTACAATGTAACTCCTTAAAGTGATAGCAAATGTGAGCATTAAGCACCTTCTATAGATCACACCCCTTCACTAACACTGAGCACTACAACGTAACTCCTTAAAGTGTTAGCAAATGTGCGCATTAAGTACATTTAGTCAATAGATCTCACCCCTTCACTAGATTCATCAAGTCTTTGTCATACCATTAATACACAAACAAGTTATCTTCAAATGCCAGACTCACTTTGAGATATGATAAGACACGCACCTGATCAACCAGAAGGAACTCCAAAACAACCAGCAGCAACTAAATCAATCAGCAAGAACCGACCAGCATGAACCAATATCGAGACGAACCGATCGGAAAGAACCGATACTACCAAATAAACCGAATAAGCAACCAAATAGGAAAATTTGCCCGAGAAACACCAAATCAAGCCGAAAATATGTTAATTACTAGGGTTCATCGTTGAATAAAAATTCAACTCACCAAGACTAGTAAAACATTTGAAGACCAACTGTCAAGATCAGAATTAGCATATACAACAACCGATCATGAACAGTATAAATTTTATCCAACCAGAATTAAGTTCCCACGCTGCCATAAATCATCCATCGTCTACCAGTAGCAAACAGTGAACGAAATGGTACAGTATAAATGAAGACAAAATATCATGAATTTGTACCAAGAATAACTCCGACCAATCAAATAATAAACATTCGAATGAATATCCCTAATAAAATAATTACTGTCCCATTAAATCAACAATATACCCACGTGAGTGTCAACAGATACAAGTGCAGTCCCACATGACCAATCAGTAGCAACACTTGACCAGTAGGAATGCGTTTGACCAATATCACTCGAATAAATCAGTAGGAATCATAAAGCCACCATACGAATATAAACTACCAATCGAATAATCATGTGATAACTTCTTGACCAATCAAAACTTAGCCAATAAATTATCCCATGTACAATCAATCCCACGTGAATGACTTCTTCTGATGTAATTCCAAACACAATCAATGGGGCCCTCGTGTAATAAATCAGTACAATAATATAACCTCGAGACCCACTCTATATCGAACAAACATAAGTCAACACGTGACCAGGATATATGAAATGTGATCAGCAAGAAGACACACCCACGTGAATACCAGTAGCAATGAGACAATAAATAAAAGATAATAATCAGCAGCAATGACATCACGTGAGCGAGTACAGTATCAATTAAATTACCGAACATGGGACCTTACACGTGATCAGCAGTACCATCAATTGACCCCATAAATATACACTTATAATCAAATACTCGAATATAATATGATAGCCAATTAAAACTTCACCAACATAGATAGACAATCAAAATATCTGAAGGTTCCATCAGTAGTATGCGAAGACGTGTACAATTTTAATCAGATTCACACCGTCCAATCAAAATTACACAGCAGATTGTACACGGCCAAACAAATAAATGAAACCGAATAAATGACAGCCATTAATAGGTACGATGTTACCTTTGTTGAGTGAATGCCATACCAACGTCAGATCTGCTTTATGTCTGCTGCCTCTTTACCATCTGCTGCTATGGATGAATTAGGGTATAAACCTTAATTCATGAAAACCTTATAAACCCTAGATCGAGAGCCACGAGGCTCTGATGCCAATTGTTGAATCCAAGATCCATTTTGTCCTAATTGCAATCTTCCCATCAGGTAATGGTACCAATATCCAAACCTGCTGATTCTTGAAATGTTGCATCTCATCTTGCATTGCTTCAAGCCAACTGGAATCTTCAAGAGCTTGAGAAACACTGGTTGGGTTCACTTGAGAAAGAAAGCAAGCAAGCAGACAATGCTTAAAGTCTGTGTGATTGTCCCTTTGCTGGTTTAAGACATAGGAAAGAAAAGAAACTTGACCATACTTGAACTTGTCACAAGATTTAGTTCGAACAGTCCGGAGGATCACCAATAACATTTGATCGAGGATGAGCAAAGTTGATCCTTTTGTAGCAATGGGGTTGACATCAATTGTGGTGTCAAGGTTGGTCACATTGGTTCAAAATCACTGTCATAGGAAGGTGAGGTGAAGATCCCAGCTTTGGGTTTGTGATTACCAAGATCTGAAGGACATGGAAATCGTGTATATGGATCTTCAAAGTCTGTGGACACACTATTAGAAATGGGAGTAGATGCAGCAGAGCTGTCAGCTGATTTGGTGATGTCAGGAGAAATAGGAGAACTGTCAGGAGAATCATGGTTTCCACTGACTGCTTGTGTTGATTGTCTGATTAGTGCCTCAGCCTCTCTTGCAAACTCCACACCAAGCCTCTCAACTTCTAGATTGGTTGCATGCTCTTGCTTCTTGAGTCTAGCAAGGTCCTCTTCATAGTGTGACTCATCTCCATGCTCATCAGAAGTTACTTTAGAACTATCACCTACAAAATGGTTAGGGGAAAAGGAGGGTACAACGATTGGTTGTTCATCATGCTCAAACTCACTATCTGAGTCATGATCCAGGGTACCTGCATTGTCAGTGGGAGACTCTTGTGTACCTGCATATTGGTTAGCAACATATCTAGTATAACCCAAGTAATCAGTTAAGTAATCCAGGTCAAAGGACCAAACATGACCTTGACCCTAAGCATTCGGCTTATTTTCTAGGTATCTTAGGTTAAGAGTCTCCTCAATCTTTTTAGCATTTAAATTATATACCCTATAAGCTTTACTATGAGCTGAATAACCCACAATATACCCCTCATCAGCTTTCTCATCAAATTTTCCCAATGGATCACTAGTGTTCAAAATGGTCACTTGACATCCAAAAGGTTTGAGGTAATGAATATCAGGAACTTTCTCAAGGAGAAGTTCATAAGGTGTCTTGAAATGAGGTCTAGTAATAGATAACTGCTCAGAATATAACAAGCAAGCAGCATCGCTTCAAATCCAAAACATAGTGGGTAATTTAGAGTCTGCAAGCATGGATCTTGCTGCCTATTAAGGTCCTATTCTTTCTTTCAAGAACCCCATTTTGTTGTGGGGTTCTTGGATTGCTATAGTCCCTTTTATCCCCTTAGACTTACGAGTTTTATTAATACAAAGATTTTTGAACTCGTCCCATTATCACACCTAATACCTTTAACCTTTTGTTGTCGGTTTTCAACAAGGGTAATGAACTCTTTTAAAATTTGAGATGTTTCATCTTTAGTTCTCAAAAGAATACCCAACAAAACCCGCTATAGTCATCGATGATTACCGTGCGTATACTTATGATCAATACTTGATTTGGGTTGGACCAAAGAGATCCATATGCAAAGAATCAAGAGGTTCTCGAGATGGTGCTCACAACAGTAATGGCTTTGTATGAGGCTCGTGTTGCTTTCCTTTGTTGCGAGCAACACAATTGTGTTCATTGGTGAAGACTTTGGAAGGAAGTCCTTCAACTAGACGAAGTTTAGAAAGCTTGTTAATGGTCTTGAAGTTCACATGAGCCATCCTTCTATGCCATTTTGTAGACTCATCCGTGGATGCTTTAGCCACCAAACATGTTAGGTTACCTTCGGTGAACATCATTCAAATTGAATGTGTATAAATTGTGGCTTCGAACTCTCAAAGAATGGATGTATCTTCCGGAAGTGTGAAGTCTTTAGAGAGCTCAAGACATTCATCCTCGAGAGAATAATACTTTGTTCTTGGTGTCACA
Source organism: Chrysanthemum lavandulifolium (assembly GCA_022545495.1). Lineage (NCBI taxonomy): Eukaryota > Viridiplantae > Streptophyta > Magnoliopsida > Asterales > Asteraceae > Chrysanthemum > Chrysanthemum lavandulifolium. The sequence continues at coordinate 198,123,639 of CM040246.1, read as the reverse complement.
AATTTGTGATCACGAGAACAAGTTGAAATGTTGCGCCCTTTACATAGTACACATTCTCAAAATCCAAATGAGCTGTTCTGATGGTGCCTTTCCTAGTAATTCTCCCATCTCCTCCACCAAAAGTCACATTGCCTCCTCCTTCTATGCGTACAAAATCATGCATCTTCTCTTTGTTTCCTGAGATGCTTCTGGAACAACAACTATCTACTATGCCTACATCTTTACTCTTTAGGGGATGATCCTACAACAACAACAAAAAAATATACAAAATATCAGTACACTATGGAGACTCAAGTCATCACTGACTTGAGCCTGCCTTGTGGATCATAAGAATTAGGCCATGTAGATGAATAAGATCCACCATTGTTCTTGGGCCTCCTTTGAAAATTAGGTCCCTTTTTAGTCCAAGAACAACCTGCTGAGGGCTTCACAGCAATATCCCAATATCCCCTTCCATCATTCATTGATTCAAAACAGTCAGGCCAATAAACATTTTGAAAATATGAACTAGTTGGTTTCACAGATGGTCTAGCAACAGATCTTCTCCAACCAGAATTGTGTTTGCTGGCTTTATGAGCTGCTTGTGGAACAAAAGATGGTATATTATTAACATTTTTCCACATTGGTCTAGGTTTCTTTTGACTAGCACATATACCCATTCTTTGCTCATGAAAATTACAATCCTTAATCAAATGAAATTTACTTCCACAAACAAAACATTTCTTCTTTTTAGAAGATTTATTCAAAGTCAAAGATGTTTCATTACATGCAAAAGCATTCAAACCACACACATTAACATAATTGTTTTAAATGTAATTAAAGACATTATTTTGCAAAGAATTAATCGACAAGTCTTCGTGAGAAAACTGCCTTGGAATTTGATTCCTCAAAGAAGAACTCTAACAGTGCTTGTAGGGAGTCTTGGGTGTAGGCTTGGGTGAGGTCTTGGGAAGGTCCGACTTTTCACTTGAATCACAACCGTATACGTAGTAGACCACTTGGTCGAGGACTTGTCACCGCTGTAACAAGAGACAAAGTCGAGATGTAGAATCGTGGTCCGCAAGTCTTTTGAATTTTTGCCATAAAGATGGTGTGATCCATCAAAGTTCACTTGTGATGGAAAGGTCGAGGCATATGTTCTCCTCTAATAGGTCCAGTACAGCATGTAATTCTCCTTCTTTACATAATTAGCTAATCCTGCTGGTGTAGATTTACGCAGATCATTCCTAGCTTCTAAGCCAACATACTTCTAAAACCTAAACCTATCCCGTAGTTTACAGATTGACTACCATACAAGAAGGCGAGCTACTTTGTCACCCGACACTAACCATTCTTTATGTCTAGCTACTTCCTCATCTAGTTTGTTTCTCAAGACTTGGTTTTACAAAATACATCGCCTTTTTCTTTCTCAAGACGCTTTAAATCAATTTTAGTACATTCCAAATCACTTTCTAACACCCTTATCTTTTCATCATAAGCAAGTTGATTCTTTTGAAACCAAATTTTTGTCTTTCTATAGTTTTAAAGCCTTTTGTAAGCCTCAACTTCGACATAACATTCATTATATTTAGGTTTCAATTCATCATAAGCTTCCTTAAGTTCATTATATCTTTCACTACAACCAAAACACAATTATGTACCGAGAGACGCCCATTAAGGCAACTTGATCATGCCGATCCTCTGAGTACGACTTGCCAAAGAATCCACTCGCCGTAATGAGAAGCTTCATCATTATCGTGCTCATGCACCTTCTAGTTGACATGGTCATCCAGAGGTGACCAAAGCTTTGGAGGATCCAGCTTTGGTAGTTCCAGCCATTTAATTCTCCGATGGTAGAATACCTAACCTCATCACCAAATTTCCTATCCTTGCATTCTCTTGAGAAGTGACCCATCCGACCACAAGTATAGCACTTGACTTTCCTTCACAAATCTTGTTAGATCTCTTCCCGGAAACCAAACTTTCTCCCGCACTTACTCTCAAACTTCTTGATGTTCACGAGAGCATGGCCATTGCCACTTCAAGTTCATCTCTTCCATATCAAGTGGATCCACTGCTTAAAATCCTCAAAAGCTAGTTGCTACTGATTTTCATAATCAGCAACAAAAGAATGAAGTACATCTTCCAATACACCACTGGATTTAGGTTGAGAATTTGATGTAGTGGTGATGTAGGATGATGATGCTGAGGAAATTGGGCTTGGAGCATAAGTCATCTTATTTGTGAAGGAGCTAACAAAAGTTGAGTGAGTGGGAGTGGATGAACGAAAGGGACTTCTGACATCAGGCTCAAGAGTTTTAAGTCTATTGTAGAGATCATCAAAAGTGACCATATCCAGCCCACCTTTAGCTTTGAGTGCAATGCTTACTTGCAACCAAGATGGAGGTAAAGATCGTAAGAACTTTGAATTGCAATCCTCATTGTCCGCCCGGCCTTCATCTCGATTCAATTGACTCAAAATCCTATGGAACTGTCATGTCCCTTGTGGATACCTTCTTCCTCGTAGATTTGGAATTTTGAAACTAACATTGCTTCAATGAATGATTTCATCCTCTTTGACTCATCGCTCCCACCAAACCTAGCCTTGATTGCCATCCGATGTTCTTAGCATCCTCCATGTAGTGAAAGTCACCTATGTGATCATCCGTATAGCACAAGGAGAATGATTCTAACTTTATTCTCTCTCGAATGTACCAATATCTCTTCAAAGATTTTTGGGACCAACGATGGTAATAACACCATCAAGACCTTTGACGACTTCTTCAAACTCATACCCTTACGCACAACTTCCCAAAGATTCCAATCAATATTGAGATCCAATTACGCATCTTCATAGCCCACAATTCATACTCCTCCTTCTTGAGGTATGGGAACTTTGCATTGTTGTTTGTGAGATTGAGTTGTTGCAAAGATGTGGTGTTTGATTGTGAGTAACTTCGCTTCATCGTCTCGACCGTGCATTGTTATGGTTGTTTTGGTTGTGAGGGTGTAAAGAAAGAATGTTCTTAGTATCACGAGACTCTCCCGAGGCTCTGATACCACTTGTTGAAACCCAGATCCAGACTCAACTAGGGTATCAATAACATTGATTGATTGAAAGCACAGCGAAATAATAATAAACACAATCAACATCACTAATAAGGTTTTCTTTATTAATTAAAAAAAAAGAAACTACTACTACTAATGTACACACGCTATAATCGTGTGTTTAGACTCTCATTAGGAGATGAATACTATGATATGAAATGAAAGAGATAATCGAAAAGGGATGATCTGTAACCACTACGCCTACCCTCTTTATATAGGAGAGGGAGGTTACAAACCCTAATAGATAGCTTACTATGAAAGCAACTAAATATTACATATAAGCCCTCGTTGCTTCTTCGTTCTTCATTCTTGCTTGTGGTTTTGTAATCCGCAATTCCCAACAAATGGAATTGTTTCAGGCTTTCAAAAGCACTCCTGCCTCCATGTGCCAAACGATTTCAAATACATGATGCACATGATTGAGGAGGAGCATTTATCCAAAAACCAGAAGAGTATTTAAACCAGGCACATTTTCTCCCATGTTTTCTAAACTTTATTAAATAACTTGGGATCCAAAATCTCAAAGGGTTTGATATTTTGATCGGGGAGAATTGTGATTTAATATGAAATCGACAAAAGGTGATCGTTTGATTCAATGTTCATCGCTTCCCATATGTGCTAAACGCTTTCGAATCTTGAAGCACATATTGAGGGGGAGCATTTCAAAAAGAAAATAAACTTTCAAGGTACAAAGATTTCTATGTTTCAACATAAAGTACCTTGATTGATTTTCTAATAGCTTCTTAATGGCTTTTGTGATCATGGATGTATTTCAAATGAACTCTCTCCTCTATGTGATAAAATGATTTCAAATATCCTATGCACATATTGAGGGGGAGAATTTACCAAGAAAATCAAATGGCTTTTTCTACGGAAATTGTAATCAAGAAATTATTTCAAAGAACTCTTGCCTCCATGTGCTAAACAAATTCAAGATAATATGCACATGTTGAGGGGGAGCATTTCTAAATGATAAAAACTATTAAGGTACAAAATGCTTTGATCTCGTATCACAAGTACCTTGATTGATTTTTCCAAATGATTTTTCAATTGGTTTCAAGAAGGAAAGAACAATACCAAAAGACCGACCAATTTACTTTATGCATGGTGTTATAAGGATGGTTAGGTTAGGTATTCATTCCCACGATCCCGCCAGAGCCAGAGGGATCTACCCAGGGCAATCCACTAGATAGTGTCGAAGTCCTTAGGTATGATAAAAAAAAAGAGAAAAGTGAGATATGGGAAGAGTGCGAACCGAGATAGAGCTAGAATCGAATAAACCCAACAAGGTTCTAGTTATGAAGTCTCGTAAGCAATCAAGAAGGGTTGAAGAATGAAAAGAAGTGAATGTGAAAAAGGGTGAAAACAAATAGCCTCCAATAATTCAACCTTAGGGCGTAAACCGGTTCAATACATATGCTACCGGTGGTTACTAAGGTAACACCGGTATTGAAGAGAAGACGTAATGGACCCAAAGGACGACCGCACTAAACTTCCCAAGCTACTCAAGTTCCTCTTAAAAGGGCTTGTTTCATTCTCATGGGGAACCTACATTATCTATCAACTTTCTCTTAGAGAATGTTGATATTGAAGAAGGAGACCCTCTCCCTAGTCTCCGACATAGGAAACCAAATGTGCACTATTGAGTCTAGAGCCAAGAGATCATCCACAATATCTCATTAGGACACTAAATTAATGAAGACTTGTTGTTTCACACAATGTGTAAAGTAAGAATATATTAAGAGTCTTACGCATTATCCTTGTGGTATTGCCAGAACACCTGAGTGATATGTAAAAGTATTCACGATGAAGATGGAAATCCTTCTAGAGCTAACATCAAACAAGCTCTTGGTGGGTGACATGTGAGATCTTCTCATAAGATCAAGCTTGTGACAACTGGATAGAAACGATGGGGAGATTCAATCTTGAATCAACCTTGGTCCAGGAATGGAATTGACGAATACTTTTGGAAAAACCATTCGATGTGCGAATCTCTTCTTTTCTCTAGCACATCGAATGTGTACTCATGTTTTCAAACACAAAAAGTATCGCTTTGACGTGCAAATCTCTTCTTTTCTAGCATATCAAATGTGTATTCTCTTTCAAATACAAAAGGTATTTTTGATTGAAAATTGATCGCTCTCATAAAACCTTCGTCGATTGCAAAATTCTTTCTTCTAAGCAATACGCGATTGTTTTCAAATCAATTTTATCAATCGATGAATCTCAATTACCGGTTCACTTACTCGTGTTGTCTTTTGAGACGCTCGGTTTGAGAACAACTAGAACACCACGAAACCCCGCCAAGGAGATTCTTCGAATTATACCGATCACAGCAAGATTTGTACCGATCAACGGGGAACCATGGGCCGTGTACTCAATTCATCGAAGTGATTAAAGACACTTTCGCAGATTTATTACTAACGTTGCTTGCAGTACATTTGGACGATTGCGGCTAATCATAATTGAGAAGTCAATCCAAAGCCGCATGCTCACAAAGATCCACACTTAATTGAAGAAATCATGACTTGTGCATATCTACGTAACACGCTCGATATTTTTATATTATAATTACGCTACACCGCCGCAAATATCGCGAGCCAAAGAAAGCTTTCGCCACTCGATGAAAAGATGTCATGATCCGTAGCGTGAGCATGTCGGTCCGAAAGTCACAACATCACATGAAGGCAACACTACAAAGGGTGATCCAGAGATCTACTATGGTGATGATCTCAATGAAAGCTCAAGATCATCAAAGATGTGGATCGCTTAAAGGCCTCCACTAAAAGTACAAATCAATGCGGACTTTAAAGAATCGCTACTAAAGCACAAAGATTGCGGAACTTGAAGAATAGAAGTTCTGAGCTCGTAACTAAAGACAAAGATAGAATGCTAGGATGCAAAATGTATTTCATAGGGTGACCTCCTTAGGGAGAGATTGTTAGAATTGGAAATTCAATGTTAAGTGTCACCACCCCAATTATGGTCTAGCATATGTTAGCTCGTGACGTGTCATTTTTACGTTATTTAGTAGTTAATTAGTTAGTCAATAGCGTAGAATAGTTTAGAGTAACACCGTGGAGGAAGGACGGTCTTTACCCATCAGATACACCGATCCACAGGCCGTCAGGAGGTCGTGTATCAGAAGTATAAATACCCTTTCCATCCTTGGAAGGGGTGGTGCTTCTCAATCTAACCTTTCATTTTTTGTTATACAACTCTCTAACAAGAACACCCTCTCATCTCTTTCTCTCTCTAACCATGGCTTTCTTGTATCACCACCATCCTAGACCACCCGAATCATCATCAACACAATATTTATGATCCTACTACACCCTGTTAATCTAAGACATAAAACCATACCATTAAACATAAAGACCATGAAACAAGCCATCACAGACACACAGAGGATGCTACCCTAATCATGCAACTCCATTGTAAACACATGGCGCCTTTTCTCGATGCGTGCTTCCCTAGCCAAATCAAGGACCTGAATCAGTGCCGCAAGAATCTGATGGTCCCTATCCTGTGCCTCCTCCAAGCATTCAACGGCGTCACTCGCAGCATCATCATCACCACTCAACCAGCGTCCCTCCTGCAACAATTCGGTCCTACTCCCAAGTCGACGGCGAACATCATCACATTTCTCTCCAAGCAGCATGATGAACCCCTCATTTTCACCTTGCTCCTGTAAAAACATGAACTTAGAGGCATTGTCGACTTCATTGGAGCCACATGCTTCTTTGAGTTGATTCAAGTTTGGGGTGTGAGCCATTTTCTTGACAGATTTTAAAAAAAACTCAGAAGGTGCAAAGGTGGCTTTTATCTATAACCTGGTCACACTACTGCCATTAATCACTAGATGCATTTTTATACTTCCTTTTGCTATATGGCTATGACCAAAATTCATGAAATTTTGTGATTCTTACGTATGGATTTCAATACATGTTTTGCTAATTACACTTATAATATTTTGCATGTCATGACGAATGACGTATGTTCTACTGCATCAAGAATAAGGTTTGTTCTTTGTTGCATGCTACTTGATGCTTCATTTTTATAGGCCAGTTAGATAAAATCGGTTTCTAAGAATAGCGGTGTTTATGTGGCAGCACAGGAATGACTCTATCCCAGTTTCTCGTCATCGCTTGACGACTGAGTGGCATCAATTTAAAAGTTAAAATGAACAAAAGCAGGGGGCCGTAGATATGTTAAACTAGTCGTTTTGCAGTTTAAAGACTAACAAATACGCATCATACAGTACTTGCAAGTTTATACATCCATCTTAATATTGGTGTTACACTTATATTTGTTCTAAGTAAACCATTATGGTTGTAAAATCGATTTACAATTCTAAATTTGTCTTCGTGTTTTGGTTTCTTTTCACACACTTTATAAAACAAGTGGAAATCATCTAGGAAAGGCCAACATTCGCGACATTGCAATTCGGTAATCACTACCGCCATTCACATGTGGCATTTGCTTTTTAGTGAAATAAAAATCTATACTTCATTGTTTTTTCTTCAGCATAGATCGCACATCCGCATGTTCTAGTGTCAAAATATGTTGATACAAAACTCGAAATATAAAATCTATGTTCTCTCGCTTTTAGTGACAATAAAGGCTATATATTGATCGCTTAATCAAGTATGCGCTTTTGAAACTTACACATTGCTCGCATATTCCACTCATAAACCACATTTTCATTTAAAATTCCACTATAAAAACATATCCACCAAACATTGATTCACCAAACAATAATCTAAAAGAAACCACGGCATGGATTGTGGCGGCAAAAGGGTTTTTCTTTTATCGAATCTTAATATAAAAAGACACAAACATTACGGATATGTCGATTTTTCAATTTTTTGTCGGGGACCATGCACAATTCAAGCATTGAATCAAGCTCAGAAGCCGATGACCTTCCTATGCCATGGACCAGCTACTTTTCGCCTGGTTATTGCGGCTCAGGGTGCAAAAAAGAAGACGTTAGGAGGGTTAAACCTGCAAAGCAAGTTGCCGAAATAACTGATGCTGCCATGGACAAAACTGCAAAGCAGATTACAAAAGAAGCTTTTAAATCCAGGGTCAAGGTCCTTTGCCTTCCCAATGCTCATTTTTCTAAAGAGATAGTGTTGTTCCCCATTCACTATCGTTTAAAACAGTTTAAATTTATAAAACAAGTTAATAGTGAACTATGACTGAAATTAACATAAGGAAAACACACTAAGTAATTTTCAACATCATATTCTTATTAGAAATAAATTAACAAAGAATCGTTACCCAAGTACTTGCAGAATAGTACTTAGGATTGAAATGACAAAGTTGGGTGACTCCTCTCTAAGCTCAAAGCTAAGTCCGAGCACAACTCTTAGAGCTCACCGAGCTATCTCAGAACTAAGTTGTATTTGGAGGAGAAAAAGATGGCTTGCGTGTATGTGTGTTTTACAATTCACAAGCTTAACCTTTTCACTCCATCTCTTATGCTATTTATACATGTATGAGTTTTAACTCTTCCCTAAGTGACAATCGACATCATACGTAAGACAAAACATCGATGTATTTTGTCTCGCTTACAAAGACTATTCTAAGTAAAGACAAGGTCGCTTTCCATAACTTTTGATGACACCGAGCTTGTAAATTAGTTATTCAGGGAAAGTTGACTTATGTTGATAAGGACTTCTTCTTATCTCGATTCAAACTTCTCCCGCCTTGTCCCGCTCTTTCTTGATCTATTTATCCTTCGTCTTCTACTTCATTTGTCTTGGTGTAAGTAGTTGGAGAGAGTCTTAGGATTCGGTGAGTTATTGTCATCACCACTGAATCCATAATCTTCTTCTTGACTCGCCTTCACCCTTTAAGTTACGCCTTGCGGGTGGAGACTTCTTCACGCCTGCGTCTTGGTGTCCCAAGATGACTCACCGAGAGGCTATGCTAGGGCGAGCCGACCGACCGAAACCCGACAAGCCCGACAACCCGACCGACCCAATTAGCACCCGACCCCGACCGATTAGCATACGGGACGGGACTCGGTTTGGAAGATCACTTATTGTCGAGATCGGGTCGGGTCGGGGAAAAAACCCGAATGAAGCCCGAAAACCCGATTGCCCGAATACTACTTAGGTTAAGTGTAAAATATGCACCCTTTGGTTTTCATTCCTTTCTCAGTCTCCAATCCGAATACCAAATCCTTTCTCAGAAACATTCCAAAACTTAATCTCAATAACAAGAACCAAATAAACCTCATCTCTAAATCAAGAACCAAATCCATGTCATCTCAAAATCATGAACCAAATCAAATGGATGAAGCTCATATCAAAAAACAACACATGAATCAATCTCATCTTCGAGGCCTACGTATGAATCATTTGTTAAACAGTTTTGGAGCTGTTTTGTCATCAGTAGTCAATTTTTTTTTTTTGGATCTGTATTATGTAACATCAACGAGACAGTAGATGAAATATTTAGTGTATGTTTATGGATCTGCTGGGCCTAAAAGCTAGAAGCATGGAACTTTCAAGTGAATGTTTTTTGTTTTGGGCTGGAAATCGGGCTAGGCCCGTTAGTCTCGACACCCGACTGAAATAGCCTGACAATATCTCGAACCTGACCGAGTATAAACGGGTCGGGACTCGGTCCAAATTATAGCATCTTCTCGGGTCTCGGGTTAGTCGGGTCGGGTCGGGTTCCGACCCGATGCTCGACCCTCAGGCTATGCACTTAGTGACCGATTAGTGTTTAACGGACTAAACACTTGGGCTATTTTCATTCAAATCCTAGATTAAGGGTTTGGGTATTTATTGAACCCAGTCTCCCTCCCTATTTGGATATACAAATAGCCTAAGTGGTTGATCGATGTAAGTGAGCAAATGGCTTCTTCCTACATCGAATGTACTAATGAATACAATAAGAATACCGAGTAAATGAATAAAACATTCATCGCTTATTGATCGATTATATAGTTCCTATCACTAGTACAAAAGATAAAACAAAATGATGTCAATCGGATGGATTCCCAATGCTTCAAGCTTGACCTTTTGGTGATGAGTGTTTCTCTGTCGTGATGGTCTCTTATCTTGGCATTTAGGTTTGGCGAACGATGTTTCTTGAGATTGGATCCGAGATGCCATCGAATATAGGTGATCATTGCGCCTACACCACCGATCAATATCACTCCATCTTTGAAATGTGGGTTTCCATAGACATCAATGTGGAATAGCCCTCTTCGAGCTCTTCAATCACCAAACAGTTCAAAATTTTGACACCCTCGTGCAATTCTTTGTTGCATTCTAAGCCGTGCACTTTTATTTCAGTCGAACTCAACTCTTTCCTTTTGCCTGTGGAAGTTTGTGGTTGAGATCCTTGAGAGTGCATCAAGGCGAGTTGAATTCCAGTTGGGCTAGTGCATCCTCACCTTTCATATCTTTTGTCGAGCATCTTCATCGACTCTTTGACCACCTTATTTTGCTTCTTTCCAATGATTGGACCAAGTTCATCAAGTTCATGATCCCAAAGTCATCAATTTTAAGGATCATGAACCTCAAAGTGTCTTTTGTCATCCCTCTATAAACATTCATAGCCAATGGTTTGGTGTTGGGAATAATCTTGACATCGGTGATTTTTTCGTGAAGCCTTGGTTGTTCATTGTCCAGCTTGTATTCCTCAATTCGCGCTTTTCGAGAGCTTCATTTTTTTCTCTTTCTTCATACGCTTTCTCATTGCGACCATTTGAGCGACTGAGCATCCTTGAACTTTTGTCTTGCACGACCTTTGGGAGCTTGCTTGCGCCTAATCCCATATTCTCGCCTTCTTCAATGACAACCATTGCCGCTTCTCTTCTTTTCTCTTCCTCGCCTAGTTTCAATCTTCTTCTTCTTTAGCAAGATGTTTACTCAGCTGTTGAGGTGTGAGCAGATATTCAGTGTCGCCGATTTTATAGGGAATCTTCTCATGCTCAGCAGTTGTCATTATGCCTTTGCCCTTGTCCTGGCCTGAGGAAGATGATGCAACTAAGGGTGGTGTTGTTGTTGTGACCGTCAGTGTTGTTGTTGTTGTTGATGTTTGAGGTGGTAGTGAGGAGATGGGTATTGCTGAGACTGGTGTAGATGATGTTGGAGCTACTGAATCCCCATTCCAACATGATGATCATGCTTCTGAATCATCCTCAAGCTCTGATGAATTCAAAGAGTTTGACAATGTTCTTCCCTCACCGAAAGCGGTTGGCTCAGTGGATCACCGAGCTTCAAGGAAACTATACTCGTGGGTTACTAAAACATTGTGGGAACAACATACCGAGGTCAGCCGTAAGTTATGTTGATCTAAAGGCGGAGGTGCAGGGGCTTGATGAAAATGTTCATGAGCACGAGATCCGATGTATGACAACATTCACCGACCGGATGAAAACATGGCTAAATTCCTCGTGCATCTTCATGTGTAGGTACCACGATAGATGAAATCGGGAGTTTGTAAAGAAGACCCAAGAACCAATTCTAAAGTGCTTTGGAGGCTACCGAGGCATACTTGAAGCAATCCTCGTGCCCATCGAACCGCTAGCTCGCTCAAGTCTCGCAAATGTTCGTGGTCTTCCATCCTCACCCGCCTCTCAAGCTACATTGGACTCTCGAATATGCAGTGGCTACTTTGGCTCGAGCATCTCTCATCTCTAGCACGGAATCTTGGGCCTGAATGACAGCCTGGAAGTTTCTCGAGCTAATTTGGAAACTAAAGTCACCGGTATTCAATCGACACTTCGTACATCAAGGCTATGATCTCATAAATTTATCAGCCTTCAAGGGTCAAGCCGCTCGGTCCCCTCAAGACCAACTTCAACTCTTGCCTCACCAAGCTCCGGCATAGCTGAGGGGAGAATCTTCTTGAAGAAACTCCTCTTCACACCGAGGGGAGCAAACACCACCGCTCCCAAGAGGCTCCAACATCATCTACACCGCCTCAAGAATACCCATCTCCTCACTACCACCTCAAACATCAACAACAACAACAACACCGACGGTCACAACAACAACACCACCCTTAGTTGCATCATCTTCCTCGTGCCAGGGACAAGGGCAAGGCATAATGACAATCACGAGAGCACGAGAAGATTCCCTATAAAATTAGCGACATCAATATCCGCCACACCTCAACAAATGAGTAAACATCTTGCTAAAGAAGAAAGAAGATTGAAACTAGCCGAGGAAGAAAAAATAATAGAGAAGCACTGCAATGGTTGTCAAGAAGAAGCCGAGAATATGGGATTAGATGCAAGCAAGCTCCCAAAGGGTCAGCAGACAAAGTTCAAGGATGCTCAGTCATCAAATGGTCGCAATGAGAAAGCGAGATGAAGAAAAGAGAAAGAAAACTCAAGCTCTCGTGAAAAGGTAATTGATGAATACAATCGACAATGAACAAATCAAGGCTTCCTAAAAATCATCGATGTCAAGATTATTCCCAACACCAAACCATTGGCTATGAATGTTTACAGAGGGATGACAAAAGACACTTTGAGGTTCATGATCCTTTAAAATTCATGACTTTGGGATCATCAACTTGATGAACTTGGTCCGATCATTGGAAAGAAGCAAAATAAGTGGTCAAGGAGTCGATGAAGATGCTCAACAAAAGAAATGAAAGGTCGAGGGATGCACCACCCAACTGGAATTCAACTCGCCTTGATCGCACCTCAAGGATCTCAACCACAAACTTCCACAGTAAAAGGAAAAGAGTTGAGTTCCAACCGAGATTAAAGTGCCTCGGACTGGAGTGTAATAGGGAGTCACAAGGGGTTAAATTTGTGAATTGTCTAGTGATTGAAGAGCACGAAGAGGGCTATTCCACATTGATGTCTATGGAAACCCAAGATTTCAAAGATGGAGTGATATTGATCAGTGGTGTAGTGCAATGATCGACTATATTCCGTGGCCTCTCGGATCCAATCCTCAAAGAAACATCGAGTTACGCCAAGACCAATGCCAAGATAAGAGACCATCCCGACGAGAAACACTCATCACCAAAATCAAGCTTGAAGCATCGGGAATCCATCCGGATTGACATCATTTTGTTTTATCTTTGTACTAGTGATAGGAACTATGTAACTCGATCAATAAACAATGTATGTTTTATTCATTTACCGGTGTTCCTTATTGTATTCATTAGTACATTCAAAGGTAGGAAAGCCATTTGCTCACTTACACCGATCAACCACTTAGGCTATTTGTATATCCAAAGGGGAGGCGTTGTTCAATAAATACCAAACCCTTAATCTAAGATTTAAATAGAAAATAGCCCAGTGTTTGCCGTTAAACACCATCGAGTTCTCGAGTGCATAGCCTCTCGTTGAGTCATCTTCGGGACACTCGATGCAGGCGAAGAAGAAGTCTCTCCACTCGATGAGCGGAACTTAAAGGGTGAAGGCGGAGTCAAGAAGAGATGATGGATTCGGTGGTGATGACAATAACTCATTTGAATCCCTACACTCTCTCCAACTACTTGCGAAGACAAACCGAGTAGAGGCGGAAGGATATAGATCGAAAAAGAAGCGGACAGAGGCGGGAGAGTTTGAATCGAGATAAGAAGAAGTCCTTATCAACATAAGTCAACTTTCCACTGAATGGCTAACTTACAAGCTCGGTGTCATCATCGAGTTATGGAAAGCGACCTTGTCTTTTACTTAGAATAGTCTTTGTAAACGAGACAAAATACATCGATATTTTTTCTTCGTATGATGTCGATTGTCACTTAGGAAAGAGTTCAAACTCATACATGTATAAATAGCATAAGAGATGGAGTGAAAGGTTAAGCTTGTGGTGTAAAAACACATACATAAGCCATCTTTCACTCCTCCAAATACAACTTAGTTCTGAGATAGCTCGGTGAGCTCTAAGAGTTGTGCCTGCACTTAGCCCCGAGCTTAGAGAGAGTCACCAACTTTGTCATTTCAATACCAAGTACTATTCCGCAAGTACTTGGGTAACGATTCTTTGTTGATTTATTTCTAATAAGAATATGATGTTGAAAATTACTTAGTGTGTTTTCCTTATGTTAATTTCACCATAGTTCACTATTAACTTGTTTTATAAATTTAAACTGCTTTAAACGATAGTGAGCGGGAACAACAAGTGGTATCGAGAGGCAGGTTGTGTTTGCTCCCCTCAAGGTGAAGAGGAGTTTCTTCATATTCTCCCCTCATCTCTTGCCCTCACCAAGCTCCCAAGAGCAGCTTGAGGGGAGAATATTGTAGAAATAAATTAACAAAGAATACGTTACCCAAGTACTTGCGAAATAGTACTTAGGATTGAAATGACAAAGTTGGGTGACTCCTCTCTAGCTCAAAGCTAAGTCCGAGCACAACTCTTAGAGCTCACCGAGCTATCTCGTGAACTAAGTTGATTGGAGGAGTGAAAAGATGGCTTCATGGTATGTGTGTTTTACAATTTACAAGTTTAACCTTTCACTTCATCTCTTATGCTATTTATACATGTATGAGTTTTAACTCTTTCCTGTGACAAATCGACATCATACGTAAGAAAAAATACCGATGTATTTTGTCTCTTATAAAGACTATTCTAAGTAAAAGACAAGGTCGCTTTCATAACTCAGTTGATGACACCGAGCTTGTGGTTAACCATTCAGGGAAAGTTGACTTATGTTGATAAGGACTTCTTCTTCGATTCAAACTTCTCCCGCCTTGTCCCACTTCTTTCTTCACCTATTTATCCTTCGCCTTCTACTTTAGTTTGTCTTCGCAAGTAGTGGAGAGAGTTTGGGATTCAAAGAGTTATTGTCATACCACCGAATCCATCATCTTCTTCTTGACTCCGCCTTCACCCTTTAAGTTCCACCCACGAATGGAGAGACTTCTTCTGCGCCTGCATCGAAAGTGTCTCGAAGATGACTCACTAAGAGGCTATGCACTCAGTGACCTGATTAGTGTTTAACGGACTAAACACTTGGGCTATTTTCTATTCAAATCCTAGATTAAGGGGTTTGGGTATTTATTGAACCCAACAGATAGGTATGAAGCCATTTGCCGAAGATGGGTCAAAAGGAAAAGGCCAAAAAAATTAGCCCTTGCTCAAATGTTATATGTGTTTGTCGTTTCTCAGTGGCTTAAATGCCTTTGAATAAAAGTATGTGTTTAGTGCAATAACTATTGTGGTTCTAATTTGCTTATTGTAAACTCGATCAAGCATTGGTAGTATTGCCTATCGTGGGCAGTTTTTTGGATAGTTTTTTTGCCTGCACATTGTTGCAGGAGGTATCCTTCCAATGTTATGACTTTGCAGCTGCAGAAATGTCTGCAGAAACATTGTATTTTTTTGTGTGAAATCAAACAAAAAATATAGCGTGTTTGCATAGCAAGATACTCCTATTTTGTGGTATGCAATAGTATAAAAAACTGCTACTCTTATACCGATGAGCGCATATGAATCTGATGTATGGTTTACAAATTTGGGCAATATTATTATGCTACAGATTCTTGCAACAGCCATCCTTGCAATCTTATTACTTTCACCGTTCCCATGTTCGAGAAAATGTATAACTTGCTAGCATACATAGATCGCTTACATCGGTAGTGTGTGTCGCTTGCATCATTGGCATGTCAATGTAGAAACACCTTAACCACCTATGTACATTTATACCCATGTTTCATAGAACATACCACGGCAACGCGCGGGCACAAGTCCTCATTATTATTAGACTACAAAAAAATGTAACATACCTGAATTGATGGAAAAGTGCCTTTTAGTAAAGATACACATAATCAAAAGCAGACTTAACACCATCTTCAACCACAGTTTCATTCTCTATTTTACAATATACTTTCCTGATCATCATTGTTTATATTTGTTTTAAAGAAAACAGTTTTGTTCTATACTGAATTCAAGGGGTAATTTAAATAGGAGGAAAGTATAGGTAGTTTAAGCTACTTTAACGACTGGTGCAAGATAGGATAAAGACAAATTTAGTAATTTTACTTAGAGATATCTGTCAACTCAAACTAGCTAAAAAATACTAATTAAATATTGTTATTAATAACTTCAAATAGTCATGACTTTTTAGTGTCAATTTCCTCCGATTATGCTCATATTTTATGTCATTTATATGGATTTACGCTTGTATTCCTTTATATTTCATTTTCAGGTAAATTATGAGCATTGGAGCTTAGAGACGCGGATTTGGATATTTTCCTAACGGTTCATGATAGTATGCTACTTATGAAGAAGCTACGGCATAAATTATTCTCTCACATTATGCCTTTGCTAGAGTTTTATCTCGAATTGCCTACTCAACTGCAGTTACGGCGTAACTCCTAACTAAGGTTATGTTGTAATCATCTAGGTCATGAAGTATTTCACGCCTCCATCAACTACGCCGTAATTCCTCACAAGTATTACGTCGTAGTCTACTTAACGAGAGTTATGTTTTGAAGATAAGTAAGTTACGGCGTAACCCACATATACTATACGGCGGAGCTGCTAACTACGGCGTAACCTTTCCCTATTGTTACGCCATAGTCTACTTAACGAGAGTTATATTTTGATGATAATTAAGTTACGTCGTAACTCTCAACTCAAGTTACGTCGTAACTATGATCGTGCCTATAAATACAAGCCCTAAATTCTGCATTTGACATCATTCACTCACAACTCAAAGGCAGAGAACGTGAAGAGGGTTCCAAAGGCAGATCATACGGAGCCATCTCCAAGGGAGGAATCACACGATATTGATAAGAATTAGCGATCATTTTTATCTTTTACTTTAATTAATGTCTTTCATTATGTTAAAAATTGAATTTCTTGTTTCTTTTAATATGATCGGCTAAGCACCTTTGGTGCTAGCCTAGTTATGATTCCTTGAATGTATTGTTTGTGTTTTTATGCTTCCATATAATTGTTTCTAGTGTATGCATGCATAGTTCGATGGTAGTTACCCTAGCTTTGGTAGTTTTGAAATGTGGTTGTATTTAGTTGCTTAGGAGAATTGACTAATTGACCCTAAGTAGTTAGGTAGAGTTTGGAAGGGTAAGAATTGACCAACTGACGACCCTTCCTCTCTTGTGCAAACTGACCAAATGATCACCGGTCGTACGGATGAACTTAAGAAGTTAGGGACGATTGTCTAAGATGCTAGCGCCAGGGAACTCATTATTTCAAATCTTGCATGTAGGGTACTTAATGACTTGGCTTAGGTAACTTAAGACCCTTGACTCCCCAAGGGGTAGACCTTTGACGTCGGGTAGGAGCCTTTGTTGATAGGTTAGGACGAATTGACCAAATGCTGTCCTAGCGACTTAAACCCCCATTTGAATCAATTGGAAGTAATTAAAACATAGACATTACATGATAGGATAATTAATTAGGTTAGCACACTTTCTCTCTATTGATCACTACCTCTATTTACTTTACGCGTTTTATTTCATTTATTAGTTAATTAATCATTTCAACCTCAAACCAATTAAAACAAGTGACACTTAGACTTAATAGGATCCTCATCTACATAGCTCTTAGGAACGACCTGCTTTACCACCTTCTATACTACGCACGATCGGGTTCATCGTCGTAGTGCATTAGGTGACCTTAGGTAGACAAGAAATATAAATATTAAATCCTGGTCCAAAATCCTGTATCAGAATTTTGGTACCGCTGCCGGGGAGTTATATTAGGATTTTTTGTTAAGTCTTTTATTTTATTTTTTTCATTTTTTCTTATTTAATTTTTGTTTTCTCACGATCTTCTTTAAGTTTCAGGTACCATGGCAGTTGTAGACATTGATAACCTCACTCTCGAAGAGTATCTTGCTATGACTCGGGATGAACATGGGTCGGGGCTCGTTAGGCCGGCTATTGGAGCTCAGGTCCGATTCGAGATCAAGGACCAGTTTATGAGGGAGCTACGTGCTAACCATTTTTCCGGAAATAGAGACGAAGATGCTTACAAGCATGTTGAAAATGTTTTGTACATCGCAAGCCTCTTCAACATCCCAGGTGTTTCTCATGATGCGGTTATGCTTCGGTTTTCCCTATGACACTTACGAGGTTGGCTAGACGATGAGTTGATAGACTTTCCGGTGGAACCATTGACACGTGGAATCTTCTAAAAAGGGGTTTCATTCAAAGATTTTGCCCTCCTTAAAAAACGGTAAAACAATTAGAAGAAATCCACAATTTTAGACAAGAAGATGGCGAAACATTATACCAAGTTCGGGATCGGTATAATGACCTCTTATACAAATGCCCTACTCATGACCTCAATAATCAACAGAAGGTCAGTATTTTCTACAAGGGTACTGGGGTTGCTACAATGCCAATGCTTGATTCTCAGGGGTCGATCTCTGGAATGACTCCTACACTTGCTTTGGAAGCTATACAAAATATGGCCACCCATTCTCAAAAGTGGCACGAAGGAGGAAGCCATAGAAGTTTAGGCGAAAGTTTTGATGGTATTGCCGCCATTACAAACAAACTTGAAAATCATGGTCGTGACATGCTAAAACTCAAAGAAAGTGTGCACGCTATCCAAGTTGGATGCGAAAGCTGTGGTGGAGGTCATCTCACTAAAAATTGTCCTCTTATTGATGAAGATAGTAAAATCGAAGAAGACAAGTATGATGAAGCAAATAGACCGTTCCAAGTGTCAAATGGAAACGGTAACGGATATCGTGGGGGACCTCCGGCATATTATAATCATGGACCTTTCAGTAAAAGAAGGTCTAATATCGAAGACACCATCAACAAATATCTTGAGGTATCGGCCCAAAGACAAAAGGAACAAGACGAGTGGTTAAAAAGCTTCCAAGAAATTACAAATAAAAGCCTCTCTAGCCATGAAACATCTTTAAAAAAACTAGAGGCAATTGTGGAAAAACTCAGTGAAGAGATGAAGAGAAGTAATACTGAACCTAAAGGAATTAAACCTATGGTAGTTTGCAAGGCTATCTTTTCTGAAGAAGAGGTAAATGTACCAAACGATGATTTCCATACCTCTCTTGTTAAATTGGAATCAGGGGTCGGATCTGACGACAGTCACCAATTACGCCGTAACTCTTGTGATGTGTTACGGCGTAACCATGAACTTGAGGTCGAGCCAAAGTTAGCAAATCAAATACCTAACCAACTACCGAATAAGGAGGTTTTCACGGATAGCTTCGTTCTTCCATGTTTTGTCGGTAATCATGATCTTAAAGCATTAGCCGATCTTGGGTCTAGTGTGAACGTCATGCCACTCTCAATATTTCTAAGACTTAGATGAACTAATCTTTGGAAAACAAGCATGATAATTGAGATGGCCGATATGACTAAGGCGACCCCTATTGGAATTGCAGGAAGTGTGTTGGTTAAAATTGATAAGTTTCTATTTCCGTCCGACTTCGTGGTTATTGACATGGCGAACACCCCAAGAGAACATTTGATTCTTGGAAGACCTTTCCTTGCTTCCTCGCATGCCCGGATCAAGGTTTTTGAAAAGGAACTTTCTTTGGGATACAGTCATAATAGAGTAGTGTTTAGGATGGATAAAACTTTGTATCAGGAGCCTGATGAAGTAATAAGCTCAAGCATGGTAGATAAAGTTACTAAAGAAGAGCCAGCAAATTTTTCTGATAATGCTAACGATAATTTCCCCCTTTATATTTTGATCATTTGCAGGATACTGAGTCAAGTGACGGAGACGATAGCGAGGAAGAAGACAAAGCTCGAACTTCACCTAGGGTGTCTTAAAAAAGTGGTGTTACTGTAGTTACGAGAAAACTTCATTGTTGTACTCCTGTCACTTCTATGAAAGAAGGTTCAAAGTTAACTTTGCCAACGTATTCCCCGTTTCTCAATCATTGCAATGGTGGTGGCCAATTCTTTGTAAAGCGAATGAAAAAATAAGCAAGAATATGGTGGTGTTTCGAAGATGAGAAAATAATTAAGGAAAATTGGTTCTGGGAGCACCATATTATGGCCGATTGGTTTGAAAATGTAGGTTGGACTATCCATTTCTATGAACTGGAAATTATGATGTCTGGAGGAACCACTCAAGCATGGCCTACGTGTGATCTTCGTCTTAAGGTTTGCAATGGAGGAGAATTCCCTGATCCCGACTGGCTCAAACGTAAGGAGTGGGCGTGTTTTAATGAAGAAAAGAGAAAGTAAGTTGGCTACAAGGGGATTTCGTTTGAGAACTGGGTTAAAGTAAAATTTGGGGTTATTAAGTTAAAATGGGATGTCGAGTCTAAATATCATTATGAGTGGGCCAAATCTAATTTTCTGCAAGAAACTCAATATTGCATGACTCTCTACATTCCTTCATCTGTTTGTAGGGGTGTTCGTGGGGCGGTTCGGTTCGGTTAGTTGGACGATTTAAACTATCCATCGCGGGGCGGGTAATTAAGTTTACTACCCAAAACCGAACTGTATTAGGCGGGTAACCGGACAAACGAGTACCCAGAATGAGCGGTTACTCGCGGTTCGGGTCACAATTAACCATTTTAAACGTTTATTCGAGTTTAACCGTATAAACAATAACATGTTTTAGAATGTAAAATGTCATTTTGTTAAAATTAGATGACTTTTGATAGATAATAGTCACACAAAAGTTATCCCATTAGAATAATAATTCAAATATCCATACATAATCATTTAACAAATAATAGTTATTTGACGTCTATAGATTACTTTACATTTTTCAACTTTCACACATAAATATTTAAAAAAAATTACATTATGAGCAAAAAGGTGTTATACAATAAAATAGTGCAACAATATAATTAACACTTTTATGATTTTTTGAATATTTAGTTAAAAAATAACCTTCATGTATTAAGCACGGTTCGGTTCGGTTAACCGCAGACATCAAAAAATAAAAACCTAAACCGAACCGTGATAAGCGGGTTTTCTCAGTTTCGGTTTTTTTCGGTTTTGGTTTTTTCGGTTTCAGATTGAGCGGTTCGGCTCGGTTCGTCGGTTTCTCGGATTTTTTGAACACCCCTATCTGTTTGGGACCAGCCTTCCTCCGGTAAAAGATCAATTGAGGATGGCCAAGTTCGAAGGGCCCCATAAAGCCCCATGGCTTTGAGTCTAACTTAAAGACTCGGTAATAAAGAAAAGTCCTCTTTCGGGAGACAACCCAAATTATCCCTTTTATTTATTTTTTTGGGTTTTGTGTTTTTAACATTTTTTCCGGAATTGGAAACGAATTCACGGTGATTAAAATGGGGACCCGTTCAGTCCTGTTATGAAGTTACGGCGTAACTCTTCCTAAGGTTACGCCGTAACAGCTCCTTAGTAGTTGAATCTCTCTAGGGTTTTAACCTTTACGACGTAATATCCACCCATTGCTACGCCGTAACAGTCTTTTGTAGACAATTTCCAGGTTTAACCAAAATTAAGGCGTAAATCATCCTTATGGTTACGCCGTAATTCATCCTGTAGTCTAAAATTTTCCAATATTATCACGATAACCTTGTATTAGTTTTAAATGAACTTTGTGGGTGTGTTCCCTGTAAGCCTCACGAGACTACACTCGTCTACTTGGAACACCAAGTGGTTTAAAAGGCTTGTTGCATATGATAAATGCAACCGTGATTCCTACGAAAGTGAGTTAGATTTTTTTATTTTTTTTTTCTTTTTTTTAAATTATGCTTGTTGGTTAGTTGTGATTTCAGGGATCGAAGTTTGCTCAAGATGCTTAATGAAGGCACGATTTCTTTCATGGGCCTTCTTTCTTTTTAGGAGAAAATTTCAGGGAAGTTTTCGCTCTAATTCCACTTTCTCTTCACCTTTATTTAACGTTTAGTACAAAATGGACTTTGTACATCTCAAGTGGGGGGACGGGAGTAGAATTATTACTTGAACTTATTTTCCCTCTTTTTTCTAGTTTATTTTGAAAAATTGTGCCATTTTTAAAATTTTGACATGTTTTTCTTAACTTAACTAGATTAGACCTTAGCCGAGCACATTATAACCTTTTATATTTCTTGGTGAGATTCGCCTTATCCATTTCCACTTGTTTACCCAAATCCACCAAATTATTAGTGTGCTGGTAGCTTGTAAACTTTAGAACTTGGTCTTTGCATCATTTCGAGAACATAAACGAGGTACTTGATTTCGCGTAATATATGGAATAATCAGTTTGAGAAGGCAATATTTTTAGCATTATAACCCAAATAGCCTATTTTTGTGTGTCTATCGATTAGTTACCTCGACTTTTCGACCCCCATGTTAAACCTTTTTGTTGCACTCACCTTTAGTGCAAGATACCCCTAGATACATCCTTCAAAGTCTTTCCTTTCATTTCGTACCCTTTATGTTTGTTTCATTACACCCACTTACCTTAGCCTACCGTGTAGTCTTAATTCGTGATCGGGAAGTCACTGTTTGCCCAAGTTCAAGGTTCAGGTAGAGAAGTTCGGAAATCACGCTTTCGTTAAAGACTTATATTTGAAGATCATCGAAGACCCCCCCCCCCTCCATATTCTCATTATATGTTCTTCTCAAGTGGGGGGGGATGTTATGTTTTTAGTTATGATTAAAAAAAAGTAATTTATTGTTTATTGTTAAGTGCAATGTTATAAGCACTATGATAGGAGCTCATCGGATATTAAGCATCGAGGAGGCCACCTCGGTCACATTTGAAGAATTAAGTTGGTAATTATATTACGCCAACAATTAGAGAACATGTAATGTGCCCATCATGACGTCGGCTAATGGCACATCTACTTGATATATCATGATCCGGTTTCTTCACCTTAAAGCTTGAACTTTGGATGGACGGTAGGTGGTGACAACTTGGTTATAGGTTAAGACTATTTGTTTGATATTTATTTTTATACCAATTATTTCCCATGTCTTATCCTACCTTTTAGTCATGAAGCGTGTCTAGGTGATGAAACGAGCAATCTTTGGTGTCTTGGCCATGGGTTTGGTCATGTATCATTGATTTTGTCCACTTTTCCGTGACACGTTAGTAATGACATTTCACCCTTAACCTCATGTTGTGTCCACCCATATTGCCTTCAAATATTGTTTAGTCCTTAACTCTAGTGGTGGAGATTTGTGTAACCGCCAAGCTTATGATAGAATACATGCTATGACTGTGCTTTGAGTGATCACCCCGAAATTTACACTTAGACTAGATGAGAGAATTTGAGTGTTTGTTCCCATTTCGTGAGGTGTTCGGCTTTGATTTATTCTAGCATAAGGGATTTTTAAACTCATATCTTCCAGGTTTTGGGGGATATCTTTTTAGAAAATTTTCTAATAAGGTCTACTTGAGGGCAAGTAGAGTTCAAGTGGGGGGAAATTTGATAACATCAAATAGTCCTGACTTTTTAGTGTCAATTTCCCCTGATTATGCTCATATTTTATGTCATTTATATGGATTTACGCTTGTATTCCTTTATTTATCATTTCAAGGTAAATTACGAGCATTGGAGCTTAGAGACGCGGATTTGAAGATTTTCCTAACGGTTCATGATAGTATGCTACTTATGAAGAAGCTACGGTCTAAATTATTCTCTCACATTACGCCGTTGCTAGTGTTTTATCTCGGATTGCCTACTCAACTGCAGTTACAGCGAAACTCCCAACTAAGATTATGCCTTAATCATCTAGGTCATGAAGTATTTTGCGCCTCCATCAACTACGCCGTAATTCCTCACAAGCATTACGTCGTAGTCTACTTAACGAGAGTTATGTTTTGAAGATAAGTAAGTTACGGGGTAACCCACATCTACTATACGGTGGAGCTACTAACTACGGCGTAAACTTTCCTTATTGTTACGCCGTATTTTACTTAACGAGAGTTATATTTTGATGATAATTAAGTTACGGCATAACTCTCAACTCAAGTTACATCGTAACTATGATCGTGCCTATAAATACAAGCCCTAAATTCTGAATTTGACATCATTCACTCACAACTCAAAGGCAGAGAACATGAAGAGGGTTCCAAAGGCAGATCATACGGAGCATACGGAGCCATCTCCAAGGGAGGAATCACATCATATCGATAAGCATTAGCGATCATTTCTATCTTTTACTTTAATTCATGTCTTTCATTATGTTAAAAATTGAATTTCTTGTTTTCTTTTAATATGATCGGCTAAGCACCTTTAGTGCTAGCCTAGTTATAATTCCTTGAATGTATTGTTTGTGTTTTCATGCTTCCATATAATTGTTTCTAGTGTATGCATCCATAGTTCGATGGTAGTTACCCTAGCTTCGATAATTTTGAAATGTGGTCATATCTAGTTGCATATGCGAATTGACCAACTGACCCTAAGTAGTTAGGAAGAGTTTGAAAGGGTGAGAATTGACCAACTGACGACCCTTCCTCTCTTGTGCAAACTGACCAAATGATCACCGGCCGTACGGATGAACTTAAGAAGTTAGGGACGAGTGTCTAAGATGCTAGCGCCCGGGCACTCATTATTTTAAATCTTGCATGTAGGGTACTTAATGACTTGGCTTAGGTAACTTAACCCTGGACTCCCCAAGGGTAAACCTTTGACGTCGGGTAGGAGCCTTTGTTGATAGGTTAGGACGAATTGACCAAATGTTGTCCTAGCGACTTAAACCCCCACTTGAATCAATTGGAAGTAATTAAAACATAGACATTACATGATAGGATAATTAATTAGGTTAGCACACTTTCTCTCTATTGATCACAACCTCTATTTACTTTGCGCGTTTTATTTCATTTCTTAGTTAATTAATCATTTCAACCTCAAACCAGTTAAAACAAGTGACACTTAGACTTAATAGGATCCTCATCTACATAGCTCTTGGGAATGACCTCGGCTTTACCACCTTCTATACTACGCACGATCAGGTTCACTGCTCGTTAGTGCATTAGGTAGACCTTAGGTAGACAAGAAATATAAATATTAAATCCTGGTCGGAAATCCTGCATCAGTTACACTTTCAACTTTCCCGCAACAACTTTAATGCTCACACATACATTGATATATTGGTCACATTAAAATTATTTTGAGTTATCATGTATACACGGTAAACAAATTAAGCGAAGACGAATCAATTATAAAAAAACCTTGCATCTGAACATCATGAAGTTTGAAAAGATATTATTATGGTTTTTAAAACATTCAATAATATGCATCTTATTTTCTTAAACAATTGTGATGGGCCATATGAGAGACGTGTGTCCAAAAATAAGTGGCACATTCTAAAAGGATTTAAAAACAATGGTATCTTTAGCGATATCTTTTCTGTATTTGAATTGCATTATCTATTGGGACGAAATAAGTCTCAAAATATTGATTCAGATACATAATCCGGATGTAATATTTATATACAAATAAATACACAGTACTCTACAAATAATTATAGCTTCCTTACAAAATACATTTATGATACAATCACAAAAAACGTTTCTCATAAATAATCTGAATGTTTACATTCAAAGCTATCATCAAATATGATCCTAATTTTTTTTAACAACATCATCTTCTTCCCCAATTATTAAATCTTCTTCAAAACCATAATAATCTTTAAATTTACAATTTTTTCAGATGTATCAATATAATAATCTTTCACCACAAGCATTTTGATAGTTATCATATACAGAAATAACCAATAGTCAAACAAAAATCAGTTGTAAGTGAGCATACTAGCTTATTCTTACAACTGATTGTACAACAAAGCAGAAGAAAGGGAAAAATCAAGGTTGTCAGGATCGGGATCCTACCTAGGATCGTTTTCGGCTTTGCAAGATCGTAATCGTAGGATCAGATCGGGATGGTAAGATCCTATGAAAATGTATATATTTTTGTATAGGGGTTGTAGTTTTATATTTCTATATAATATTTCATATGATAAACGAATCTAAATGGATGATAAAAGAAAAAGTTATATATTCAAGTACCATAGTAGTAGAATATTAGATATATTGCAATGCATACTTTCACAAAGTTACTACATACATGCACGGTGCACCTACTTCTTGTTTTAATGTTTTCTTATTATAGGTTTCTCGTGATAACATTTATTAAAAAGATAATGTTAAGACTAAAATACACCGTTGGTCCCTAAACTTGTCAATGCGCATCGTAATGGGACAAACCTTGCATTTATCATCGTGGGGAGTCCAAAACTTGTGTCTTATACTCTAGACAAGTCCCTTGACCAAATTTCTGTTAGTCAACGTCTATTAATTTCCCCATGTGCCTTGCACATGAGGGTAAAATGGCCATTTCATTGATTTGGTTAATTACCCTCCATCTTCATCTTCCTCATGTTTAAACCCAGATTCCGGTGACCTTAATCAAGATTTACCTCAATTTGGTATCTAACAATATAAGCTAACACCCACTAATCAAGATTCACCTCAATTTGCAACACCCACTAATCAAGATTCAATTTTTATTGATACCCATTTGGAAAATGATCATGGGTTACTGAAAAATGATGGTTTTAACCATAACCCATATGGGATTCTTGGGTGTAATGGATTTGAAGTTACAGGGTCAACTATTGTGGATCCATTTAGAAACGAGACACCCAAGATTGTTGGGGTGTATGAGTGGTTAAAGATGCTTGTGATATTGCCTATTGCTGTTGTGAGGCTTGTGTTGTTTGGGCTGTGTTTGGTTGTTGGGTATATTGCGACTAAATGCGCAGTAGATGTAAACAATCTGAGGTCAAAGAAAACCTTTGAAATTTTCATTCTTCTACCGGATGATACGATAATAAAGATATATAAATAAAGTAAACGAACAGGGACCAACTTTTATTTCATCTTAAAGGCCATAAAGACCATATCAAAAAGACCAACCACCTTAACAAGGATTTCAGTTGATGCTTAATAAATTACACAAGAAGGAAACCATCCGGTTTTAAAGACTAACCCGTCAAACAGAAAGCACATCGTTTTAAAAACTAAAACTTCATGCGAGCGAGATCAACCAGTTCTGACATGAAGAAAACACCCAACACTAAAAACACTTCCTTCGGTTCATATTCTTTTTCAAGTTTTCAATATCTTGAGCATTCTCAGACTCAGTTCCACAGCTTCAAGAGGCCTTTTCCAAATCTGTATTAGCTCCCAGCATAAAGTAATCAGTAATTTCTTATTTCATATATACATGATACTGATACATATGTGCATTCGGTCCAAATGATACATGCAAAGTAATGTACCAAGATGGTGTTTCCCATTATCAAAAGTGATCTTGTCTACATTACTTCATCTGAACTGATGCGCAAACACATAGATCTTTATAGAGTGTGGGGCGTGAAGTTCCACACGTCTATACATTTATAATAGACACAAGCAAAACGGCTAGACAAACATCATTAGTCAAACTCATAGGTCAGAAAACAAAACTTTGTATATCAGCACAACCATCATAGATATCTGATGAACTACCACAAACTCTAGTTATGTTGGACCACAGATCAAGTAGAGCTACAAGAAGACCATTTTATAGAACTGAACACACAAAAATTAGTATAAACAAACAAAAAGAACATCTTATGGAATTAAACACCTACAGGACCCAAACTTGCAATAAATTGCAATACACATGTACTTCATTTCTAATTTGGTCATTGGACTTTTGAAAACAGTTAATAGTACCATTCAGTTTGGAGACTGATAAAGAAATGTTTGAAAGTTTGATATAAAAAAGAATGATACACATGATATAATTCTTGGTCCCCGGATTCTAGGTTTAAGGTCGCCGGAATCTGGGTTTAAACATGAAGAAGATGAAGATGAAGGGTAATTAACCAAAACAGTGAAATGACCATTTTGCCCTCATGTGCAAGGCATATGGGGAAAATAACAGACGTTGACTAACAGAAAATTAGTCAAGGGACTTGTCTAGAGTATAAGACACAAGTTTTGGACTCCCCACGATGATAAATGCAAGGTTTGTCCCATTACGATGCGCAGTGACAAGTTTAGGGACCAACGGTGTATTTTAGTCTAATGTTAATTTATTAGCACGTGATTCTGTAACTTTTTTGTTACAAATATATAGATTAATACAAAAAGATAAAAGGGTTGTATCTGAAAATGAAACAACATAATTTATAATAGAGGGCAACATATTTTTTTTTATGGTCAAATAAATTAAATTAGAATATTCTGATAATATTACTGAATTTTTTTTCTTGATAACCAAATAAATTAAATTAGAATAGTCATGCTTTTATATGTAACATAAAATAAAATATGAACAAAATTGGGTCACGTATGTAGATAGTTTACTTCAAAAACAAGCTTCGGACATTTTACAAAGCACGAAATCGTTTTTCATAATAAACCCAAAAAGACACATCTAAACTATTTCTAAATAGTCCATAAAAACATAATGATTTTACACTCATTAATCTTGCAAGAGACAATTAATTAACAGCACCAAAATAATAATTTTTTGAAAAAATTCTTAGTCATTGGGCTTTAAGACATGAGCTTATACTTAATAAGTTAATATACCAAAAAAAATGGCGATTTTATACGATTCGGTATGATCCTACCATCCTACGCGCGATCCTACGATCCTGCTGCGATCCTACCTGGATTACGATCTTGTTAAGATCCTGATCGTTTTTTGTGTGTAGGATCGTACGATCCTACGATCAGGATCGCGATTTTGACAACCTTGGGAAAAATAAAAGAAGTTGTTCCTTTTTTCTAACTGTCCTTAGCCAAGTTTCTCGAGGAACACGAACTGCACGACTCATAGAACACTCCCTGATTCAGCATTTAAGCACGCACTAAAAACAAAAAACTAATAACATTAAAAAAAGTTAACATTACAAATAGAATAACAATATACCAACATACCCCTTTTGTTCAAAAATAAAATATAGAAACATACCCCTTGTGGGAACAGACCAGGAGAGCAATCTTGTCCACCAAGGTAATTTTGTCCATCTTGATCGGACAATGACCATCTTAAAAATTGACAAAATCAAAATCAGAATTAACACCATTTTGTACAACGATCTTATTTTCTTTTTTACCATATCTTTTCTAATAACCATATGTGTGTGTTTTCCGACTTCCATTATAATGAATCTATTGATTCAAGTTTAGATAAAAGGTAATTAAATAAGAACAAATTGTTAGTAGTTGAATAGCAATAAATGGTTGATTCAAGCTGTTACTATTTAACTTGAAATTAGTGTCAATTTATAAATGTAAAATTTAAAGATGATTTGACCACTCAATGGGAAATCATCATTAGCATCGGAAGTTACGCTATAAATGTTAATATAATATTAATAATAATATGATTTGTTATGTTATTATTTATTCTTAATGTAAAAATGATAAGTTGCTAAAAAAAATACTAACTAAATATTGTTACAAATATAATGTTATGTATAGAAATATTAAATCATATTACAACCGTTAGAATTACCAATCTAATTTCAACTTTTCTCCAACAACTTAAATGCCTAGGCATATTTTTATATATTGATTTTCCTCCGTATCTAAATGATAATTTCCATCAATCATAAATCGATTGGCAGATATAAAATGTTTGTGACAGTAAAATTACCTTAAGTTTCTCCTTTTCTTTTAGTTTTTTCCTCTTCCTTGCATATAGTATATTCAAAAAAACGTATCCGTGGATCATTAGTTATATTTTTTAATAGCTCAAAATTTTTGAAAAGATATAACTATGCTTTTTAAAACATTCTATAACTGCATATTATATTTAAAAACGATTCTGATGGGCCGAATTTCTCTTTGTTATACTTTTGATCGAGTAATGTTATGAAAGAGAACAGATAACGCAATTCAAATATAGAAAAGATATCGGTGAGGATAACAATCGTTTTAAAACCTTCTAGAACATGCCTCGCATATTTGGAAACACTTCTCTGATACGCCCAAGAGTTCCACGATACCAAAGTTTCAAAAAACGCACCCGGTTTCTCAAAAGTTTTTTTATTCGCGTTTCGACACGTCTATGTTTGGGAAACCTTTTATAAAACACTTAAAATGGCCCGACTTTTTTCTCAATAGATATCAATGTTAAAGACTTAAATTGGTAGTTTATGATATAAAAGTTATTACATTTTTGATACATCAAAACGTAATGTTTCTAATATACATACTACAAATAATAGTTGTTTCTTACAAAATACATTTCTGACACAACCATAGAATATGTTCCTCATAAATAATCTGAATGGTTACATCCATCATTATCATCAAATTTGATAATTTTCCTTTTTTGTCAACACCTTCTTCCCCAGTAATTAAACCCAATACACCTTTTTCACAACCATAATCATCTTTAAATAACTTACAAAAATCAGTTGGATTATGATCCAATGAATTGCTCATCTATAATCAATAACAAAAACATAATTGACCAACTAACAATCATTAATACAAAATCAAGCAAACCAATTAGCACTAATCAGTTACTAGAAATCAAAGAAAGGTTAATGTTACCAAAATAAACAAAAAATATATCAACATACCTTATGGGATCAGACAAATCAAAATGGCAATCTTGTCCACCAAGGCAATATTGACCATCTCGATGGAACATGATGAACTTGAAAATTTGAGTAAATCAAAAGCAGTTTTAACACCATTTTGTACAACCATCTGATTCTTTTTTTTTTTACAATATCTTTTTCTAATAACCATATGTCGATTTGCATTATAGAAAATGGATTTGATTCAATAATAGATGGTGCGAGATATTCAAATAAAAAGAAATTTTTGTTAGTGGAAGAGAACTAAATGACTAATTCAAGTTGTTATTTAACTTGAAATTGATGACAATTTATAAATGATTTGACAACTTGTTGGAAAGTCATCATTAGAATTGGAAATTACACAAAGTTACACAGTAAATGTTACATTAATTTGAATGTAAATATTTTCTAACCTAAAAAAATCTAACAAATGCACTCAATGCATTTATCTATATATTTTCTTATTTAGAACAGGGGCGGAGGGGATGGGGTGACTAGCGGGTGCTAGGCCTCCCCCAACTCCCCTAACAAGCCTACTACAATATACAGAGACGGAGCCAATGGGGTCGCAGGCGGGTGTTGGGCCTCCCCCAACCCTGGTAGGGGCATCAAATTTCATATTTATGTTACATAATACAAAGAAAAAAAAATCAGATACAGTAAATATGAAAATGGTAGATGATATGATGATGTTTAAGAGCATCCACAATGCTTCAAACTATAAAAGACTTTTTACATTTAATACATTAATTATTCCATTTATTTCTTTATACAAAAAGTTTTTCTCCAAATCTTCTCCAATGCTAAAAAGTCATACAATAGCTTTTTTGTTGAGTCATTTAATGATTCATTAATGTAAATAGTTTGGTAAATTTATGTCAAACGCTAGGTGGATGTCAAGTTGTTGTTGCTAATAGTCTTTCACTCCAATGGCAAAAGTCATTTGAATGACTTTTTGAAACAGTGAAAAGTCTTTGAAAAAGCTACCATTGCGGTTCCTCTAATGGGGAAGAAGATGATAGGTGGAGAGAGAGTGTGAAGTAAAAATATATATTTAATATGTAGGTCTCATCCATCCCACTAAGTAAATTTGTCTTTTTTTTTTTCTTAAATAAATAATGGATGACTTTTACTCCATATTTGTGGCATTAGCAAGGTGTTATTTTTTTAGTGTGTCTTATCTTAAAATTATGTATTACGAACTTATCTTAAAAATGTTATTGAATAGTAAAAAAAATCGGAATAAATTATTCCATTTAGAACGTATATGATCTTTGTCATTCATCCACCTTTCATATATAAGATATCATACGTCGTCCAAATGCAAAAGTTGTTGTCGGGATGTGGCAGACGGGAAAAAAATCCGGCCCCCCTTAACTTAAATTCATAGCTCCGCCCCTGATTAAGAATTGATATGTACACATACTATTTTGATTCATGCACATAAATATAATTGTAAATAGAATATAAGGCCCTCATTTATATTTTAGTCATTATTTGACTTTTTCTTTAAAACTTCCACCAAACCAATTCTTTGGTTTCCTACTTTCCTACCGTCATTTGTTTTACCATCGCTTCTATTTGACTGACGTCTTTGGTTTTCTGTGTTTTAATTTTCGTAAATTAGAAAAATGGTTCAATATATACATATGTGATGTCAGTTCATATCACGAGGTTAATAAATAAAAGTGAACACCAATGCATGCTTAGATACCAACATCAAAAAAGCATTCAATCTATCCCTCAAAACACATTGAGGCAAACCTGTTGTTAACACAAGATACATAGAAGGCCATTTGACTTAAGGAAAAAGTAAATTAATTGAGAATACATCATAATATAGCACCACTTATAAGGATGTGGGTAGCAAAAAGCTTATTCCAGAAGGACTCCTTGCCATGAATGTGCAAATACAAATACTGTTACATACACAAACTTAAGTACACAATATGAAATCTGAATGTCACAACATCAAGTAATTAAGTTCCACTTTAGGATCATAACCTGGATGACTAACTACAATATATAAGCAATTCATATACAAGCAGTTCCAGTTTGGGATCATAGCCAATTTGATTGATAATGGGTGTATAATGAACAGTCGTGTTATACACCTTTCCGAACCATTAAAAACATCATGTGAAAACCCACCTTTTTGAAGTTCCTCAAATAGAGCAACAACCACTGATCGCTTTCCTAAACAATCCTTACGAAGTTTCGCCTTCAAGTTGTATATAGTTCTGGATTTTATAGGAAGATTTGGGTTTTGTTGTAGTAATGATGATATAATTTGTCTTGGAGGTATTCTGGAAAGGGTCATACTTTTAACTGTTTGTACATCATCTTCTTCTGGTAACCGAAGGAAAGATGGATACCCAGACATATCGGTAGGTGGCTCGTGGTTATGTGTCAAGTCATGTACCATATAACCCCAAGCACCATCACCTCATTTTTTACCTACAATGTGAAAGGGGCATTCGATCAAACAAGATGTTGTGCTCCGTTTTCGTTTTTCTCCAATAGAGTACACATCTCGGTAGGAACCACTTCGGTCACACTGCAACATGCATGTTAAAATTTGGGGTATTAATCTGTGGAAAACATTCTATCAATTGCTAATGGTCTTCTAGTTATGTTCAGTGCAGGCTTATTACAGGGGTTAATCATGGACAAAGCATAAATGGTTTAAAGTTCCAAGATGCTCATTTCTGCTGAAGCTTTTCTCATTTCTGCTGATGATTCATTTATAGCCGTTAGAGGGGTCTTTATGTATCTTCATCTCCTATTTAATAAGTCCCTTAATCTAGGGTTAGACACACTTGAGTGTGCAGTCATTATCTCACATTCTCTTCTTTCTGATCATTTCACTGATCTTGTCTCTTCTTTATATTTGTATGGTTATTGTCTCATTGACATTAATATGATCTTGTAACACTCTGGATACTATTGTTGATTTAATCTAAGCCGACTATTGAGGCTTAGGTTTGAATAAAAGTTCTATTGTTCATATATTGTTGTTGATACTTTCGAACATGGTATCAGAGCTTCAGGCTCATTATCACTATTGATTCACCATCCAAGGGTTTCTTCATAGAAACTTGGGGACATCTCTTCAGAAACAAGTTGGTGGTTTGGAGTTATTGCTATTGGCATAATCACTGTTTATTTCTTATTGTGATTTGTTCTTTCCGCTGCATATTGCTCGGTAAGTCTAAGTCTAATCTCTTCTCTAAACAAACAGTACTTAAGTCTTTGTGGGTGCAAACGGGTAGACTAACATCTTGATCTGCCACCTTTGAGTGGTATGAATACCTGCTCTAGTTTACCCCAGTCCATAGGCTTGATGCTTGTTGTTTCTTAATTACAAAGTCTTATTTATTTGTATATCTGCTCTTGCTATTATCTCTGTCTGTGTTTTTATCTGTCTTACTGTTTGCATTATGGCTGTTGGTGATGATAATATTGGTGGTGGTGGTGGTTCTTCCAATGATAAAAGCTTATCCTTTGGTGATGCTTTGTATTTACACCCCAATAACACCAATGGTACTCCCATTATTTCTATCAAACTCACTGGAACTGAAAATTATAAAATATGGAATATGGCCATGACCTTTGCCTTAAGGAATCATAATAAGTTAGGGTTTATTGATTGTACTTGCATAAGAGATGACTCAAACCCTAGTCTTGCTAATCAATGGGATACTTGTAACTTTCTGTTGTGGTTACACGGATTCTTAACTCTCTCGATCTGAATTATTTGTTGATGCTATCTATGCTAAAGCGCTTATGAAATGTGGAATGATCTTAAAGACACTTATGATAAGGTTGATGGTTCGACTATTTTTAATTTGCATAAAAATATAAACTTTGTTAGTCAAAATGGGTCTTCTCTTTGCGATTATTACAACAACCTTATCTCTTTATGGAAACAATTTGATTGTATGATTAGCTTGCATCCATGCACTTGTGAGGTGCAAAACATTTTGAAAAACACAATCGCTAATCAAATTAATGCAATTTCTTATGGGTCTTGATGACACTTATGTTCCTATCGAAGTAATATTTTAACCGAGACCCTTTGCCTAATGTCAAAGCGCTTTCTCTGTTGTCTTTGGAGAAGAATCTCACGAAATGTGTCATCCGGGAATAGTTACGCTAAACCCAATGCTACTTGCTTTTCTTTGCAAAAACTTTTGATAATGGAAAATTTTTGATAACAAAAAGGATCTAACAACAACAATTTTAATAAAGGATCGGTTTTAATGCTTGCACAAACTCTAATAACGAGAGGACCAAACATGAATCTCAAATGTACTAACGCAAAAACACGGTCACCTTGTTTATAGATGTTATGATCTTGTTGGCTATCCTACTGGATATGTCAAAAGGAACTTTAATGCTAAACACATCGGCGGTAACAATGTTTCCATGATACTAATCATGTCACCGATAATAGAGCTAGAAACTCTCCTGTCTCTTTGTCTAATGAGCGACTCTCCGGACTTATGAGTCTTCTTAATGACAACGATGTGTCTTCGCTAATGCCAACATGGCGGTAAAATTTTTCGGAACTTTCTTTAATGGCGGTGTCAAGTTTAACATAAACTTCAGCAAATTTTTTAACAACAATACAAAAACCTTATCTGGAAACATCAGTCTTAGTTGGATTGTTGACTCTGGTGCAAATCAGCACATGACTGTGTCTGCAAAATTTTTAATTAATGTCGTTGACATTTCAATTCTTGGTCTAACTGTTGGACATCCCAATGGTACTCAGGCCTTAATTACTAAAATTGGTGATTTAAAGGTCAATAATGACCTAACTCTTTTGATGTTCGGTTGTTCACGAGTACAATGTCGGTCTGCATGTCATTCATAAGATTGCTAGAGACAATAAGATGTTTATTGGGTTTAATGAATCTAATTGCTATATACATGATTTACATCAAAAAGGATTGTGGGGATTGGTAAACAATGCAATGGGTTATATATGTTTGATATTGATTCTACATGTAAGATTACCTCTAATAATCAGATTTACATCGTCATGTTTCTAGAAATCTCGGCATCAAAGACTTGGTCATCCTCCGACCAAGTCCTACATATACTTAAACCCACTCTTAAACTTGATAGTACATCCGAATCGACCATCTTTGTGATACTTGCAATAAAGCTAAACAAACCAGGGAACCATTCCTCTAAGTGAACACAAGTCAACTAAAATTGGTCAACTTGTTCATCTAGATGTATGGGGACCATATAAAGTCACTAGCGAGATGGTTACAAATATTTTTAACCATTGTTGATGACTATTCTAGAAATTTGTTTGGGTTTATATGCTTAAGGAAAGGATGATGTTTATGTTTTCATTGTTAACTTTACTCATATGCTATCAAATCAATTTGAACACAATGTTAAGATATTGAAGTGATAATGGGATGAAATTTGTCAATAACAAACTTCAACACTTCTTTCATGAAAAGGGAATTTTACATCAAACCTCTTGTGTTTATACACCACAACAAAATGGTATTGCGAAAGGAAACATAGGCATCTCCTTAATGTGGCTAGATCCCTTATGTTTCGGGGAATTACCTCTATATCTTTGGCTTTGAATGTGTTCTAACTGTTGCTTATGTCATTAACGAGTTACCCTCTTCATGTTGTCAGCAAGTCTCCCTTCTCCCTTATGGGCATGACCCTTCACTCTCTCTCCTTAGAGTCTTTGGTCGCTTATGCTATGCCACCATTCTCAACATCTCGATAAATTTGGTAGTAGGTGCGAGAAAAGTGTCTTTATTGGTTATTCAAATGAGAAAAAGGTTATAAACTTTTGAGCTTAGAAACAAAAATGTCTTTTATTCGGAGATGTCAAATTTTATGAAACTGTTTTCCTTCAAATGAAAATACTTTGTCAAAACCTTTTGTTGAAACTTATGTGCCTAAAATTTAAATCACGAAATTTCTTTGACTCACAAATAAGTTCCAATGATGAAGGAGAGTGACATCCTATGATGATGGCACGGTGTTGAGTCATCCTACTAGGAATGATGAACCTATTTCAACATCTATAGATGATAATACACACCACGAGGGCACCATATCACATGAATCACATCTTGTCGATCATCTTGATTCTGGCGATACATCATCGATTCAAATCGAACTACGAACAAGAAAGAGGCTTGCCACCATCACTTTGCTAGAAGGTCAACCGAGTTTCTAAGTTGCCCGATAATCTTAATGACTTTATTGTAGAAGGAAAGTCAAATATGGTGTTGAAAAGGTTGTTAATTACTCTAACCTTAACAAAGAAAATTACTGTTTTGCTTCTAGTCTTAATAAAAGTATTGAACCTACCTGTTATGAAGAAGCTATCCTTGATAGTAATTGGGTTGATGCTATGAACTCTGAAATTGAGGCCTTAAATGAAAATCATGCTTGGGATATAACTGATCTACCTCCTAATAGAACTCCCACTGGTTACAAATGGATCTTTAAAATCAAATATAAAGCCAATGGTGAAATTGATAGATACAAGGCTAGATTAGTTGTTAAAAGTTATAACCAAAAGGAAGGAATAGACTATGATGAAACTTTTTCTCCTGTTGTGAAAATGTCTACTGTTAGATGTCTTATTGCCTTAGCTGTGAAAAACAAATGGCCTCTTTTCCAACTTGATGTTAATATTGCTTTCTTGTATGGAGATCTTGATGAGGATATCTATATGACCATCCCTAAGGGGTTCTGTAATGAGAACAATAAGAATAAAGTTTGCAAACTTGTCAAGTCTCTATATGGCCTAAAACAAGCTCCTAGGAAATGGAATGAAAAACTTGTTAGTGTTTTAAAGGAAAATAACTTTGTTCAATCATCAATGATCATTCTTTGTTCACCAAAGCAGAGAATAACAAGTTTATTGCTCGCTTGTTTATGTGGATGATATTGTCCTTCTGAAGCTGTATTGATGAGATAAACCTATTCAAAGAGTTTCTAAAATCAAAATTTCATATCAAAGACTTGGGAAACTTAAAATATTTTCTTGGCATTGAGGTTTTAAAAGCGGGAATGACATTTGTCTCACCCAAAGAAAATCTTGTCTTGAACTCCTCAAAGAATTTGGTCTTCTTGGGTGCAAACTGTGTTCACTCATATGGAACCCAACTCGTCCTTCCATACATTTCCACTGCGATGATCCCTTACTTGTCAATATCATTGGTTATCGAAGTTACTTGGGAAACTTATCTATCTCACCCATACAAGACACGGCATCTCATACTCGGTTCATTGTCTAGCACAATATATGCATTCTCCTTTGAAATCTCATCTAGAATGTGCCCTCAATGTTCGAGATATCTAAAAGGAGCTCTAGAAAAGGTCTAAGGTACAATTTCAAAGAACTCGAAAATCATCTTGAAGGATATAGTGATGCAGTTGGGCCAAATGCAAGAAAACCGGAAAATCATCACGAGGTTATTATGTTTTCTTTAATGATTGTTTGATCTCATGGAAAAGTAAAAACAAAACACTCTTTCAAAATCTTCCATAGAAGCGAGTATAAATCTATGTCTCTCACTTTGTGAAATTATTTGGATTCAAAAATCTTAAAAGATCTAAAAGTTGATATCAATCTCCTGTTAATCTTTTACGTGATAACAAATCGCTTTACAACTTCTTTGTCAATCCTGTTTTCCATGAAAGATCAAAACACTTTGAAATTGATGTTCACTTCATCGGGAAAAAATTGCAAGAGGTGTTATAAGTGCCAAAAGATTGGCTCTTCAAACCAAACTGAGACATACTTACTAAAAACCTCCTTGTTTATCAAAGATAAATTCTTGTGTGAAAAAATGATATTGTTTGATATGTTTGCCCATCAGATTAAGGGGGAATGTTAAAATTTGGGGTATTAATCTGTGGCAAACATGTCATTCTATCAATTGCTAATGGTCTTCTAGTTATGTTCAGTGCAGGCTTATTACAGGGGTTAATCATGGACAAAGCATAAATGGTTTAAAGTTTCAAGATGCTCATTTCTGCTGAAGCTTTTCTCATTTCTGCTGATGAGTCATTTATAGCCGTTAGAGGGGTCTTTATGTATTTTCATCTCCTATTTAATAAGTCCCTTAATCTAGGGTTAGACACACTTGAGTGTGCAGTCATTATCTCACATTCTCTTCTTTCTGATCATTTCACTGATCTTGTCTCTTCTTTATATTTGTATGGTTATTGTCTCATTGACATTAATCTGATCTTGTAACACTTTGGATACTATTGTTGATTTAATCTAAGCCGACTATTGAGGCTTAGGTTTGAATAAAAGTTCTATTGTTCATCTATTGTTGTTGATACTTTCGAACAATCCAACATACTCGTCTTTTTTCAAATCACGAATAGATAGCCCTTATCCTTTAGCATAATATAATGCTCGTACGCCCTTGAGTAAATCATCAACCGACTTGAATGTAGAGTTATTAAGATAAAGTTCTTCATCTTGAAATACTGGACTTGAAGAGTTCATTTGCTGCTTAAATATAGAGGAAAATAGTTTTGCTACGCATGAAAATTAGTAGACTACGTTCAAAAATCAAGACATAAACAATCATGTAAACATATAAAAGGTCTTTGAATAATCTGATCTTATGGCAAACATGAAAACCTATGGCATGATGTATACATTCGATTGATTACGACAGTAAAATATAATGATCAATTCATATATAAGAAGATAAAGTAATCAATTGTGCTTCTTTCTGTGTGATGGTTTCAATGTGGACGTGATATATGAGGCACAATTAATTTTACTAAGACTGTGTTCTTGAGTTAGAGGTAAGAAAGAAAATGAAAAGGAAAAGAAGAAGTTGTGTTCTCAAGTATTACTTAAAAAGGAAAAGAAAATGATATAGAATGAAAGTTAGTGTATTTTTGCTAATTCTTAAAGTAAAGTGTTTCCTCCTAAAATTGGGAAGAAAATGTTTACTTTACATTACTTTCCTTTTCTTTATATAACAAAACTTAAGAATACATAGTAAGATGGGTATAGAAAAAGGGGTTAAAACTAGATAAGGGCATAAGAGTCTATTTACATTTGTATTTATGTGTATGAATCAAATTCATATGTGTTTATAAGAGTAATGATCAAATGAGAAATAGAATTAAAATGAGAAGGGTGAGAAGAAACCACAACCGCATTTCAGATGCACTTACAAATATAGATGCATCTCCTCTTAAATTTCTCCACCTTATTTAAAATGCGTGGCTCAAATTTCTTCTCATTATTTTCATTTCAAATTTTCTTCTCACTAGCTCTCTTCCTATGTGTACATATCAATTCCCTTTCTTCTTTTATTCATATAATCTTATTTATGTTAATTATTAAACCAAAACTAATCAAGCAAAAATTAAACCTAAAGCTCCGTACATACACGAGATGTAAGACTAGTTTATTCACTAACAACATATCTACTTTAATCATTTTACCTATTAAATAATGGATAATCCGGTTTCCCCTATACACTTAAAAAAAAACAAGTTATTCATTAATAGCTTATAGGGGTGTTCATCGGTTCGGTTATCGGTTTGTTCGGTTCGGTTTGTTTGGTTAATTTTTTTCTGGGTATAACCGAAAACCGAACCGAACCGAATTCAAATTTGACTAAACCGAACCCCAATAACCGAAAACCGAACCGAATAACCCGAATTACCCAAATTTAATAATTTATTCATTTATTTATATATATTTTTTGAAAAAAAAATAATTTCAAGCTTCAAAATATTATATATATATTATAAAGAGTTTTAATATATTTTTATATAAATATATAAAGAATATATATATTTATTTAAATTCGGTTTGGTTCGGTTTTGGTTTGGATATTAAACTATAATCGAACCGAAACCGAACTTTATTTCGGTTCGGTTTTGCAAGTTTGGTTCGGTTATGAGTTCGGTTCGGTTCAGTTTTGGTTTTTGGTTTATTCAGATATTACCCAACCCATTAACACCCTAATAGGTTTTTGTCCGTTTTCAAACACGTAATCAATTGTAAATAAGCAACCATGCGCACCTTTTTTAATAGGAGTATTAACAAAAGTAGGCACTGGACAACGACAATTTTATTACTATTATTATTATTCGTATGCAGATACACACGTACACATACACTAGTAGCATCTATTGTCCCCTGTCTAACTTCAAAGGCTTTCATATCTTAAACTGAATCATTTTGACCTTCCTTTGTTTCAGGTGATCATCATTTGTATTAAGCGTTTTCTGTCGATTCATTTTTTGTTTGTATTCGTAACTAGCTAGACTTTTTCTTTTTTCTTTTTAAACTTTTAGTGCTAGTATGAAAATGACATGAAATTTCAACCCGTATGTTATTTTTCAAATAGAATCTTTGAGAAACTTTTTTGAGTTACTATAGTATTAAATTTCATTCCTATGACATATGTTTTTCTAATCTATGCATATAATTGACTGGCCAGAAGGGTTGCTTGATTTTATCTCATCATGGCTGCTGCCTTTGGATTTCAGGTAAGGCCTAACTTTTTTTTTTTTTTTTTTTTTTTTTTTAATTATTAGTTAGTTTAATTTGTGCTTTCTGATTGTAATATGCAGTGCTCAGTCGCTCCCCCTCGTAACGGCGACAGCTCACTTCACAAATCACTTTTTAAGGTTTGTTCTTACACTTATTGCAGGGCTAGTTTTTTTTAGCCAGAAATTTGTTTTCGAAAAGAAATATAGAGAAAACTAACTGTTTTGGATTATTCTATGTCACAATTTCAGTTCAATCTTGTATCTAATACATGAGGTCTTGTAAACTGATGTTTTGCATGCTTGCCGTGAATGTACATCGTAGGTAGCATGTCAGTCTTTCGTGTTAGCCTGTGTTTGATCAAGATGATCTCACTGTTTATGGCATGCCAAAATCCAATCAGTTTGTTGAGATTTGCCAGTGAGATGGAAATTAGTCATATGATAGAACAATTACATGTGCTAGGACTTTCCTAGTTTTCCCGTTATGGATGTGTTTCTGGTATGTAATGCTGCCATCCATGGAGTTTGGTATTGGCGTCATTGATTTTGTCATGATATGTTTAGTTAGTTAAGCTCATATTTTATTTAGGGCCTGGACACAAATTCGAGAATCTACACAATAGTTATGTAAATGTAATGTTCAAAGACTAATGTATTATGTATAGTGATAAAACATTACGCCTCATCCCAGATCCTGTGGTTGCTGGAAAACATGAAGTAGAACCCATGATGCAGTTTACCAAGTAGACCCCAAGGTATACAGTTTGAACAATATATTCAGTAATTGACAAAAATGGCATTCATATACAGACGAAAACGAGTTTCCTGTATAATTCACATATATTTCATTATTTTTCATACCTCGATTAGGCCGCGTTCATCTGAGTCAAAAGACTCGCCCTCCTCTGGTAACCTAAACAAGGAAAACCTCAACTGTTTGTATCTGTCGGTTGTCACATTTTTTTTCAAACTTCACCTTTAGAGCCTACAATTGCCAAATGACAATTTTATAAAAGAAAACCATTAAGAGCAAAATCCCTTATGTGGTATTTAAAAAAATCAGTGATCAGATCCGGCACAAAATATTCAAGTAGGGAAGAAGGAAAATCACTATCACTTTTTATTTTTCAGAATGTGAGGCTGGTACTTTGTCATTTAATTCACTTTTTAACTTAGTTCAGCAAAACATGGTTATGTTAAATCATCTCCGTATAACTTGGTTAGCTTATTTATACTGTGATGTGATCGTCGTTTGTCAGTTATCTACTGGTGTGTCACCAGTTAATTCTTATGAATAGACTAGTATTTGATAACCTGTAAAGAAATTACTTTTTTTTGCTGATATCATGTGTATCCATTGAAAAAGCTGCATCTGATATTGTTGCAGACCCAGAAGATTAACTTTTCTTCTGATAAACCATGGACATCTTTATCATCTTTGGAGCTAAAAAGGAGGAATGCAGGATCAAGATATCAATCCATAGTTTCAATGTCAACCCCACAAGCAGTGAGTGGTTCTAAGGTTTCAGTTTCCCCTTTACAACTTGAAGACGCAAAAGAACCTCCTTTGAACACATACAAGCCCAAGGAACCATACACTGCAACCATTGTCTCTGTCGAAAGAATTGTAGGCCCAAAAGCTCCTGGAGAGACTTGTCATATTGTGATTGATCATGGTGGTAATGTTCCCTATTGGGAAGGTCAAAGTTATGGTGTAATTCCCCCTGTAAGTCTAACCTTTCTAAATATCACACACACTCTATTTTGTTTACTTCAGTTCTTTATAAGACATGATCTAGGGACATTCATTTTGTGTTGGTT
This sequence comes from Chrysanthemum lavandulifolium, assembly GCA_022545495.1. NCBI lineage: Eukaryota > Viridiplantae > Streptophyta > Magnoliopsida > Asterales > Asteraceae > Chrysanthemum > Chrysanthemum lavandulifolium. Next base: position 198,080,741 of record CM040246.1, on the reverse strand, counting down.
TTCTGACAACAGGGTGAGAACCCTAAGAAACCTGGGGCTCCTCATAATGTCCGTCTTTATTCCATTGCATCGACAAGGTATGGTGATTCTTTTGATGGAAAGACAGCTAGTTTGTGTGTTAGACGTGCTGTCTATTATGATCCCGAGACAGGTAAAGAAGATCCTTCTAAGAATGGTGTGTGCAGCAACTTCCTTTGCAACTCAAAGCCCGGAGACAAAGTTAAAATAACAGGTATATTTTCTTCTAATTCTGTAACATACATATATTCATATAAAGAGGGTCTAGTATAATGCAATTACTTTGGCAGGTCCATCTGGAAAGATCATGCTTTTACCTGAAGATGACCCAAACGCAACCCATATCATGATTGCTACTGGTACAGGAATAGCTCCATACAGGGGGTACCTCAGGCGCATGTTCATGGAATCTGTACCTAAATACAAGTTCAATGGTCTAGCCTGGCTATTCCTCGGGGTAGCCAACAGTGACAGTCTCCTTTACGACAGTGAATTCAGCAAGTATCTTGAAGATTACCCTGGTAACTTCAGATATGACCGAGCTCTTAGCCGAGAGCAAAAGAACAAGGCAGGAGGGAAGATGTATGTTCAGGATAAAATTGAAGAATACAGCGATGAGGTATTCAAACTGTTGGATGAAGGAGCTCACATTTATTTCTGTGGACTTAAAGGGATGATGCCTGGGATCCAAGATACACTTAAAAGGGTTGCGGAGGGAAGAGGGGAGAGCTGGGAAGCTAAACTTTCCCAACTAAAGAAGAACAAGCAGTGGCATGTGGAAGTCTACTGATCATTTTTACAAACCCATGTGGCCCATGAGTATTTGCATTGCTACCATTAACGTTACATCCTTAAAGGTGATATTATTGGTGGTTATATATCTGCTTTAAGATTAATACAGTGTCTCCATATCTTTTTTGTATGGCAAATTAAAGAATTTGAAGTGTGTGTAACATTATTTTACAAGGTTTGATATGCATGTCCCTTGAAACATTCCTGGTTCATGTGTTTTCTGTTGGCTGCAAGTTTGCTAAGTTTTTGTTTTGGATTATCACAATGTTTGCCAAAAGAATACATGCTTTCGAAAGTTCAGAAATTATGTGCTTTCGAAGTACCTAACGATCTTTCATCCTTAGAGCTTGGAAAACGGTTCAGAATCTAAATATGAGGTCTAAAGTTCAGAATCTAAATACAATCTAAACCGTGAAGATTTATGAGACTTCATACGTATTGTGGTATGAATTTTGGCCTAAGGTTTACAAATCAATTGACCAAATAGGGTGGGTGAGCATGGGACGGTTTGGGGCGTTTTTGGTACGAAGCGAAAACTACGGTTTTTGAAATTTGCAAACTGTTTGGTTTTGCTGTTTTCGGTTTCGGTTTTTCAATGTTTACACTAAATCTGTTCGGTTTCGGTTTCTTTTTAAGTTTCTTAGCTTTGAGTTTACCGATAAATAAAGTATTTAGTTATGAATCATCATAACTCTTAACCTATTTCGTCATTTTTTCGATTTCATTGAATACGAAAATAATAGTAGTAGCTAATAAGTTACTCATCAAATATAGAAATTGTGTTTCCCAACAACATTAATCCAAAGAGATTAATAGTAGCATAATATCTTATAATCGAAAACTACGGCATAAAGTAAGATACAACAATTTAAAAATCTATAGAAATATGAAATGTAAGTCTTAGCATTATTTATTTTGCCAAAGTCCAAGGGATATACTAAATCCAAGGTTATAAATAGCGTGAGACGTGGCGTGGTGGCATGACCAAACTCACGCCTTTGCGGCCAAAACGAATCTTTTGCGTTTATAAGATATGGCATAAGGCGGCACAAAATACGAAAATATTTATATGTTTATATCATATTTCATATATATCAAGCTTACAAAAAGACGTGACATAAAGCGGCGTGACGGCATGATCAAGCCTCATGCCTTTGTGAGGTCTTTGCAGGACATTTGCGAGCCTTTTAGAACCATTTTAGAACCATGACAAATCTTTTGTTGAAAAAATTAACTAGCTAAGATTAGTTTAAATCTTTTGAAGGTTCTCTAAGATTAGTTTAATTTGACATTTTTTTGACACCTAATAGCATTTAATTGTATACTTTCTCAAAAAGTTATATGAACATAATATTCAAAAGTTAAATTTTATACTTTTTTTTTTTTTTTTTTTTTTTTTTTTTTTTAATGTTGTTTGGGTAAATTACTTTTATATATCACGTGACATCACGTGCACAACTTTACCTCTTCCGGGCACATCATCTCTATACTCGCCGGCCACTGTTTTACAACAACAACCCAACTTGATCCATCTCTTTCTTTCATTTTTTATATATTTATTTTTATTAAAAGAAAAATGGATTTTGTAGAATTAGAAGCAATAGAAGGCCTACGTTGGTCATGGAACTCATGGCCAGTCTCATCATCATCATCCTCAAAAAAAACACAAGATTTAATAATCCCTTTATCTATTATGCAAACCCCTTTAATGAAATTTAATGACCTCCCTTTATTATCATACGACCCTTTAATTTGCTTCCATTGTCACTCTGTTCTAAACCCTTATGCTCGTGTTGACTACCCTTCTCGTATTTGGATTTGTCCCTTTTGTTTTTATAAAAATTCTTTCCCGAGATCCTACGCCGAAATCGGGGAGAATAACATCCCTGCTGAGCTTTTTCCTACTTATAGTACTGTTGAGTATCAGTTGGGTGCTCATCATGGCTTGATCACACCTAAGCCTTGGGGGGGTAATGGTAATGCTAGTAATGGGTTGGTTAAGTCGGGTTCTTTTTCGTTTTCGTCTAGTTCGTCGTTGGTGAGTTTGGATCAGAGGGGAGGGGGAGGAGTTGTTGGGCCGTGTTTTGTTTTTGTGGTTGATGGTTGTGCGAGTGAGGATGAGGTTAGGGTGCTTAAGAATGAGTTGTTGTTGATTGTTGCTCAGTTGCCGGAGAATGCGATGGTGGGGTTGGTGGTTTTTGATGCGATGGTGAAAGTGTATGATCTTGGGTTTAGTGAGTGTTTGAGGGTGGTTGTTTTTCATGGTGAACGTGAGCTTTCGACTAGTCAGGTATGGTTTGATTTTAGTACTTGTTGACTGTGTTTATGTTTAGTGTTAATGTCAGTTGAATGATCACGTTTGAACAGCGAATATATGAATGTAAACTGAGAACCAAAAATAATATCGTTTTCTGATTAGGATTTACAATTGCTATTATCTACCTAATAAGTAGTTCCACTTAAAGAAACAGACTCGATCCTAAGGGAAAGAGTGCCGTTAGAGTCCCCTAACCGATCTTTGTGAAGCAAATGAGCCTTGGTGCAGTGAGGTATTAGGGCTGCGTTAGGTTTTTCTTTTCCTGCTGCATAAGCCTATTTCTATATTATATCATCCAACAGTCTAAATTGGCGACGTGACTTCATAAGACTTGCATTTTGTACAAGCTGATATTAGTAGTCTTTTGAGTCTACTTGTCTCTTTGCTTTCATATCTATCAATACTTATCACACACTCTAACGAAATGTAGAAAAGCTGACCTCTAGTAGTTAAGCTGAAAACGTTCTAGACTTGACCACACTAATCATAGTATGGTTTATTTTTCTATTTTGCTGAAGGATGAGTTAAAACTTAAAACATACAGGGGGTTCAATAAGGAAAAAAAGGAGGCTCTGACTTATCACACGAGCTAGAATTAGCATATGATCTGTGCAATACTACACCTTAGACAACACATGATACTGCATAGTATATGATGTACTAAATAGGTTTTATGATGTAGAAATCATATCTAATTAAAAGATAAGACAAGAACAAACACTGAGAACAATAAAAGCTTTACTCGAAACTCTTTGTGGGGGAGTAGGGTTTGTCGTGCCATACATGTGCAGACTCATAACCCATGGGGATTTTTTCTCTTTTTTATAATTTTGTCTTTTCCCTCGAGTTAATTTGATACTACTTACAGAAGTTAATTTCGTGTGTGAAAACAATTACTGAAATCACAGTGATTTATTAGTTTACTTGATTATGACGAGTCCCGTCAATGGCACAAGCCACAAAGTATTAGTTTTCATCATTCGGATATTTGAATTAATCCCCTAAATCATTGACGACTATCCATTTATGTTTATCGATTTAGTCAAGTCTAAAGGAAAGCTGTAACAGCTGGATCGAAATGTTCCTGGAGAGGAGGTATTTTCTTGGATACAATAAGTTGGATCAGTTATCAAGTCGGCATAGCTAGTAAAGCATACAACTAATGGACAGTAACTGAGCATGAATCTTGTGAGCAAATTGAAACTGGGTCATGTTCAGAGGCTCTGTAGGAAGGAAGATCGCCGCCACAAAATATGGTGACAAAAAATCAGTTTAAACTGAGCACCTAGGACTTGAGCATTACAATTTACAACTACAAATATATCCTAACACGATCTACCCGTGGAAGGAAAGGGGATCAGGTGTCGTACCTGACTCTTATATCTGAGAAAAGAGGAGGGGACACCTAGACTTTATAAGCCACCAACCAATCCCATACTTGCCAATGTGGGATCGTACAATGTATAGGGACACAACATAGGCATATAATGGTAGACATTGGCAGCCAATATTTTTAATAGGTGGGTCTTTTTTGGGTCATTGATAAGTGCTTGGGCTGATTGGGTAACAGCAAGTAGTTTAGTTTAGCTAAAAAGGTCTACACACAACTTGTTTAATAGTAGCCACAATTGGTAGGCAGTATTTGATGAAGTAAGGTGACATAACCTAATTAGATGATGGAGCGTCAACGAAGGTAAAAAAAAAGGATGTGGTGGATAATAGAGGAATTATCAATCAAACTACATACACTTGTTCGTAGATGATTAGGCACAAAAAGTGTAAGGACATAAAAGTACGTTAATATAAGAGAAAGGAGAACTACGGATACTAGTCACATCAAAGTAATAAAGTTGAGTTCTGTAAGTATTATAACAAAACTAATGAAGGTAGTTATTTTACCAGGGTGGAAGTTCCCTTTTACCAAACTAGTGAAGGTAGTGTATGAGACAAGATGCCAATACAAGGTTTCTCTAATGAGAATGTTGAAGTTGAGAGTTATAGAAAGATGAGAGTTGGTAAATTTTTAGGGCCTATTGGTATTCTATTGAGGACTAGAGAACCCTAGAGACGTAGGCATAGCATTGTTTTAGTGAATCTTGGATTTGAGAGTACTAATAGTATAATAAACATATGCATATTCTATAAAGTATGTAGGACTGGTCCTTTTATCAATTGTGGCCGTTTGCTTAGAATGATGAAGTGGAAAAAGTTTCAGCTCGTGTTTAAGGATGGATGGCGAGCTCTATAAGACAGTGGTAAGACTTGTCATGATTAAAAGAGGAGAATGCTCGGTCATGAAAAGATGGTATTATTCTACTGACCAGAATCACATAAAGGTAGTTGGAAATTACTACTGAACCCACTTAAGGAAGCCCCTATACTTAAAACCTCATCTACAAATATTGAACCACCCCCCACCCACCCACCCACCCACGCCCAGCCACAAACCACACACACACCAAGTCAAAGTCAATGTTCTCGTGGTCATCGCATTTTGTGCTACAGCAGTTTAAACTATAGCCAAATAAGCTTACATTAAAAGTTGAGTTTAAAATCGACTAATCATAAAAGGAAAACAAAAATATACAGTGTGAATGAGAGGGTCATATAATTTAAATATACAATACATCGGTAAGTATGCGGCTTCTTATTGGTTGACTTCTATTGTTGTTGACAAAGCCACACATTTAATATGCTTAAACGTTTAATTGATGCCAAAAGTCAATAATGCACTAGGAACCTGAAACTGAATAGGTAAGCATTATTATACTATTGGATCATATAAAGAAACAGGGACATGTTCAACATGTGCTTCAAGAGTAATAACACTGACACTACTTCAGTATTATGAGGCAAATTGGTCACTTGATCAGCAGTTTATAGCTTCAAAAAATTGATGTATAACTATTAGCAGAACTTAGCTGTGGCAGGGGAGGGCTATGGCCATTGTGCAACTAGCGAATATATTGCTTAATTGTTGATTGAAGTTCAATTGCTTTCTATAGTAACATTCAGAATGATGTTTTATAATTGTAGTTTACAACGTTGCATTTTGTATCTTTAAATGATAAGCTTTAGGATATATAAGTCTAATTACCCATCTAGTTAAATACAAATGTATATGAGTAAAAGTTCCGCTGTTTTAAATTGAGTTGCTCATGAATAGTAGCTCTTTAAGTCATATATTACACATGTTCAAAAGAGTAACTATATAGTAGCATCGGTGTAGCGGAAGGGTGAGATGTTTAGTAAGTTATGCCTTTTTGCCTACATGTTGGTGCCTTTCACATTATCTTCTTAAGTTATCCAAAAATGACCACACAGAGCCAGAATTCATATCAAGCAACCAAGAAAGTCCAGGATTTCGGGTTGACCTGAATTACACACCCTTAAACCTAAATAATGTAAGCTAAAAGACACGTGTCCACATGATTTGTTTCTGAATAAAAACAAGTTAAGAAAGTCAAACCTGACCTAGATGAGATTTTCATCGTGGCGTGACAAACAGGCAATTCGAACCTTGTTTTCATCTTTACTCATGCACTTGTATTCTTTGTCACTCTCGGATACTTGTAGGCATTGACATATTGATCTAAAAGATAAGGTTTAAAACAAGATATAACTCACCATTTGGATAGATATCAATGTGATAGTTTTTTTTGCTGTGTTTCCTATACGCTTATTAACTGTTTATTATATTCATTATCAGATCATAGATCAGCTGGGGATCCATTCTGCAAAGCAACAACTTGGAAAAACGCATGTGGCACAAAAGCATAATTTTATATTACCAGTTTCTGAATGTGAGTTTAACATTACCACGGCCATCGAAGAAATCGGACATTCATCACCACTCACACCGGGGCATCGGCCTCCACGGTGTACTGGTGCTGCAATTCAAGTTGCCATAGCCCTTCTTGAAGGATCATCGGTCCCCACGGGGTCCCGTATAATGGTTTTCACATCTGGGCCTGCTACCATGGGACCAGGGATAGTTGTAAGTCAAGATCTGAATCAATCGATTAGAACACACCGAGACATAAACGGGGGTCATGCCCCATTTTACAACAAGTCTTGTGAATTTTACAAAAAAATATCAGAAAAGTTAACAGATATATCCATGGTGCTTGATCTATTCGCTTGTTCTCTGGATCAAGTAGGAGTAACAGAGATGCGGCCCCCAGTGGAGAGATCGGGTGGGTTCATGATGATGGCAGAATCTTTTGAATCTGATCAGTTTAGAAAATGCTTACGTCATATTTTCAGTCGTGATGAACAAGGGTTTTTGAATATGTGTTTGATGCCACTATTGAGATAATTACCACAAAGATGTGAAAATATGTGGTGCCATTGGCCCGTGTGTTTCCTTGAAGAAAAAGAATGGTTCTGTGAGCGAAAAGGAGATTGGTGAAGGTGGGACCAACACATGGAAGCTTGGAACGATAACTGATAAAACCTGCATTGCCTTCTTTTTTCAAGTGAGTGAAGAACAAAAAGCACAGCCAGGGACTGCATTTTTCATACAGTTTATAACAAAATATAGACACGGAAACATGGGAATTCGCAAACGCGTAACATCTGCAGCGAGAAGGTGGGTTAGCGCTGGTGCACCAGAAATTGCTGCAGGGTTTGATCAAGAAACCGCAGCTGCAGTCATGGCTAGACTCGCGGTTCATGAAACTCAGAAGAATTTCCCTAGAGAGGTGGTCAGATGGCTCGATAAGGAACTTATTAGTTTTGCATCAAAGTTCGGAGACTATATTCACGAAGATCCCTCATCTTTTCGTCTTTCTTCTAATTTCTCGCTTTACCCTCAGTTCATGTATCATTTACGAAGGTCTCAGTTTATTGATGTGTTCAACAGCAGTCCTGATGAAACCGCGTTTTTCCAGCTGATGTTAAACCGTGAAGGGGTCGTGGGGTCATTAATAATGATACAACCGACTCTTTTCCAATATTCATTTGACGGGCCTCCTATTCCTGTTCTTTTAGATGTTTGCTCGTTGTCTCCGGATGTAATTCTGCTATTTGATTCCTATTTTTATGTTGTTATTCACTACGGGTCAAAAATAGCTCAATGGAAGAAAATGGGTTATGATAGGGACCCAAACCATGAAAGTTTTAGAAAGCTGTTGGAAGCACCAGCGATCGAAGCAGAGCAGCTAGTGGCTCAAAGGATTCCTGTTCCGAAACTGGTGAAGTGTGAGCAGCATAGTAGTCAGGCTAGGTTTCTTTTAGCAAAGTTGAACCCTTCGGCTACACATAAGTCCAGTTACGTCGATGGGTCTGAGGTTATAATGACAGATGATGTGAGCTTGCAAGTTTTTCTCGAGCATTTGCAAGAATTGGCAGTTCAGGGTTGACTGATAGTCATTGTTGTTGTATAGATACGTTTTCGTTTTGGTATTCAGTTGAGTAGATCAAAGTATAGGAAGAAGTTAATGTGTAGTACGACTACGTTTGAGGCAGTTTTGATAAATTGTAGAAAATGATCCTGAATTGTTTGATGTTTGGTTAACTTTTTGTCTATAGTATCAAAGCTGATCAAATCTATGCGTCAGAGACGGTATATCATGCAAAGTGCACGTGTCGTTGGTTTTTGGTCATCCTGCAACAGAAAACAGGTTACCAGGGTTACTCATAAAGGGTGTTTGCTATTCTTTGGAAGATTTGAATGGTATAAGTTTATATCTACAAAATTTCAATCTTATTTGAACATCCTTGTGTTCGATTCTCGTTGTCTGCCAAAGATGGAGCTACACAGTATCACACAAAGCCCAATTTGCCTCAAAACGTTTAAACAAACATTTATCTATCTTCTTATATCAAAATTGTGTATATTTCATTAAAAAAAAGCAAGTATCACATCCAATCATATTCTATTCATAATCTCTCTCTCTCTTTTTTTTTACCCTCTACATTTAATTGTCAAGTCATTGTGTGGTTGTGTGAATATAATTTTATAAACTTTTTATGGACGTAGCATTATGTCGAATTCCAAAAACCAACGAGAGGCTCCCCAATCTTCTTTGATCCGTCTTAGAGCACAAGGTATCGTGGATACCAATAACATATTATTGGTATGCCACATCATACACCTCTCAGTAACTCACCAATAACTCAAACACCCTCTCTCATAACACACCAATAACATGTTATTGGGTCAACAAGATACCCCACTAAAAATACCCCTCACTCACAATACACTAAAAAAATAAAAATAAAAATAGTAAAACTTTGTCCTCTTTCTCCTTTGGCTTGAGCCACTCAACCAACTCAAACAATTTTTGGCTTACAAATGGCATGTTAGATGGTATGGTAATGGGTTATTGGTATTTTTTTCTTCCCTTTTGGCATGTTATCTTCACCCTTTGCTCTTAGGGCCAAGTGACCTTCTTTGCTTTGTTCCAAATTTTGAAAAGTAAATGTGGAGGGTGTGGTCTTAAGTTTTCCTTCGCCACATTAGCTCCACATCAACTTTTTCTCTCTTCAAAATTTTTTCATTCAACTTTTCTTCAACCATTGCCACACTTTTTCTTTCTTCTATAATTTCTTTTTTTTTATATTTTTTATTATTTAAAAATACTCTCAACACATAACCCTACAATAAACACACTCACAAAAATTAAAATATTAATTATCTCTCTTTGATGCGGGACTATAGTGCCGAATTGATTTTTTTTTTAAGTATGTCAATATTCCCGAGACAAGAGGTGTGAGTTTCCCCAAAAGAAAAGACCTTTCCTTTTGCTTTTGACACTCCACACCTAGTATCTTCAAAATAGAGATGTGTTATACATAACCTCCCTATATTGTTAAAAGCAATCCCAACAAAAGTGCGACAGTTGCAGAGAAGAAACCATAATTTTTGTGAGTTTGTCAAAGTCTACAAATGTTAAATACTCTATAACCAGTAGAGAATGACGATCGACTAAGGCGATCGATTCTTAATCGATCGTCCTTTTGTGGCCATTGGATCTCGATCGATTGGAGATGTTCCAGAGGAGGGAAGTGATCACATCTTCGACCGACTTCATTGGTTTCTTTTTTTTTCTTTTTTTTTTTTTTTTTTTGTATATATTAAATATAAAAGGTATTTTGTGGGGTATGTTTTTTATAAACAGAAGTCACGTTCTTGCACCCAATCGCTCAAGATCGCCGAGAGAAAGGCGACGTGATGCAAAATGAGAGAGATGAGTCACTTCACCCAACCCGCCTAAGTTCATCTCATATTAATGATTTACAGGACCTGTTTTTCGTCTTCCTACAAAAACAAGTGTTTGCTTTTGGCACCAATGGTCAATCAGCATTTGACTTTATAGACATCTGACTTTATTTGCTACGATAAATCGATAATCGTTAAACATTCAATACTAATAAACATCATGTAGCAGTTGCGGTTTTATAAACATTTAAAAAAAATGTTAGACATTAAATATGTATGGTTATGGTTCACCTTCTCATCGGTTAGTAACTACCATTGACAAATAGCACTTAATCTTTGAATATAGGATAATAAACTTCTACAGATAATTAACTGACAAACCAACTAAAAATGCGGTTCTAAATTATTATTTTTTTCTTTCTATCATTGCTGAGGCCTGAGGGGCAAGATGTAGTATTTTAAAAGGTCGACACTAAAACATTCTTTCTGAATAAAAGAACTATATTCAAAATTTAAAAAGATGTTTTAACTTTTGTTAACCATGAAATGAAAAGTAATCTTGAAGTGATACACGAATACCCGTGTAAAGCGACGGTGTATAACGACAAATAATTATATTTGAGAAATCACGATTTGGTTCGACCCTTGATGCAAAGTTTGTGTTTTTTAAAATACAAAGCTTGTGTTTTTTAATATTTATTATTTAATATAGTGTGTGTTTTGAAAAGTTGTCATGTTTATAATTGATCAAAAAAATACATAATTTAAGTTGCTAAGTTTTTTAAAAGTTGTCAAGTTTAAAAGATATTTAGATGTAATTTAAGCAAACTTCATTGGGATAATTGTTTGTAAATGTAACGAAGTTATCACTTTTTGTTAAGTTGTGTATGTATCTATTAATTCTGCTAAACAATGCAAACAACTTACTAATCCTACAATTATATACATAATTTAACATTTGTCTAGAGTTATTTACATAAATCGTCCTTGTGGTTAAGACCAAATTGCAACGACAGTCCTTAGAGTTATTTACATAAATCGTCCTTGTGGTTAGGTCGGTCAGCCGGGTCGGGTCATGCGTCGTCATCATCCGAGTGGTGTCACGTGACGTCGAGTCGGGTCGGTCGTCGTCGTTCTTGCGTGGGCCAACGAGGTGTCTTGGCGTGGCGATGCAAAATAATACTCAAATTGCCTCCGCTGGGATGGAACCAGGGTGGCTTGTGTGGGAGGCCAAGGTGATACCCATCTGAGATGGGCATACCTTTAATTATTTTATGCACTTTGTCTCCTTTAACCCCTCTTTGTTGATAGTTCATTTTTTTAATACTAAAAGGTTCAAAATAGTTTTGACCTATCAATTTAAGGGGGTTATGGACCGGATAAAAATTTGAGAAAAATACCTTTGGACTCCTTTTTTCGTGCTCTTTCCACTGGTATGGTCGGGGAAATTTTTTCGACTTTGTTTGAACCTCGAAAAATGCGAAAACGTCGTCGAAACTCATCTGAAATCACAGTTTTTGCTTTGTTTTCAAATTCTTGTACCTGCAATATATAATACTACCTCCGTCCCAAATTATAAGTCCAGTTTGACTTTTTTACTCAAACTTTGACCTTAAATATTTTTGTTTGTATTATATAATACTTGATGTAATATATATAAATGGATTGTGTTTTAAATGTATTTTCATTTGGCCTAATTTTCATCAGTGTTATATAATACAAACGAATATTAAAGTCAAAGTTGAGTCAATAAATCAAACCTGACTTATAATTGGGATGGAAAGTAATACACAAGAAACATATTTTCAATATAATTTCACAAATTTGCTATATATTTTATAGTTATTAGTTTGTTTTAAACCTTTGTACCTACCGGAAAATATATGAAATTATATGCGGACTAATAACCATAAAATATATATCAAATATGTGAAATTATATTGCAAATATGTTTTTGTGTGTTATAATGTATTGCAGTGCAAGGTTTGAAACAAAGAAAACGCGATTTTTATTGATTTTGACGATGTTTCGATTTTTCGAGGTTCAAACGATGTCGAAAAAATTCGAGCATACCATTGAAAAGAGCACTAAAAACGGTCCGACGGTATTTTTCTCAAATTTTTATCCGGTCCATAACCCCCTTAAATTAATAAGTCAAAACTATTTTGAACCTTTTATATTAAAAAAAATGGACTATCAACAAAGAGGGGTTAAAGGAGAAGTGCATAAAAATAATTGAAGGTATGCCCATCTCAGATGGGTATTACCTTGGCCCTCCCACACAAGCCACCCGGGTTCCATCCCAGCGGAGGCAATTTGGGTATTATTTTGCATCGCCACGTGGCACCACCTCATTGGTCCACGTGGCAATGACCGACTCGACCCGACCCATTCACTAACCCGACCCCGATGTCACGTGGCACCACTCAGGTGGTGACACGTGACGACCCGACCCGTTGACCGGCCTAACCATAAGGACGATTTATGTAAATAACTTTAAGGACTGTCGTTGCAATTTGGTCCTAACCACAAGGACGATTTATGTAAATAACTCTAAGCAAATGTTAAATTATCCATATAATAGTAGAATTAGTAAATTGTTCTCACTGTTTAGGAGGATTAATAGATACATACACAACTTAGCAAAAAGTGATAACTTTGTTACATTTACAAACAATTATCCCAACTTCGTTTACTTAAGTTTCAAGAATAGAGATGTACGCTTGATGGTATTTACAGTTTTACAAGTATAGCGTGCTGTATTGAATTATAGATTAAGTGGCTAATTTTTAGAAAAAGCTATATGACGATTAAAATAATAAAGGTACGTTTAGTTGTATAAAATTTCACTAATTTTCCGTTTTGATTTTTTTCACAAAAGGGTAGAGTATTTATCTATAAAAGAGGTGCTATAAATTTAGAAAACATGTTTAGATGATAATTTTTGTTGAAGAAGGGGTGTAGAAAAATGAAAAAAAATGGTAAAAGAAGAGGTATTTTTCACCAATTAAACACACCATAAACTCTTCTAATCTTTTTTTAAAAAAACAAAAACGAATATAGTATTAGTTTGGTGTAGTGACTTTAAGAAAGAAAATTGTTGTTTATAGAAAGGAAATGCAAAAGAATCGATTCCTAAACAATGGTAATCAACTTTCATCCGAACGCTTGGATTTTCTCGAAAAGGAAACTTTGAAAAGCTAAGGAATGTAGAAAGCAAAAGACAATAGAATTTTATGTGTCTATTGAGAATATCAGGGAAGGCAACTTTGTTACAAATTGATAGCTAAAATGTCTTTTAGTGACAAATTGAAGCTTCAATTTTGCTTTTGAGATTGTGAAGATGATCTTTTTAGTCTAACTAATTTATACCACTAATGCTAGTTATCACTTGGTATTGCTCATCATCTTATGTCATTAGATAATAAAAGGCCATATTAATGGTTAACATATAAATTCTGATAAGGATAGATAATCTCTTGTATAATAAGGGAATTTTTTATGAATTTACATGTTTCGCATCAATCAATGAGAGTTTAAATTTAAAATGAAGACCTCTTATTGCCCAATTAAAAGTCATAATTAAGTTTTTTAGTCAACATTGCTAAAGGTGCGTTTAGTTGGAGAAAAAAAATTATCTTTTATTTTTAGTTTTGTAAAAATTTAGAAGAGAATTTTGTTTCCACAAAACATTTGAAAATATAGAAAATACTTTTAGTTGATGTTTGATTTTGTATTTTGAAGAATATATGGAGGGTTTGGGTTCAAAGAAAAAAAATATTTTGTAATTTTCTTTATTAAATTAAGAAATAAAGGATTATTATTATTATTATTATTATTATTATTATTATTATTATTATTATTATTATTATTTTTGGTAAAGAATTTTTGGAAATAAAGCAATTTAAAATCGATTTTTGTTTTTTGTTTTGTACAAAATATTTTATGAAAAATATGAGTGATTTATGTGTTTACAAGACTTAAAAAAATGGAGAGCAATGTGGACATATTTGAAAAGATATAATATATAGTCCTAAAGATCATATTATTTTGCCTATTGATTGATCATAAATGTTTGTTTAATCACCGAACATTTATTATGAATTTGGAATATTTGGAGAAAGTTTGTTTGTTTTAGTGAAGTGGTTGCATGATTCCTTTCGCCTTCATTTCAAGCCTCTCGTAGTCTCGTGCACTTTCTTTTAGTAAATTGCAATGTTAGTACATGAGATATACCATTTTCGTAGTTTAAGTCCAAAGGTTTTAACTTAACGTTATTGTACATTTGTACCCCAATACATACAGAAACATATAATTTTTCATACTCAAATTTAGTATCTACGTTACTTTTTACTAGCAGGGTACTCACACGATGCAACGGTGAGTACCTTGTAATTTTATATTTTCGGCCAATAATTTATTTTATTTGTACGTTTTTTGACAATAGCTTTAGCGATTAGTTGATTTATTTAGAGATTATAAGTAATGTCAAAAGTTTGGTAGAGTTTTGCGTAGTTTGTAATATTTTGTTTTTTGTGTCTAATAATTTGTTTAATTTGGTTTGTATAATGAGTTTTTTTAATTGTATTTTTCATTGAGGGGGATTTTAAAGTGTCATTAATTGTAGGCGTTGATACCTCAATTTGATATAGGTGTTGATGCATCAATTTGTTGTACACATTCAATGAAAAGTTGTATTCTTTAATTTTCAATGTCTTAGGGTGCGCTTAGTTCAAAGAGGAGAATGAGAATAGCAAAGGTAAAGAGAATATAATGAAATATAAAAGAATGGAATAGAGATTATCATTCAAAGTGATGGTGGTGGCTGCTGGTGGTGGTGGCGGTGGCTGCTGGTGGTGATGGCTGGTGGTCGTGGTGGTGGTAGCTGCTAGTGGTGGTGGTGGCTGTTGTTGCTGCTGCTGGTGGCGGCGGCAATGGTGGTGGTGGTGGCTGCTGGTGGTGGTGGCTAGTGGTGGTGGTTGATGGTGGTGGTGGTGGCTGTTGCTGGTGGTGGTGGTTGTTGATGGTGGTGGTGGTTTGTGGTGGTGGTGGTGGTGGTGGTTATGGTAGTGGTGGGTAATCATTATCATTCCCCCTAATTTATTGGGCACTGACTCATTACCCACTATTAGGTAATGGGTCATTGCATTATAATCAACCAAACATCTTTTTTAATTACTTTACTCATTCCTTACCCCCAAACCTTCTACTAAGCACGCCCTTAATGTATTTAATTAGTGACATTTAATATTAAAAAAAGAGTTAATTGCATTTTTGGTCCATGTGGTATGGCCAATTGCAGTTGGTCCCTAAAACTTTAAAAGTGCACCAAGGTCTATTTTCAAGTTTCGTTTGCTTGCGTTGGTCCTGGCCAAAGTCAAATGTCTAAAATACCCTTGTCTTCTTCTTTCCTATTTTCTCGTCGGTCCATCTCTTTAGTTTCTTACATAAATGGTCCTTGTGTCTTGCCAAGTTTTACAGGACCAAAATGCAATTAAATCTTTTAATTATTTATTTAACTATTAATATTTATTTAACTATTAATATTACATAAATGGACCAACAATGTAATTTTCAAAAAAATTCGAAAATTTAAAAAAAAAATTAGAAAAATTTATTCGAAAAAAATTTTGAATATTTTTTTTTTTGAAAAAATCTATTCGAAAAAATTTCTAAATTTTTTTTTTAAAAACTTATTCAAAAAAAAATTTCGAAAAACAAATTTTTTGAATTTTTTTTTTCCGAATTTTTTTTGAAAAAAATTTTCAGAAAAGTTTTTTCGAATAAAATTTCAAAAAAAAAAATTATTCGACATTAGAAAAAAAAATTTGAAAAATTTCGAAAAAAAATTTTGAAAAATTAATTCGAATTTTTTTTTAGAACTTTTTAGAAAAATTGGTTAACTTATATTAGCCATTAGATCAAACCGGATGAAAACATATAAAACAAACAAAAGCATAAAAGCGTTATTAAAAGCGGATGAAAACGTTTTACGTTTCATCCGTTTTAATAACGCTTTTATGCGTTTTCATCCGCTTTAATAACGCTTTTATGCGTTTTTATGCTTTTTATATGTTTTTATCGGTTTGATCTAATGGCTAATATAAGTTAACCAATTTTTCTAAAAATTTCTAAAAAAAATTTCGAAAAAAAATTTGTAAAAAAATTTCAAAAATATTTTTTTCGAAATTTTTTCGAATAAAATTTTCAAAAATAAAATTCAAATAATTTTTTCAAAAATATTTTTTTTGAAATTTTTTTCAAAAAAACTTTTCTGAATATTTAAAAAAAAAAAAGATTTCGAATAATTTTTTTCTTGAAATTTTTTTTGAAATTTTATTCGAAAAAACTTTTCTTAAAATTTTTTTCGAAAAAAAAAATCGGAAAAAAAAATTTCAAAAAATTTGTTTTCAAATTTTTGAATAAATTTTTAAAAATTTTTAGAAATTTTTCGAATAGTTTTTTCGAAAAAATATTCAAAATTTTTTCGAATAAATTTTTCAAATTTTTTTTTAATTTTTTTTAAATTTTCGATTTTTTTAAATTACCTTTGTTGGTCCATTTATGTAGTATTAATAGTTAAATAAATATTAATAGTTAAATAAATAATTAAAAGAGTTAATTGCATTTTGGTCCCTGTAAAACTTGAAAGACATAAGGACCATTTATGTAAGAAACTAAAGAGATGGACTGAAAAGAAAATAGGAAAGAAGAAGACAAGGGTATTTTAGATATTGACTTTGGCTGGGACCAACGTGCAACAAAAACTTGAAAATAGGGACCTCTGTGCACTTTTAAAGTTTTAGGACCAAATCTGCAATTGGCCATACCACACCAGGACCAAAAATGCAATTAAATCTTAAAAAAATATTGTATTAGAATTGATCAATGTTGCAAAAATCGTGAATCAATAGTCGGGCGGTCGACCACCCATGTAGCAGTAATCGGTCAAGTCGGGATTAATCGGTGATTAATCGGATTAGCATTTCTGCGGTTTTGGTATTTACAGACCAAACTAAAAATCTTAAACGATTCCAAGCTCGCTATGTTTCCAAACCTCAATAAAAGGCTCCAATTCGATTATGATGCCCATTGTGCGTTATAAGTGAAATATCGATCCCCAAATTAAGTATAATGCCTAAATTATTATTATTTTAAAATGACCGATTTGCCGATTCGGTCGATTTTTTACCGATTCGGCCGATTAGGTAATGAAAAATAATGCTTGATACTATATAATGGAATGACTCATTATCCAATAGTGGGTAATGGACCATTACCTAATAAATTGAGAGAAATGCTTTTTTCTCCTTTTCATTTCCCCACTATTATCATTATCTTTTCTTTTTCCTTTTCCGAGTTTAACCCAAACACACCCTTAATATCATTAATGTCCCAAAAAAAAACTTGTCCCATAGTATTTTTTTTAATAAATGATACTCAAAACAATATTTTTTTTTTTCATTCTAACATTAATTGCTCTTATAATAAAGCTTCGAAACAGAAAAAATAATGTATTAATGAAATGTATATTATTTATACTACTTAAAGCTTAGGCCCCTTAATTTAATGTGGAAGAGGGTTTGTGCATAAAGGAAAGCACGGTACAAACAAGACATTGCACACCAAATAACTACAAGTTTTCGTTTAGTATCAACTCATCTTGAATGACTGCAATGAATTTTGCATCCAACTCATCTTGAATGCTTGCAATCAAATCTGCAGCTATGGAACCCTAGGGCTACAATTTTGCACCCTCAAAGAATGCGAATCAATCATATGCAATTATGGAACCCAAGGGCTGCAATTTTGCACCCTCAAAGAATACAAATCAATCTTAAATTACATCCAATGCTTGCAATCAAATCTGCAGTTATGGAACACAAAAGGGTTGCAATTTTGCACCCTCAAAGAATACAAATCAATCTTCAATTACATCCCTCTTAAATGGATGCTACATAAATGAGGCATGAAGCCCATTGCTTGTCCACACATTGTGAGTCCAGTATCATGTGACAACTCGTAATTTCAGGTCATTTCTCAAATTTACTATTCATATCGGGAATTTACTATTCATCGATTACTATTCATCATTTTACTATTCATCGTTTTTGTAGTCGGTTTGAGACTTTGAGAGGTTATTTCAAAATTTTAGTATTCACGAAACACTATTCATTCCCAGAGAAATCACTATTCATTATTCACTATTCATCATTTTTCGTAAACTAGGTTTACGAGTATCAAATACACGTAACCTAGAGGGTTAAGCTGCGTATTCATGGAACATCATTGAGAACATTACATATAGACTAGAGTTAGTCTACATATCATCAGTAACATCATCTTCATATCAGTTTATGCATGGGTTTGCATATTTCATTAACGTATATTTATCTATTAAATAAACGCTATCGCACGATCATTTATTTTGAATAATTGATCCGACACTTCCAACAATTGTCCTGATATATTTTTATACTCATTTTAAGACTATAAAAATTATATTATTAGTTTACCCGATGTTTTGGATTTATTTCGTATATATATTGTTATATAAATATATTTACGACGGTTTACGTAAATACGATACGATAATTATTTATTCACTCAATACTTGTGAGAAATGTATTTTTATAATTTTTATGACTTCGATATATTTTATTTTGTTCCATTAAAATCGATTTCTAGCTAACGCTACACTTAATAATTTATTTTATGTACAAACTACACATTATACTTAACTTTCTATACATTTAATCAACAAAAATATAAAACCCTTTCCCCCAATCAGCCCTTGCCGACCTCTTTTCCCCCTAGTCACCATTTCATAAATTAAAAATGACACCTAGGTGTACACATACACAATTTATATTAGACATTTGTATATTATACAATATATACTTAGCAAAAACACATACATTACACATTTAAAAGGTGAAAAGTGAAAGAACTCTCTCCTTGTCTTTGTTGAGGTTCGGCCAAGCAAGAACCAAGAGGAAGAAATCATAGATTTTCAAGATAAAGTGATAATTAAACACTAGTTTACTTCTATATTAGGTTTTGAGATAAAAAAACCAAGAAGTATTTAGGTACCTAGTTACCTTAAACCTCATCATTCAACTAGTAAGCTTTTCATAATCTTTATAACTCTTTCATATTCATACTTGAGTTATTTTTATTATCCTAGTAGAAAAACATGCAAATATTATGTGATTCATACCACTTTTAATTGTTTTTATGACTTATTATAAGTTTTAATCATCCTATAATTATTCCCATGAAACATATCATTGTTGATGATGTTTAGGAACCCATGACACCCTAAGAAGGTGTATGGTAGGTTTAGAATAGATTTGGTGTTGATTTGAAGTGATTGAAACAAGTATTACGCTAGAAAAATCATTTTCGACAACATGAAATAGAGATCTGATCGTTTTTAAAAAATCTGGAAATTTCGACAGGTCATGGAATATTTTGGTTTATATTTTCAGAAAATAGACTTTAAAACGAAACCGTGGTCGCTTGAACGGGTTAAAACGGATTTATAACGAAGAAGTTACGCTATTTTCAAGTTTAACGACGAAAACTTATTTTCTGAAAAATTCAAAGCTGTTAAGGTATTTTTAATGGGCAAAAATGAGTTTTAAACATTGTCTAAATGAGTAGATTTATCATAAATATATTAGTATACATTAACACGAAACCAAGGATATATAAAACGTAGAAAACGGACTTATAACGACTAAGTTACACGCGATTTAAATAGGATTATCGTAACTATTTTTCACAAGTAATAACACTTACATATTTTTACTAGACCAAAATGGTTATCGCAAGTGACCATGTTTGGAGTCATTTTTCATATCGATAGAATATTTTTGGGAAAACGATGTCTACAAGTAAAAGTGAGTCCTATTTTCCAAAATGTTCAACCGTTTGTCAAACGAAGTTATAACGAATAATATATGATCACTCAAAATTAGTCATTTTCATGAATTGTCAAAGTATATTATTTTACGACGAAAAACTATAAATTCTTGTTCTATTTCTAAACGACTATCGTAGGATGTTGTTTCAATATATGTAAGCGTAAAGTATTTTATAACTTGACAAGATGTCATAAACGTGTATTTCGACGATAACTTTATTTTCAAAATGCACAAGTGGTATGGATATCATATGAGTTTGCATGCACGACATTGTTTCATTACTTACATTAGAACATATCATTCATATTAGGTTGCAAATAGAGATTGCACCTCATTTCAGTATATCCACTTTTGTCATCATAATCATTGCATCAGGTGAGTTTCATAGCCCCTAATTTTATACGTTTTGAATTACTTTTGAGGAAGATACATGCTCAACTATTTTCATTTATTTTTTTTAAGGATTACCGTGAGTCATAGCCCCACTTTTCTCGTTTTAACTATTTATTAAACTCTTTGGGGGAGATACATGCTCAACTACTTTTATGACAATCATGATTATCTGCAAACTATATGTTTATCTGAACTGAATGTTTAGTCATACGAAGTAACAGTATTGCCATACTTAGAATTTCTATATCATAGACCATTGAGCTAACTGACTTGGTATGATCACAGTCTAATGGACTTGGTATAATATCGAACTAGCGGACTTGGTACAATCTTGAACTAGCGGACTTGGTACAATCTTGAACTAGCGGACTTGGTACAATCATGAGCTAGCGGACGTGGAACTATTTGAAGCAATACTTATTATGTGATATATATATTGACTATTGATACATTAAGTTATGTACTATTATGTAAACTCATTTGACGATGTGTGCTTGAACATAAATTATACATATTTTGGCAGTGGATTGTAAACACACAAGTTGCAAGTTTTGTATGGGCGAAACTTGGAACTGAGTGGATTTGCAATGCCTTTGTTGCATGAATTTTCTTTAAAGGTTTTTCATGATAATCACAAACTCTATGAACTCACTCAACCTTTGTGTTGACACTTTTAAGCATGTTTTATCTCAGGTATTTAGCATATCATCATGGCATGCATGGAGTCGTTGAGTTGACGCGTCTCACATGGATTTTATGCACTTAACTATCGTTTGATTGTAACAAACTCATGTTGGTACTTTTGGAAATCTTTTGGGACCTATGTTTTGTAAACTCGATTATTTTACTTAATCAAACGATATTTTCAAAACGACACTTTAGGTCGTTCAATATAATCAGAATCGTGATGCTATGGCAATCATCCCCGGTATTCTATTCCACGAAAGCAATGTAATTTGGGGTATGACATATCACTAAAACTAAAAGATCCATTTAGTATATCATCATGGCTGCAAAAATTGGAGGCCCAAAGTCTGAATTGTTCCTGGACGAACTAAAGCAGGATGTTACTCGTACGATTGTGGTCATGCTGTGTAGAATGTGGGATGTAAATGATGTTATCGGGCGATACTTGAGCACTGATTTCTTGGTTTCTGATGCTAAGGTATATTGATCTTCCTATTTAAAAAACATGTGTAATAGCAATACAGAAAACAAGAAAATTAAGAATCTATAGTGTTCATCAATACCTTTTAACATGTTTTTATTGCAGGTTTTAAAAAACCTGTGTAATACCAAAATAATAATAATTAAAAAAAAAACAAGTTTCTATATTGTTTAGCAACAACTTTTAACATCCTTTTGTTTCAGGGTAATGTTATCCATTGTACTGCTAGGGGAACGGTGGCTCACAATTTCTTGAGGTTAAAAGAGGGGGTGTGTATTCGGTATTTTTTTTTGTAGTAATGCATAACAAGGAAGACTTTCGCATTAGGAAGGATGATACCTTTATGCTTGAGTTTGATGGAGCAACTACCATAAGGAAAGTTGTTAAGTCTGAAGGGTTTGTCAAATATCCTTTCTAGCTGGTGGATTTTGATCATATTGAACCTATAGACAACAAGTACATACAGTTTTGGGACGATTGAGACTCATGGGTTAAGTAGTATTTTATGGAGTAATGGGAAGGAATGTCAAATTTAATTTCCCTTATCTATGTAATTAATTACTCCATATGTTTTGATCCTCGCAATTCGGGTCATTAGTTTAGTTTAATAAAAACTCAAGTGTAGGGAGGTTGCTATAAACACCTTTACTAAGATGTATGTTTTGTGGATGGTAGAGTAAGAATGTATGAAAAAAAATCGAAACAATGAAAAAAAAAGTAAAAAAAAAAATGTGGGCTACTATCACGCCTCTATCCTTTATATTTTAGCTATGTTTAAGTCAAGAAAGTGTCAAGAAAAATACAAAAAGAGATAGTTTAGTAAGTCGAGTCTTGGCTTAGCAACGTCTCGTTTTACATGTAATTAGCTTGGATTTTTGACTTGCCACCAGTAAATTTCCCATATCCAACAAACCCGTGTTTTTCCATACCCTTACACCTAACATTACAACCATTTAAAAGCCCTCTTTGATAGTTTATCTTAGGTGCTTATGCCAAAGCGGTGAATGTTTGATCTAGTCTCAAGTTTATGGTAATCTATGTGCTATAACAGATAGAGAGTGTTATTCTCTATTTCCATACATGCTATATTCATTATACACTTGAGAGATGAGAGAATCCAAACACTATATGTAAAGTGCTAGTGTATAATTTTCGTGCTTGTTAGAGCTTGTATTTGTTGTAAACTATTTTAAACCAATGTTAAATGACCCCTAACTTGTAAATTGATTATAGAAAATCACATTTACTTGAGGACAAGCAAATCACAAGTGTAGGGACATTTGATAAGGATTTAAAACGTACGTTTTTAGGGGGTCATTTAAGCCCCAAACTAATGTATTTATGATCAAATATTGCCTAAATTTGTTCCTTTTTACTTTTTAGGTACTTTCGAAGCAAAATATGGAAATCATGCATATTTGATGAAACGGGATGAAAATGTGAAGAAAACGACCAAGTCATAAAAATTCTGGAAAATGGCACCAGACGGCGTCACAACCTATAAGGTGACGCCGTCCCTTGCAAATGAAAGTATCAAAACAACCAAAATTTTACTAGAGACGACTCAGTGGAAAAATGGAGAAATAACAAGTGACACCGTCACTTGTTAAAGGAGCTGGAATTCTCTGTGGAAATTATAAGGTGACGGCCTAAGAAAATCAATGAGCGACGTCGTCAGAATATCCAGGACGACGTCTGAAGGCATCAAGCGACCCCGTCACAAGTCTGACTTGGAAGAGACGAAACCCTAATGGCGGTGACTTGACGGCGTTACAATTATAAAGTGACGTCGTCGCATGTGTAATCCTATATATAGTTTTAGAATTTTCAGCATTAGGTGTGCACACTTGGAGAGAAAAGTTGGTGTACGAATTTTATAGGTTTTTTTACAATAAACTTAGGGTTTTAACACCCTCATTCAACAAGACATAAGTCTCTTGATTACTTCTATCATTATGTTTAATTCAAGTTCAATTATGATTACTTGTTTCATTATCTTTTTCATGTCTAGCTAATTTAATATGTTTGCATAGATCTAATGAAACATAGTTATTATTTATTGATTGTCGTCTCTTGTTTAAGTGGTTGTTACACGTTAGGTTAGGAAAACTTGCTTCTTCCTTTAGTGTTGCGAGCTTGAATGTCCTAAACGACGTATTCATGTCCTAGAGTGCACTAGTAGACTTTTCGTTGTGTTTATTGCGTGAATTGCAATTGTTGATCAATACATGGGCATTTGGTACCTCCCTACGACCTTAGAAATACAACGCGCCAATTAAACAAGGATGTGACAATTCGACTAATCAATAGGAGATAACTAGGGAGTAGTGAAATCTAAGTAAACACGTTTTTACCTATCATTTGAATATCTCATTTTAATTTACTCGTCTTGTTTTTTAATTATAAGTTTTAATTAGTTTAATTAGTCATTTTAAGTAGTTGATAATCAAACCCCCAATCAAATACCGAGATTTTACTTGCTTTCATAAAATATAAAAAAGATAAAAATAATCATCCTTCACCTTAGACCTATTCGTCATACATCTCGACCTTCCTAACACTATTCCCCTAGAGAACGATCAATCCCTCGTGTCTTACCTATACTACACGTCTACACTACAACGGTTAGGTACACTCCCTAGGAGGATTGTAAAACTCGTTGTGAGGTTTGCAAGAATCTGCATCAGCATAATAGTCGGTTGTACACAAGATCGGACCGGACCAAAACCGAAATGAGGAAAAAGGTGGATCGAGGACCAGAACGAAAAAATTCGGTCCTGTTCGATCGGTCTGATTTCTCGGTTCAGTCCGGTCCACGGTCTATAATGCTCACCCCTACATACCAATGGGCCATTTTGTCATAGTGTTTTTTAGATAAAGTAAATTACAAAATACATCTTTGTAGTTTGTTAAATTTAAGAATAAACATTCTTATAAGAAATTTTGACAATTTACATCCTTTTATTAGTAAAAGTTAAACATATTACATCCATCGAGACTAATGATTTAATTTTTCTCTGTTACTTTTGTTATCTATCAAAGGTAAAACATCTTTATTGATTAAATCACGCATAAACACCTTATTTATTCATTAAATCTTATTATTCTCACCACCCCGCCACCCACCACCATCGTCATCTTTTGCTCACCACCTCCACCAATACAAAATACATAAATCTTTCACTAATAAATCATTCTCAACCGCCATAAAATATCTAAACTAATCATCATCTTCTTTTCACCACCATCCATCAGATATGTGGTTGTCGAATCAGTGACCACCATATCCGCCGCCACCATTATCTGCCGCCTCAACATCCACCTCCACCAACTAACATGGTGCCGGATCGAGGTTGTTTGGGAGTAGTTTTATTAAAAGGGGTGTTTGACTTTTAAAAGATAACAATCATAACAACGAAAAATTTACATTGTTAGTCTCTAGGGATGTAAAGTGCTTAACTTTTATTAACGAAAGAATGACGATAGCTAAAAAATTATGACATAAATATTTTTGTGTAAGAATTGATAAGATACAAGGATGCATTTTGCACTTTAGTATTTTATATAAGAAGCACATGACAAAAAACCAATATTTTAGGTCCAATAGTGTAAAAGACTAAAAACAATTTCCTACTTTTGTCTTTTACATTTAAGTCCAACTCATTTTCAAAAAATATTATTCATATCACATATATATTTTAATACACAATAATAATAAAAAAAAGGGATCACATAAAGTATCAACAAGTCACAAACCATGTCAGCATATTTAGCAAGAGGAAAGAAAAGCGTGAAATAAAACTTTCTTTCTTTCTTTCTAAAACCAACCATCCAAATAAAATGTGACAACCTTGTTTTTAAAAAAACCCTAATCAATTCATTAAAATAGAAAAAATTAGGGTTTAAGTTGGAAAGAATTAATGACGGAGATGACGGAGGTGGAAGGAGGAGTGACGGTGAAGAAGAAGAACACGCGGAGCTGGATATTAATAGATAGTAATGTGAATGAGACAGTAATGGATATAGATAAATATGCGATAATGCATAGAGTACAGATTCATGCTCGTGATCTTCGTATTCTTGATCCTCTTTTGTCTTATCCTTCTACTATCCTTGGTCGTGAACGCGCTATTGTTCTCAACCTCGAAGTAATCTTTTCTTTCTCATTTATATTATTTCTTCTTTTTCGGTGTTTGTTTGTTTATGTTTAGTCTTCGTAAGTTTGCGAAAAAAAAAAAAAAAAAAAAAAAGCTATGGGGTGTTTGTTTAAGCTTATACGCGGGTAGGGGTGAAAACGAGCCGAGCCAATCCCGAGCCTGTCAGAGCTCGAGCTCGTTTAGGCTCGGCTCGTTCGAGCTTTTTACCGATCTGATCCCGAGCTTTTCACGAGCAGCTCGGCTCATTTCCACCCCTATACGCGGGCTTATGATCTTATATAATTTCAGCTTATATTTCATAAGCCTCAAATTTCTGGCTTATTTTGAGATTTATGGGCTTATATATAAGCTTATTATGTAAGCCCATAAGTCTCGAAATAAGCCATGAAACTCGGGCTTATGAAATATATGCCGAAATCAAATTAGCTCATAAGAGTAAGGGTGTTTCGGATTGCTTATTATAAGGCGCTTGAAGTAAACACTTTAGAAAATAGTGTTTGGATTTGCTTATTTTATAAAATTTGCAATTTTTGAAAATACTACAGTAATTTGTTGCAGTCAGTTTTAGTTTTAATATGATTGAAAACTAGTACTAATTGGATATAAAATAAGAGAAATTGCTTATTGTCACTCAAAATAAGTGGAACCAGAAAAAGTTACTGTAATGTTGTGGGGCAAAAATTGGTTTTGAACAAGTGAAAATACTGTTTGTTACTGTTTTGAGATAGTCTGTACTTGTTCTGTACTCAATTTCCTACTTTTATTCATCTTATTACAGCTTTTTCAGCTTGAGGTGTTTTTTTGCTGATCCTTTTTGAAATAATTAAGTAACTTATGTTTTCGAAAACTGTTTATTTCATTCTTGGATAATCTGATATACTGTTTTCGTACTCTAAAACAGCCTTTAAAGTGTGTGTGTGTGTGTTAAAACTGGATAATCAGTTTTAGCTTCTTTATGTTGTTCAGAGGTTCTCTTTCAAACATGCTAAACTTTTTGACCAATGTTTCATGTAATTTTGGTTATGATAAGATTTATTTTGTTACAAAGGTTTTTTATGCTCAGCAATTTTACAAGTTAAAGATACCTTCATGTGCAAAGTTAAAACTAGAAAGCATTGATTGAAATGTTTTTGGCCCATAAGCCGCTTTTTAACTCTTTTGCTGAACTATGCTAGATATCTTTCCTGGACTGTGAGAGTGATGTATTTTTATTTTGAGATTGTGTTTGTATCAAAATAAATACAAAATTTGTTTTCATTCGGAAAAAAATGAGCTAGAATCACGTCTTGTTTATAGTATTGATTTTGAATTATTGGTGGAAATAGTGTTATCTAAGAGGTGTCTTGATTTGTCTTATTGTATGGCAGTCGGTTATTATTCTGTAACTTTTATGTATGTATGCTTTCATAGATGTCAAATTTTAGTATGCTTGATGCATAAAGTCGGTGTAATTTTCTATTCTATTTATTTTGTTTATTGACTTCAGTTTTATGACACAATCTCAAAATTTTGGTACACGTTTATATTCCTACAACACAGATACAACAAAATTTCCACCAAACAGGTCAAAGTTATACCTTTACACATCCAATGCTTAATGTTCATAAAACAGAAGATGTGTTCCGTTTTGTATGTCTAGTCACAAAGATAAATCTATTATTAGAATTTCATCAGCCTTACACGTTATTAGTTTACACTATGGTCGTAAATTCTGTATGTTTCTTTTGCTGGTTCGTCTACTAATTTTGT
The DNA here is from genome assembly GCA_022545495.1 of Chrysanthemum lavandulifolium. Classification (NCBI taxonomy): domain Eukaryota; kingdom Viridiplantae; phylum Streptophyta; class Magnoliopsida; order Asterales; family Asteraceae; genus Chrysanthemum; species Chrysanthemum lavandulifolium. The sequence goes on along the minus strand of CM040246.1, from coordinate 198,053,053 downwards.
TTTTATTGATTTATTTCTGTGATGCAGCATATCAAGGCTATTGTCACTGCTGAAGAGGTTAGAACTTCATTTTTTTTTCCATTCATTTTCTCTTGCATCTTTTGTGAAACTGTGAAAATATATTACCACCAAATCATGTAATGATATTTGCAAGTTGGTCCAAATGAAACTTGGGACATTCCCACAAGAATCCAGAAGCCAACAACAATTTAAGCTTGGACATTCTAGTCACAATACAAGCTAACAAACTTACTATTTACAAATCACTAGAACATACTGAAGTAGCCATCACATGCCATACAGAAATAACCTACAGTAACAAACATTATTTAAACCCATGCACCAGGGTAAGCAGTTCTACAAACCATGAGCTGCCTTGAATTGAAAGACACATCCGAAGACCATACATACCAGTCAACTCCTGACCCATGGTAGTAGTAGTAGAATGGAAGGTCAATCAACAAGCCTTCACTCATAGTAATAGTGTTTAGTAATCCAAACATCCAAACACTCCATTCCAATCAACAACCTTCATGACCGAATTACTAAACCATGAGTTACATTTCCTTAAATTGAGGGACACATCCAAAGACTATACATACCAGTCATCTCCTGACCCGCGGTAGTAGTAGTAGAATGGAATGGAGTTAATTTGAATGAGTTAACTAATCCATTTTTAGGACTAATGAGTTTGACATGTTGATTATATTGATAGTCACAAGGGACCTCAAGATAAGGGTCTTTACAGATTATAAGATATTTTTTTTGACACAGGAAGCCTTATGTATGATTCTCATATAGCCGTTGAATACATGCCTATGTATGTCTATAATGAATCTAATGGGTTACACTTAGTGAATAGAGCCATACATAATAAGTTAATAATAAAGCCGGCGATATAATTATTAATTTCGATGTTGGGAATTTCTGATTGATGTTATGTGTATCACAGACTTGCTGTTATTATGTTTATATGGTGACCGTCTTAAAATTTTTCCGGTTCAAATTCTAGGGAGAAGGGGTATTGGAACAGGACAGGGGGGATATTGATTTAACTTCTTTTACTTTTGCTGTTTGGTTATTCTAGTTGCATGTATCAGGGAACAATATTCACTGAAATTTGCATGAAAAATTTGGATTATATGCTAGATGTATCTTGATGCTCGTAGCATGTATTATATAGAAGATGGTTCATATACTAGTCATAGCATGAAATTATATTGGTTTTCTGTCTTGCTTTGTTCCTAGAATTTGATCACTTTCATATGGAGGCTCAGCAAACCAGTTTGACCTTGTTACATGATTACTAAACCATTATTTTCATTTTCTGGGGCAGGTATTGCTTCGCGATCCTTCAGATGATAATGTGATACCAGTTGTTGAGGAACTACGGAGGAGATTGCCTGTTATAAATGCAAATCAAGGAGAATTGGGTGGTCAGAATGATGTTGAAACTGGCGAAGAAGATGGTATAGTATTTAAATTCTACCTTAGTTTCTGTTTTTTGTGCAAATTTTCAGTTTCAGCTTATATTTTTGTATTTCTTGGGTTTTGAAAGAAATAGCTTCTTATCTGTTGCTCAAGCATCTTTATTTTCTGGCTGCTTAATAATGCATGCAGAGTCTCCATTTGAATTCCGAGCACTAGAGGTTTTCCTAGAGGCGATTTGCAGCTTTCATGCCGCTCGTACGACAGAATTAGAAACTGATGCTTACCCAGCATTGGATGAGCTTACATCTAAGGTACTTATTTTTATGGGAAACTATTAGATGATAACATTCTTGTTTCCATACGCCCAATCATATGATTTTGCTGTTTTAATTATTGAAAACCATATGAAGCATGCTGTGAAATGACCTGATTGTGCATATGACTTGATTGTTCATGTATCATATGCTGCTTCGTATCTTTTTGAATCTGTATTGATACTTTTGTATATCATGGCTGTTCTGATTGGTAGATTAGTAGCCGTAACTTGGATCGGGTTCGTAAACTGAAAAGTGCAATGACAAGGCTGACTGCTCGTGTTCAAAAGGTATTTATGATGCTTGTTACACACATTATATAGATACATTCATCTATCATCAAATTAAGAACTTTTAAGCTTCAATATAACATGTAAGTTTGTTTAGGGTGTCTACATGGTAGTTATACTTGCTAACCTGTTGTATAGGTCTCATACTTGTGATCTGTTTTCAGAAGCTTAGAAATATATAATACCAATAGAAAGTGACTATCCTAATCAATAGACAATTTTGAAAACAGTTAATATTATAAGAGTAGTCCTCAATTGCTTCTAGCTGGATTTTCCGATTCCCATCTAAAATGAGAATGCATGTTTATAATTTTTAGAATGGTATTCAATTCTTCTGTATGGTGTACTTGCAACATTTTTCCTCTACGAGTCATGTAAGATTTAAAATCTTCTTTCTTGACAAACTTGTAAGCAAAATCATCCGTTCGGCCTCATAGTAGTGGGGTGTTAGAATTTGTGGTTAAACAGATAATGAGGTTTTAAAGTTGTGATAATTAATTATGATTGTTTGGGTTAATGAAATCATGAGTATGGTCTTTTCAATCATTTTGTGTCAATACAGTTTGTTTAGAGAACTGCGCAATTAGTTGATATAAGAAAACTGATTATCACTTATCATTCTTCAAATGATAAAGAGCGTAATTATGTTCATTTTGGTACTTGCAAATTTGAGCTTTTAGCTTACTGATTATAGTTTGTTGCAGGTGAGGATGAACTTGAACGACTTTTGGATGATGATGATGATATGGCTGATCTGTACTTATCCCGAAAGCTATCTTCAGCTTCACCAGTAAGTGGGTCAGGTGCTGCTAGTTGGTTTCTTGGGTCACCTACTATTGGTTCAAAAATATCTAGAGCCAGCAGGGCAAGTGTGATGACCGCTCATGACGATGAGAATGATGTTGAGGAGCTTGAGATGCTTCTAGAGGTTATAACTTAGAATTTTCACACTGGGGAATCATGTATATTATTCCCAATTCTTCTTTGCGCTGGATTTTTTGAAGCTTAATAGGCTTTTTTGTATGTGTTTCAGGCGTACTTCATGCAGATTGATGGAACGTTAAACAAGTTAACAAGTGTGAGTGATATTTGTTCATTAAAATTTTCCTACCACAAATATATATATGCTTGCATTCTGTCTGCTTAGAACCTGTTTGTTAACTAAACTTATTATGTAAAACTGTAGCAATTTTCTTAATTGTTTTACCCGATGTGGGGTCTGATATTTATGTTCATCTTCATAAATATCATGAGATTGATACAATTGTTATCATATACCATTATTGGCAAAGTTTACGCCAATATTACTTATTTGCCCTTTATCCACCATTAAGAAGTAATGTTATTATCGACCGATTTTGATTTACAAGACTCTGTTTGGTTATATTTGGGATATCGTATAATTGTCAACAATTATGTTTGAACTTCGTTCCGATTTTTTTTGGATGAAAAGTAAGTTAGAAAGAAGAGGTAATGAGACATCATGATTAACTCTCTAAGAATTTTTTTCTGCAGCTGCGTGAATATATTGACGACACAGAAGATTACATCAACATCCAGGTATGCAGAAGGCAGTGCACCTTTTAGCTAATTCGACACGCAAAGTTATGATTCTGACTGTGCTATCATTTTTCTAATACAGCTTGACAATCATAGAAATCAGCTCATTCAGGTCTGTTTATATTCTATATTTTTCTGTTCATTAGCTGTTGTCTTCTAGTGGAGGATTAACTCATTCAGATTCTATTTACGAATGCAGCTGGAGCTCTTTCTAAGTTCAGGAACTGTATGTATGTCGATTTATGCATTAGTGACCGTATATTTGGCATGAATATACCTTATACGTGGAATAACGATCATGGCTACATGTTCAAATGGGTGAGTGATAAATTTTTAAATGAGCATGCTAGTTCTGAGTGATGTATATTTCTGTTCCTAAATACTGACATATATTATGACATGAATCATGACAGGTGGTGATTTTGTCGGGTGCATTCTCTGCTGTTCTCTTTCTTCTGATTGTTTCCTATGCTCGCTTAAAAGGGCTCGTTGGATCTTGAATTTGATTAAGAAAGTCCCATATGGATACTGATTTCTAACTCCTTGCACATGCTTTTTCAGGTTCGAAGGTACTAATACTGACTATAGTCGCTTCATTTTTATTTAGTTCTCCTTAAATTTCAATACTAATAAGGAGAAGCAATACAAACTTGAGGTCGAATTGTAAGCTGGGATGGTATATTTCTTGAAATGAATGTCGAAAGTAACATATTTTCCTACCTTTGTACTTTTCATGGCCCCTACAATGGTTTGTTTGAATTCTTATCATCTCTTTGTTAATCATGGGTTCAGTTCCTTTCTCTATGATTCTTAAGGTGGTATGAGTGCAATTGTAAACTTCGGCTGTCAATAGTATTGAAGAGAATGTCTATTCAAGATTGTGTTCTAAGTCCTGTTTTTGGTTCAAGTTGACATTCAAGATAGTGTTCTAAGTCATGTGGTATAAGAAAGGCGTTTGTAGTTTGAACACAAACTCTTCTTAACAGGGAATGCATGTGTCCACTGGTGTTCTAATTTTTTTTTGGAAAAATGCTAGAACTATGATCGTCTGTGGTATGAAATAATATTATCCTTAATGGGGAGCCGGGTCAACTGGTGTTTGTATGTGTCCACTGGTGCTATAATTCAAATGTCCCTAAAGTTTTACATTCATGATTTTATCGGTGTTATCAGTTATTTTCCTTATCTGTGGCACAAAGTGTGACAAACCAAGAAATTCAAAAAATAGTTCTGTTGATTACGAGAATCGATTAGGATATGTTTTGGTATCCTGGAATGGGAATGAGGGAATGAATTTTCATTCCAATCATGTGTTTGTTTATAATGCAAATCTTTCAAATGTGTGAATGAATGATATACATTTTCCATACTCCGTATACCGAAGGACCCACCGCTACTATCAAACTCATACCCATTATGATTCATGACGCAATATCAAACGCACTGTTAGACTACCAAAGTTAGGTGCCACTAATTATGTAGTACAAATTGGATAGTATTTACCAAGAGTTGAATTGCCAAAGGTTCAATGTCAGCCAGTTGTGCAAGTGAGAGCTCAGTGCCTTGCGATGCAACAACCGGTCTTAGGACTCTTAATCAAACTATGTTTTCCTGTAACTACGGTTACAATCTTGAACAATGTACAAAATTTTGGGTTTATAAAGGTGTACGCTCATAATTTGGGACGTAATTAATCTAATACTTATATGTGTGTAGCATAAACAAACTTGCGGACCATGATGGTGTATTGAAGAAAAAGTTGAGAAATAAGAATTCAGGACATAACAACTTATTTAAAAGGTACATGTGTAGTATAAAATAAAGGAAGTGATTTGCACATTTTTTTTTTTTTTTTTTTTTTTTTTGCACATTTACCGCATAAGTTATTAAAGAAGGATGTAAATATAAGACAACCGTCTGACGCAGACTTTCAAACGATTCATATAATACGCGACGTCAATTCAAGGCTTATTTAAATTTATAGCACGCTTTGTATCATGGCCCGTACTACTGTTTGTCACCTCTCGTTGTAGCACTCGAGATATGAGTCGTACATGCACTTATGAACAGACTTTCTTTTATACAACCAACCAATGTGGGATGATGTGCAACACATAGACTTTCTTCTACACTAATATTGTTTGGACGAATCCTAAAAGTTTGGGTTTAGATGAAGCTTCTGTCTATATTGTTTTTGCTATCAAACGATTCTAGTCTAATACGTCTATTCCATTATATGAAAAGTGCTTATCTTCTGGGAAATAAGCACGAAAAACAAGCCATCCCAAACACGCACCTCTATTATAAAACGCGTGTCTAATAAACCTAATTTGGAAATTCTTGTAAAGGATGAAACATGCCCAACTTTTGAATGGAAGTCAACAGCGACCATTAACTTCTTCGTAGAAATTCCTTCGGCACACTTTTTGCATGTAAATTTGAGAACATGAATAGTTATCAATTGTTTGAGAACAAGTCATAGTTAGTCATACAGCAGCGAAAAATCACCTATAAGTATTTAGTACACAAATAGTGAGGTAATTAACGTGGACTATTTATGTAATATTTTGTAACCCAAACAATTCTTGAATTTAACTCAGGACCGTTATTTGAAATCTATTAAAGACCGTCTCTGAGAAGCAAGTTAACCGGATAGGACTGTTGCTGCAATCACATTTAAATACAGAGGTGAATTTTGAATGTTATTATAGACTGTCTTTGCAATGTAAGTTCGCTGGAGGGACTCTTTTTACCATTTTTGAAATATACTTTAGATGGACAGTAATCATACTCACAAAGCATTAAAAAAATTATTTGACAAATGTTATTTACGAGTGGAAGTTGCCCTGCGTTGAGGCAGGAAGAAGAAATAATCAACAATAAGTATTTGGTTCTTTGATTTTCAATTCATCTATAAATAATTATTTGTTAACATCTTTAACCGACATAATTTTTTTTTTGTTAAATCTTGAAATTATGGACGTTTTGTAAAGTAAGGAACTAACATGAACCATTTATGTATATTTTGTAACACAAATAATCTTTAAATTTAACTCAGACACCATCGAAATTAGCGGTGTAACTAAAGGGACTATTTGTAAATTTTCAGAACACAAATAGTCACATATTTAACATAAGGATTGTTGTCGCAATCGCATTTGAAGACAGGATGAATTTCAAAATTTATTAAGAACTCTATTTGAGAAGCAAGTTAATCGGATAAGACTGCCACAATCACATTTAACGATAGGGATGGATTTTGCCTGCCTCTGAAACGCAAGTTAACCGAATGCACTAGTTTTGCTATTTTTGAAAATATACTGTAGACTAAAAGTAATTTCCCACACAAAGTATTAAAAACATTTGTTGAAGTTTGCAACTTTTTCCAAAGAAAGTTTAGTAAAATCGGTCCTTCTACTACCTTGGATCAAGGGTAGATAGAAGTAAGTCAAATCTCGATAAAAAAAGTCTTAGTATGGGAACAATGAGTTTAGGAAAGCCTTTCTAAACGAAGGTTAGTATAAGTAAATTGTACATAATACGAGATATAATTATCGATAAGTCTAAAGGTATATATTAAACATAAACATCCTATTATACTTAAAGGCATTATAGTGATGCAATTCTAGTTTAGTTCCCGCAATAAACTAAGTCATATGCATCGCGTAAACTTTTAGTGAATATATTGAAAAATGAGCTCGGAACAACATTTGTAAACTTTTTGAAATCCTTGAAATGAGATGAGAATGAGCTCATGACTTGTTGAAATTGTTATGGTTTTAGATCACTTGAGTTATATAAGAGTAAATTACACCGGTAGTCCCCAAACTCATTTTGATTCGCGCATTTAGTTCCTAAATTCTCAAAAATCGCATATTTAGTACCAATGTTTTTTTACTAATTATGATTTGGTCCTTTTCTCTAACGGTCGTTACCTTGTCTCGTTAGTCAACACTCGTGAGTTATGTGCGATGAGTTTTTTGGTAATTGCAAAGGTTTGTATTTTTTTTTCTTAGAAAAAGTAAGAATTAATAATATATCTCATCCTCAATCACATCATTCGTCATTCCCGCCCATTCCAATACACTCTACTTCCTTTTCTACTCCTCTCATTTTCTCTGACTAAATTCATCAACCTTGTCGTTTTCAGCTTATTCACCAAACAAGTTTTCCAACTTTCACAATGGTGGAAGCTTTAGGAGGTTTCCAGGACGACAATAAGCTAACAATAATTAATGGCTCAATTAACAACCCAATTAACCAAATGACACAGGTACAATAACAAAACGGCATCATTAACCACAAAATGACGTCATTTCGTGTGTTTTGCATCCAAAATGACGTCATCCACACGTCTAATGTATAATAGAGTAATATGAAATGTGTTGCTCAATATTTAAATTGACACAAGAATGCAAATATAATAAATTCTATTTTCAAAATAAAAATATGAGTAAACTACATCGTTCGTCCTTGTGGTTTGCGCTCACCGGCTAGTTTCATCCTTTGACCGGAAAAAATGCACCATACGTCCATAAATACGAAACGTTGTGTATCGTTGATCCATCACTTTAAAAGGCCATACAAAATGTCGTTATACTCTATCATGTGATACCTACGTGAGGGTATTATAGTCTTTTCCTACCCCAATTATTATCTCGCTTTTTTTTTTTGTCATCATCTAAACGTAGTATAAATACCCACTATCTACTTTCTTTTTAACCTACCCTTTTTCTCTTTCTTTCTTAAATTAACATCTCAAATCAACACCTACCCATCAAGTCAAGATTAAAAATAGTGAGATGTCATTGTGGAAGACATGCACTGGTCAGAACATCATGGACTAACCAAAACCCATGACGATGGTTTTATGATTACCCTCAAATGGTTTGGATTTGTTTAATTTTTTTAAGAACATGGTTTGGATCGTTTTTATGATGTTAGTAACTAATTGTTGTTTAAACTTTTTACATAGTCATTGATGCGTGTTTTATCGACTGTGTCTTAAATTTATAGTGTCTCGTTATACCTATGGTCATCCTAGTGCACTAACCAAAGGTACCCGTTGTGTGTAGTGTAGTAATCGGTAAAGCCGAGGTCGTCCCAAGAGCTATGTGATGGATTATTACTAAGTCTAGTGTCACAGATTAATAAAGGTTTCGATAGGGTTTTAATTAATTAAACTACTAATGCAGAATAAGGCAAATAAAGGATAAAGGGAAATCAATAGAGGAGAGTGGCGCTAACCTAATTAATCCTCCTAGCTAGTTATGTCTACGCCTACTTACTTCCAATTACTTGGTGGGGTCAAATTCGAGAGGACAAGATTTGGTCAATTTGCCCTAACCTATCAAAGAAAGATGCCACCACAGGAGAAATCAAAGCGCACTGCCATAAGTCCTGTTGTTCCTGGTCCCTGCCAAGTCATTAAGTACCGCTACATGCTAGATTTATAATAGTGAATGCCCGTCGTTAGAACTTAGACACACATCCCCTAATTCTTAAGTTCATCCAAACGATAGGTGATCGATGGTCAAATCGCACAAGTAGAAAGGGTCGCCATTGGTCATATCTTACCCTTCCTGCCTCACCGCTCACCTAGGGTCAGTTGGTCATATCTCCTAGGCAATTGGCCTCTATCGCCATTCAAAACTACCGAACCAAGGGTGGCTACCAATAAACTATGCATGCATACACTTAGAAATAATTGTACGGAAGTAAAGTAAACGCAAACAAAACAATTAAGGAATCATAATAAGGCTAGCACCAAAAGGTGCTTAGTCACTATATTAATCATGCAAATCAATTCAATATTCAAAGGTACGAAATACATGAATTGAAAGTAAAAGAAATATAAAATGCTAATGCTTATCGTAGGGGAGTGATTTCTCCTTGAGACACTCCGTATGCTCCTCTAGACCGCCTTGAGCTTTTTCCCACGCTCGTCGAGTGTTGTGTGGAATAGAATGAATAGAAATGCTGAATTCGTGGGTATTTATAGTCAGATCCGAGTTACGGCGTAACCAATAAAGGAGTTACACCAGAACCTTCTATTTCTTCAATAATGCACTAGATCTGCTGGTTACGACGTAACCTAATGAGTGGTTACGCCGTAGTCTTCAATAAACTCGGTTACATCGTATTTGATGCAGTAGTTACGGCGTAAGTATAAGCGGCGTGGAACCTCATTTGACCTAATGTAGTTATGTCATAACCTTTGGGAATAGTTACGCCGTAACCTAATGATAAGTTGGTTTTCGGAGTCATGCAATAGTTACGGCGTAATGTGAGAGACGAGTTTCGCCGTAACTTCTTCAAAATAGCATACTGTGATAAATCTTTAGATAATTCTCCGCCTGCCTCTTTAGCTCCAATGCTCCTAATTTACCCGAAAGTGGAAAACAATGGAAAACAAGCGTAAATCCATATAAATGATATAAACTACAAACATTATCGGGGGAAATTGACACTTAATATTTAGGACTATTTGATGTTATCAAATATCCCCCCACTTGAACTCTACTTGCCCTCAAGTAGACCTTATTAGAAAAGATTCCTAAAAAGATATCTCCTATAACCTGAAAAATATGAGTTTACAAATCCCTTATGCTAGAATAAAACAAAGCCGAACACCTCACGAAAGGGGAACAAACACTCAAATCTCTCAACTATTCTAAGGGGATGTTTGGTAGGGTGGAATGGAAAGGGCGGAAACACAATGAGAATCACTTCTCGTGTTTGGTACCAGGTGAGAAAGGAAACAAAGGGGTGAAAGTTGGAATCAGATCCATTCTCCCCATTCTTCATAAAATGTAGAGAAAGCTGAGAATAAAAAAAACACGCATCATGCATTCCAAACTCATCCCTTTTGGAGAAGCCAAAAAGTTAAAAAATAAAACACAATGTCACGTGCATTGCACATTCTAATCAAAATTCATATCCCCAGATCCAAAATATCCAAAGTTTTTTTTCCCTGTATGGATGATTATTCAATTTCCATAACAATTAAATGTTGGCTCTTGAGTTAATTTATCAAAACCAGTTTCCTTGAATCTCATAAATTTATGTCTCTTTTATATTTCATCAATTGTCTAGGATTTAGGGATAAACTAATAGCTAAAAATTGTAATTTTATATGCAAGCTATTGATAACTACGAGTATTGATAATCTCTTACCATTACCAGATTCATGAATAGCTTTTGAATTTCGTAACTATTTCATTGTAAATCCATTTTTAATATTTGCGACTGTTATTCTTTTCAATCCATGAACCATTTGATTTTCTTATATAATTGGGTTAGTTTACACATGTATATTAATTATGTGCAAGTGGAAGTAAATAACGGAAAGTATTGTTTTGTTATGATTATTGAACAAAGAAGAATGTGAAGATGAATAGCCTTTGGTTACTAGTCATTCTTTCTAACATAACCAAACATGAGAATCGAATATTGAACACAGTTCTTATGTTGATTCTTCTTTTTTACCAAACAACGGAATTAGTTCCTGTTATTTATGATCATTCTCTTTCTCTGCATTCTCATTCTCAGTCAAGTTTCCATTATTTATGATTCACTCCTACCAAACAGCCTCTAAGTGTCAATTTCAAGTGATCACTCAATCGCATACCATAGCATGTATTCTATCATAAGTTTGGCGGTTACACAAATCTCCACCACTAGAGTTATGGCTAAACAATTCTGAAGGCAATATGGGTAGACACCTATTAAAGGTTATGGGGTGACTCGTCATTACTAACATGTCACGGCGAAGTGGACAAAATCAATGATACATGACCAAATCCATGGCCAAGACACCAAAGATTGCTCATCAGACACTAGACATGCTTCATGACTAAAGGGTAGGATAAGACATGGATATATAATTGGTGTAAAAAACAAGGAGGTGGTCTAAATCTATAACCAAGTCATCACCACTTATCGTCCGCCCAAAGTTCAAGCTTTGAAGTCAAGAAACCGGATCATGAAATGCAAGGTAGATGTGTCATTAGGGGACGCCGTGATGGGCACACTACCTTTTCTCCAACTGCTGGCATAACTACCAACCCAATCTTCAAATGTGACCGAGGTGGCCTCGATACTAAATCAATAAAGCTCATATTACAGTGCTTATAACATCGCACTTTACAATAACATAACAACTATATATTATTTTTTTTTCGAATCATCATTTTTTTTCCAACATAACAATAACAATGGGAATTCGGGGGGTCTTCAATGATCTTCAGAAATGTCGTCGATGAAAGCGTGATTTCCGAACCTTTCCACTCGAACCTTGAACTTAGGGAAATGATGACTTCCCAATTACAAATAAAGACTACAGGGTAGGCTAAGGTGTATAGGTGTATCGAAACAATATATTGGGTAAACAAAATGAAAGGAATGACTCGTAAGGGTGTATCTAGGGTATCTTGCACTAAAGATGAGTGCAACAAAAGGGTTTCACACGGGGTCGAAAAGTCGAGGTGACTATTCGACAGACACACAATGGTAGGTCGTTTGGTCGATAATCCTATAATATTGCCTTCTAAAACCGAAAAGTCCAAATACATCGAGCTAACTCAACATACCTCGCCTATGGTCTCGAAATGATGCAAAGGCCAAGTTCTAAAGTTTACAAGCTACCCAAGACACTCATAATTTGGTGGATTTGGGGTAAAATATTGAAACGGATAAGGCTAATCTCACCATATAATATCAAGGGTTGTATGTGCTCGGCTAAGGTCTAATCTAGTTAGGTTAAGAAAACATGTCAAAATTTAAAATGGCATAATTTTTCAAAATAAACTAGAAAAATAAAGGCGAAATAAGTTCAAGAGATAATTCTACTCCGTCCCCCACTTGAATTGTACAAAGTCCCTTTGTACTAGGCATTAAATAAAGGTGAAGAGAAAGGTAGAATTAGAGCGAGAACTTCCCTAAAATTTGCTCCATAAAGAAGGAAGACTCACTAAAAGAGATGTGCCTTCAGATAAGCATCATGAGCAAACTTCAATCCCGAAATCACAATTCGACAAGCATAATACTAAGAATAAAAATGAAAATGAAAACAAACCTAACTCACTTTCAGGAATCACGGTTGCATTTAGCGAATGCAACAAGTTTTTAAACCACTTGGTGTCCCAAGTGGACGAAAGAAGTCTCGTGAGGGTTTACAGAACACACCCACAAAGTTCATTTAAAATACTAATACAAGGTTATTGTGTTTTAAAATGAAAGAATTAAAGAGAAAGTTACGTCAGAACTCTTTTGAGGGAGTTACGCCCGTAACTAGCAAAACCCCATATAAGTCAAGAAGCGAGTAGTTACTGCGCAACCACGAGATGGTATTACCGTAATTGGTAATGCGTCAAGAATTCGCTTCTAAAGGTTGGTTACGGCGTAATCACTAGTTACGCCCGTAACTCGCTCAAATCAAAGAACCGCAATGTAATTACTTCCTCGCTTCCCGCAAAAGTAGTTATAAAACACAAACCCTACAAAATGGAAATAAAACAAAAGAAAGGGATAATTCGGGTTGTCTCCTAAAGAGCACTTTTCTTTATTTACGAGTCTTGTTAGACTCGAGAGCCGGTGCTTCTATGGGGACCTTTGGACTGGCCGACCTTTTCAATATCTTTCGCAAGTTATTCCGGATCCAAGTGACATTGGGAGTCAGGCGGTCGATTCTTTGATTCCCACTTTCAACCTTGCAAAACTTTTCATCCGTCCCAAGTGATACCTAGTGAATACGAATCTTTGGTGACAATAGGTGGAGGTTTTCTATATTAGATCCCAAGTAGTTTGCATCTGCTTTGCTCATAATCCTCATCATCAATGTCACCATACTCACCTTGTACCGTGGTTCTTTGTCGCTGGTTCCTTTAATGCGAGTCTTTAGTTTCAATTGAGTTGTCCACAATCCCATAATCGCAATCTTCTTTGTGTCGGCCCGTTATCAACTCACGAGTTACCAAGATCGTGAAGAGTCTCATGATTATCTTCATTCATTCATCCTTCCAAATTTTGTTTTTAGTGGATGTATCCACTTTTCCATATTTGATTTTCACCCAATCGTTAAATCTAATCTACTCCCGACCATTGTACCTCGGCACGCTTATGGTCGCTATTGAATTCCAAAGAAATTGCCGGCCTACTCTTTTGGTATTACTTCCTCCATTACGTATGTCATTGTAAGGATTACACGAAGCCCAAGAATCTCTATCGGTTTTAATCATTTCGCACCAATGCTTTCGACCAATGAGCCCCTGGCCAGCGGTTGTCATTTCGTGATTAATCTCATTGTGTTTACTGAGACAAGGATCAGTCCATATTTTCCTTTTATCATCATTGCTGACTTCTCCATACTTAATTCGTATCCAAACTTCGAACGTTATCTCTTTGTCACTGGTTGAGGACCATAAGTATTTGTTGTTTTTTGTTCTTTCCTTGTCTTGTCCCCCGTCACAGACGTCTGAGTAAGGGTTGCATGAAGCCCAAAGATCAAATCCTTTATCGTAGTCAATAGGGATAGCTTTACACCAATGATATTTTAATTTGGGGAAGTGCTTGTACTCTACTTTCTGAACTTCTTGCCACATTTCATTGGACTCGTTCTTCGTGTTTTTTGATGTGTCATTGCGTTGTATTCTTTCATTGTTGAATTCTTGGGTTTCCTACCCCGCATGTTATGATGATTAGAAGCAAGGTTTGTGTGTGAAGGAAGGAGGAATAGTTTTGCTTTTTCCTTTCTTGATAACACAAACAGCTTTGATCGGGTAACATTTTCCAACGCCATCCATATTTAGTGTAAGCTTTCTATCGCTTATTTTAAAGTGATGATTTTTGAAAACATTAATCTTGGCACGAGCAGTAGCTAGAAGGGGTCTTCCCAAATTTAAAGGAATGTCGAGGTCTTCTTCCATGTCTAAAATGACAAAGTCAATAGGAAGAGTGAAATTATTAATTTTGATAAGCACATTTTCAACTATTCCTCTAGGTATGCTAACCGTTCTATCAGCCATTTCAATGGTCATGCAAAGGGGTTTGATTGGGCCTAGATTCAATCTTTTACACATTGAGAAAGGCATAATACTAATACTAGCCCCTAAATCAACTAAAGCATTTATATTATGTAAATTATTAATAGAGCAAGGGAGAATGAAACTTCCTGGGTCTTTTTCCTTGAGAGGGATTTGATTCAGGATGACTGCAGAGCATCTAGCATTTAATTTTACTGCTTCGTATCACCTTCGCCATCCGCTTGTAATTTAACCTTTGCATTTGTCTTGTGCATATGGCTTCATCTTGTTTTTTCAATCCGGAGAGCTCCTCTGATCGATCCGAAAGGGGTATAGAGGGTTTTCCATTGCTGTAGTAAATGGCATTACAGGAGCTATCATCGAATGAATTGTCTTGATCAACGTCATTCTCCACAATCAATCCTTTGTAGTTCTCCATATTCCTATTCTGTTCCATGAAAGCGGTTCTAGTATCATGGAATTTCTGGAACAATGCGTTCCTGTCGGCTTGCCGCTTATCATCTTCCTCAAGATATTTTTTAATTGATTCTTCGGGCGAAACATTTCTAGCCTTGAATGAGTCTTGATAAAAGGATTTCCCTTCTCCATACATAACTTTCTTGACGCGGGGTTTTATAGGGAAATCCTCGGCTTTGTCCCAGTCTTCACTTCTATTGCATCCAATCCGAATAGCATGAACATTTTCCCTGAGCTTCTTCATATCTCTTCCAAGGTTTTCCAATTTGCTTGAAATGGAAGCAATGCTTATTGAACTTGTCTTAACGCTATGGCTGCCCCCATCATGCCATTTTTGAGAGTGATCGGCAAGTTTCTGCGAGAGTAGGAGTCATGTTCGGGATAGGTCCTTGATAGTCCAAAGATTTGCCTTGTAGTTACGTTAATTCCTTTGTAGAAGATGTTGACCTTTTGTCGGTTGTTCAGATCATGTAGGACACTAGAAGGAGATCGCTGTATCTATCCTGTGCTTGATACAACGCTTCGCCTTCTTCTTGTTTGAAATTATGGATTTCAAAAGTGGTTAGAAATCTTCGATGGTGGACAATATCTCGAATAAAGTGCTTTAAGTAGCGCCAAGTATTAATTACCCGGCGGGCAATCTTTCGATCCATCTTCCGCACTCAAAGAAGAGTCATAGGGAATACTCAAAGATAATAAAGATCATGAGACACCAAATGTTGAAAAGGCTAGCAATGTAAAGGACATTTTCAACGTGCTCATATGCATCTTCGCCCCTGCTTCCGAAAAGGGTTAGCATGAAGCTCCCTCATAAATTGGTCTTTGATTTCAAACGGACATCCGCCTCCAATTGCCGGTCTTACGAGACCCGACCCATGTTCTGCTCTTGTCAACGCCAAATATTCCTCAAGAGTGAGGTCATCGATGTTAACAACTTCCATAGTACCTGAAAACTTGAAATATGACCGTGAGAAAAGTTTTAAAACGAAATAAAAGACTTAATATAAATCATAATATAACTCCATAGCAATGTGCCAAAAACTTGATGCAGTGTTTTACACTGTGTCTTAAATTTATAGTGTCTCGTTATACCTATGGTTCACCTTATCGCACTAACGGGCAAGGTACCCGGTCGTGTAGTGTAGTAATCGTAAAGCCGAGGTCGCCCCAAGAGCTATGTGATGGATTATTACTAAGTCTAGTGTCACATTAATAAAGGTTTCGATAGAGTTTTAATTAATTAAACTACTAATGCGAATAAGGCAAATAAAAGAAAATAAAGGATAAAGGGAAATCAATAGAGGAGAGTGGTGCTAACCTAATTAATCCTCCTAGCTAGTTACGCCCACGCCTACTTACTTCCAATTACTTGTGGGGTCAAATTCGAGAGACAACATTTGGTCAATTCGCTCTAACCTATCAAAGAAAGATGCCACCATTGGAGAAATCAGCGACCATCATAAGTCCTGTTGTTCCCGGTCCCCTGCCAAGTCATTAAGTATCGCTACATGCTAGATTTATATAGTGAATGCCCGGCCGTTAGGAACTTAGACACGCACCTCTAATTCTTAAGTTCATCCAAACGATAGGTGATTAGTTGGTCAAATCGCACAAGTAGAAAGGGTCGCAGCTTGGTCATATCTACCCTTCCTGCTCTCATCCGCTCACCTAGGGTCAGCTTGGTCATATCTCCTAGGCAATTGGCCTCTATCGCCATTCAAAGCTACCCAACCAAGGGTGGCTACCAATAAACTATGCATGCATACACTTAGAAATAATTGTACGAAGTAAAGTAAACGCAAACAAAACAATTATGAATCAAAACAAGGCTAGCACCAAAAGGTGATTAGCCGCCATATTAATCATGCAAATCAATTCAATATTCAAAGGTACGAAATACATGAATTGAAAGTAAAGAAATATAAAATGCTAATGCTTATCGTAGGGAGTGATTTCTCCTCGAGATAGCTCCAGTATGCTCCTCTAGACCGCCGAGCTTTTTCCCACGCTCGTGAGTGTTGTGTGTGGAATGGAATGAATAGAAATGCCGGAATTCATGGGGTATTTATAGGTCAGATCTGAGTTACTGCGAACCAATAAAGGAGTTACGCCAACCTTCTATTTCTTCTAATAATGCACTAGATCTGCGGGTTACCGATAACCTAATGAGTGGTTACGCCCGTAGTCTTCAATAAGCTCGTGCGCCGTAGTTGATGCAGAGTTACGCTGTAAGTATCGCGTGTGGAACCTCATTTGACCTAATGTAGTTACGCCGAACCTTTGGGAATAGTTACGCCGCAACCTAAGGATAAGTTGGTTTTCGAGTCACGCAATAGTTACGGCGTAATGTGAGAGACGAGTTACGCCAGAATCTCTTCAAAATAGCATACCGTGATAAATCTTTGATAATTCTCCGCCCGCCTCTTTAGCTCCAATGCTCGTAATTTACCCGAAGTGGAAAACAATGGAAAACAAACGAATCCATATAAATGATATAAACTACAAGCATTATCGGGGGAAATTGACACTTAATATTCAGGACCATTTGATGTTATCAGTAATCAAACTACATATTCATTGGGTGGGTTGACAACCCCCCCCCCATGTGTCCTCGATTTGTTGAAGTCATACCCGGACTGTTGAGATCATTGAACAACCATCAAGCGCAATTGCAAGAGGTGGAGGAAGAAAGAGCAAGGATGAAGAAGTCTCTTTATGTTTCACGGGTTTTTGTATTGATGTTTGTTGTTTACAGTTTGTTGACTTAATTTAGATGTTAAGGGTTATGTTCAAGAAGATGGATAGTGTTCAGGTGTGTTAATGAAGTCAGTTGATTGGAAGGATTTGTGTGCTTTCTATGAATGAAGTAAAGTCAGTTGTTGGTTTATTTTTTGTGTTCAATGTATTGACTCACAAACTTAAAGTGACCCATTACCAAATAATGAAAGTCAAACAAGTAAAAGTCAAGGAAATAATACCAAAGTCTACTTAAATACCATTAAGAAGTTAAGTTTTTATGGCATACATGCCATCAACATCCAAAATAACTTAACTACAAGCTTTGTGCACATAGGCAACATAGACATAAACAAACATAATCCTAACAAACATAAAGCAAAATAAAGAGACATAATCCAAACACATGAAACATATGTAAATATCAACTAAGAACAATAAATTTCTTCCTTGGTGGACCTTTCTTCTTCACTGACCCATCACCAACTACAACTTCTTACATTTATCAGCAACAAAACTTGTTCTTGTTCCCGAGTTATCATCTTCACCAGCAACAGTTCTTGTTTTTCTCTTCTTGCTACCAGTTTGTGATTTTTATGTGCTTGGACAAGTGCAACTCCTTGAGTTGTGTCCTTTGGTTCCACACTTGTCACCTGTCACAGTCTTGTGTTCCCTGTCAACCTCCCACTCTTGCCAATCTTCACCACATATGTCTCTGTCCTAGACTTCCTCTATCCTTCCTTGGTCTTCCAGCTTGTGTTTGATGAATTGGTGGTAGCAAAGTAGATGGTACATTACACTTAGGTCAATACAGTCTACCTCTAATGGGATTGATCTTGTATGAGTGAACCCTCCTCCATGTTTCCAGCCTATAACATGGATGTACCCATTTCTCTAGTAAGCCTATTGCTTGATGGTTAAGTTCCATGTTATAGTTTGCTGCCATAACATGTTTACAAGGTATCTCAGTCAACTTCCACTTGCTACATGAACAAATCCTTTGCTCCATATTCACCACACACTGGTCATTCCATGGACCACTTACCTGGTAAAAGACACCTCATACCCAACTGATTATGTACTTTTTTGCCTCATCACAATTCAACTTCAAAATCCTTGTAGCAGTTGGTGTGAGTGGATCATCACATTTATCAATCATCTTATTCACATTCACAAGTCTCTTAATGAGATACTCCCTTACAAATTCCAATGTTGAAATGAGTGCTTTAACTCTACCACAAACATGTTTCCCATTAAAAAGTTCACACATATTGTTTACCAACACATCTGACTTAGCTCTCTTTATTTAAGTTACAAGTTTTACATAACTTAAAAAATGTATATCTAATTTAAAGATTGTAAAATCGTTTAGTACCAGAGAAATGTGATCTTGCCTAGTTTTAAGGTGGAATCTCTAATAACCACTCATAAGTATGAAGACTAAACGCTTTCAACTCTTCCATTGCTAGCTGAAACTTTGATAATGCTGTTGTTGTTGCACATTTCCATAGCAAGTCTTTATATACTGCACCACTCCATCTCAACTTCATATTCTCGTGAATATGTTTCACATAAAATCTGTGCTCAGCATAAGGAAACAACTTTCCAAGGCTGGAATAATACCCTATAAAAATTAAACACAAATGGATTAGAAATAGCTATTCGATGCAAACAAACAATTGAATAAGTGAAAATAGAATCATACCTTTTGCCTATCACTTATACACGTGAAACTATAATTTCTGTAAAGCTCCTATTTATTTCTCAATTATGTTAGAAACCATGTCCATGAATCTGTGTTTTTAGTCTCCACAATCCCGTAGGCCAATGGATAGATTCCATTGTTTGGGTCAACAGTTACATCAGTCATCAGTTGAGCAGGGAATGGACACTTCATGAATGTCTCATCTAGTCCAAGTACCTCTCTCATTCTAGCCTTGAATCCAACTTTCAAAGGCCCTAAGCACACATATATTCTTTTAAAAACCTTTGTTGGAACTGTATGATCTACTTCTGATTGAACATGAGTTTTTACAGTTATGTTTAAATTGGCTTCTTGTAACTCTAACACATAATCCCTTAGCATCTTATACTGTTAAGTATAATCCCCTCTCAATTTCTTTTCAGCCTCTGATTTTGCCATAAATGCCTTCTCTATGAAACAACTAATTCATGCTTCTCTGTAATTGCTCTTGCGCAACTCTAACTGGTATTTTAGGGTTTGCTTGGAGTTGTTCAATAAGTTCTTTAAAGTACCATTTTGATGTGGCATACAAATTATTTTGGGTAACCATAAGATCAAGTAGGCGTACAAAGAGTTCTAAAGAGAGAAAGTTAGAGGTTTAGGGAACTTTAGTGAGAGAAAGAAAAGTCTTATTATGAGCTCCAACTCTCTACCTTGGAAGGTAGAGAGTATTTATAGTCTTTACATAAATCGCCACCTATCGGGCTGGATCGCATACAAGGGTAAAGACCCGTCTGGCCCTCCACGGTGTTACTAAAACTAAATACTACTTAACTTATAATAATCTACGACTATGAGCTTAACGATTACATATACGTGAGGTGACCGACTTTTAATAATCCGATTTACTAAATCCTAACAATCTCCCCTAAGGAGGTCATCTCAAACACACATTAAACATACATTGAATACAAACATATATTATATTAAAAGATTGTTCTTGCATTCTTGATGTAGTACTTTGCTCAAGCTCGTAGTCATTGATTCTTCTTATTGCATGTTTAATTAATCCAAGTGGAGTTCTTTATCGATCCACGTGATAATAATTTTAAGCCGCCTTTGAGATCATCACCAACAAAAATCTCCGACTCATCCATTGTGGTGTTGGTCTAATATGATGTTATGACTTTAGGACCGATATGCTCACATTCGGATCATGATATCTTCTCATCGAGTAGCGAAGCTGCTGATTCATGATATTAGCAGCAGAGTAAGCGGCATGGAGTGATAATATCGAGTCATTGATGCACTAATCATGATTTATTTGGAAATGAATGTGTTGTGTGAGCATGCGGCTATGGATTGACCGCCCATTCTCGATCACCGCAAACATAGGGTGTTCCCGATAAACAATTAGCAATAAAGCACACAAGAGTGTCTTTGATCACTTTGTTGAATCGAGGTACACGGCCCACGGCTCCCCGCTGATCAAGACAAGTACTACCCGCGATCGTGTATAATTCAAGAATTTCTTGACAGGTTTCGCACCGCCTAGTCGTTCTCAAACCGAACGCCTCAAAGAAGACAACACGAGTGAGTGAACCAATAATAGAGATTCATTGATCGATGAAAGAGTTTTGAAAACAATCGTATTGCTCAATAGAAATTGTTTTGCAATACAACGAAGGTTTTAATGAAAATCACTTATCAACCATAAAATACCTTTTGATTTGAAATATTCGACATGGTCGATGTGCTAAAGAAAAGAGTTTTTAAGCACAATGACCGGTTTTTCAAAGGTATCCACAATCTATAACTCGAACCAGATTGATTCAAAAGATTGAATCGCCTCTTGTTTCGCTAGTTGTCACATGATTGACCTATATATAGATCTCACATGCCACCTACCGTGAGCTTGTTTGATGTTGGCTCCGTAAGGCTTTCCATCTTCATTGTGAATATGTTTGCATATCACTGGATGTTCCGCAATACCACAAGGATAATGCGAGGACTCAAGATATAATCTCTTTCCACATTGTGTGAAACAGAGTCTTCATTAGAAAGTGTCTAAATGAGATTTATTGATGATCTCGTGGCTCTAGACTCAATTGTGCATATTTGGATCCTATATCGAGACTAGAGAGGGTCTCTTCTTCAATATCAACAATCTCAAGAGAAAGTCGATAGATAATGTCGGTTCTCATGAGAATGAAACAAGCCCTTTAAGAGGAACTTGAGTGGTTTGGGAAGTTGAGGTGCAAAGGCCACCGGGTCCATGACGCCTTGTCTTCAATACCGATGTTACCTTGGTAACCACCAAGAGCAAATGAATTGAACCCGGTTTCTAAGGTTGAATAATTGAGGGCTATTTGTTTTCACCCTTTCTCATTCAATTTTTCATTCTTCAACCCCTTCAAGCTTACCGAGACATCATAGCTAGAACCTTGTTGGGTTTATTCCAAGACTAGCTCGCCACCGCACTCTTCCCATATCTCAATTTTTCTCCTTTTATCATCATACCTAAGGACTTCTACACTAACTAGTGGATTGTCTCGGTAGATCCCTCCGTTCGGCGTATCATAGAACAAATACCTAACCTTATCGCCCTTATATCACTATACATAAATTAAAGTTGGTCGGTCTATTTGGTATTGTTCATCCGCCATTGGAACCAATTGAAAACTATTTGAAAATCAATCCGATACTTAAGATATATTATCAAAGCATTTTGTACCGAATTGTTTTTGATATTTTTAACAAGAGCTCCCTCAACATGTGCATCAAGTATTTGAAATCGCTTTGCACACGGAGGCAAGAGAAAGAATTAACTTTGATTACCATTTTCTAAAAGATATCAACATAACTTCCCTAATCAAATCAAGTAGATAAAGAATTTTGGGAAGGATGAGGTTTTCATAAGTTTGCTCCCCTCAATATGTGCCTTGAGGTTTGAAAGAGTTTTGCACATACAAGAGGAAACCCGCACATTGATCTAAATTGATCACGCTTCGCATCTTAGTGGTTTAAGATAGATGCTCCCTCAACATGTGCATGGAAAATTTGAAATCGCTTTGGCACATGGGGAAGGAGAGCTTGTACATCCTTATAAAACCATTTACCGAATTATCCGATTAAATCTAATTTAAATCACAAATTCTCCCGATCACAATTATCAAATCATTTGAGATTTGTGATCTCAGAGATTTAAATTGATTTTGAAAGCTTTTAAGGAGAATTGTGACTTGATTATGAAAGCGCTTTATCCGATAAGGACCGGATTTTAAGACTTTAAACTCCATTGAATAAACATGCATGATTATCTTTGAAAACAATTGTATGACAAATAACTTTTTGATTTAATTGAAATCATTCTCCCTCAATCAATGACATAAGTTGTTGATCGAGAGATAGATATTTTGACAAACTTCTAAGTCCAGATGATTATCAAAATAGAGTCCGAGTTATTTTTCAAAACAACTAGTTTTCATTAGATAGTAAGGATTAGTTTAAAGAACAGAGCAAGAAATTTGAAAACCGTATATAGCATGTCTCGTTTTTCTTTGAAAACGGGTTACCGCTCGAGATAACAATAAACCATCAAGTTTTTTTCTCCCAAAATATATATATATATATATATATATTTTATTTTATTTTTTAGAAAATTCGAACAACATCTAAAGTCCCGTGTCATTCTTTGAATGACAAAGACAAAGACCGAGATATAATCGAATCGAGAAAACATGACAAAATGACAATATTTTTGGAATTTTTCAAGATTTTCAAATTTTATGGATTTTGAAAGTTTTATATTTTTCTTTGGATTTTGAAGGTTTTGTAATTTTGTATTTTGTTTTTCAATAAATATTTACAAGGGATAAATTAGTTTAAGAGGATGATGAAATGAGTACCGAGATAAAGATATCGCTCAACACGCTCTAGAAGAAAGGAATCAACATCTCTTAAACTTTCGCCACCAAAGCATTCGAGGCTTCTAAGAAAATCATCTCGAATATGAGCCTTCTCAATTTGAATCTTTGTAGCTTCCCCAAACCGACAAACATCGAATAAAGACCATTTCCTAAGAAGTAGAGTTGAATATAAAGCGGTCTCATTGAATGAAGCTCAAGACTCAAGAACACGAGAACACCAAGTAATAAGTTGAAACATTGATCGCCCTGGTTATCAAACCGATTAACCGACACGACCGATCACATGAACTCACAGTGCATCCCCGATGTACATCGTCACACCCCAATTTACTGCTTTGCAATGAATGGAATTCTCGGGATCGATCATCATAAGATCACAATCACAAGTATATTGAACGACCTAAAGTGTCGCTTTGAAAATACATCGCTTGATTTAATAAAATAATCGTAGTTACAACATAGGTCCCAAAAGTTTACAAGGTTTGAGGAAATATAAATATAATACAAGTCCAAACGATGGTTTTGAAAGAAAGTGCCATAATGTACAATGATGTAAGTCGACGCGACTCAAAAGGTGGTTCCTTAACCATGCCATGATGATAATGCCTTAGTTACCGAAAATACATTGCTAAACGGTCAACAATAATGTTGGTGAGAAATCATAGGTTTATGTAAATGTTTTATACGACTCACGTAAGTATAGATCGTGCATGACAATCATGTCACGTAAAATGTTACGTGCATGACAATTATGTCACGAAAAATGTTACAATTGCTTTAAGCCCATGACACCAAACGAGACTGCTCATAATGTAGGCCCCAAAGAGTGTTTGCCGACAACTCAATAATGTTATTAAATGAGATGCATCCGTATGACTAGTGGGATTCACCAACCCGGATGGAGGCGCCACCGATAGATCTATCCACTCACCCTCGCTCTAAGATTAACGGTTCATGTTCGTAAAGGGACTTTCAATTGGCAATGCGGTAACTTAAGCAATGTAAATGAATTTAACATACTTGGTATCGTAATAAAAATGTTGTGCAATGTATTCTCCCCGTAGGTTTGAAATAATGTAAAAACTTGTAAACGGGCTATGAAAACTCACTTGATAAACTGTATGATGACAAGAGTGAGTACACCGAGGTATATCGGGAAACTTTAACTGGACCTATTACTTAATGATATGATATGTAATGAGTTGCAATGTAATGTTATGCATGCATTTCAGATGTTATTTATACCATTTATGAAGTTTTGAAAATAATACTTATCATCGAAAAATACTCTTTGACGCCTTGACCATTCTTAAATCACTTTATAAGTATTTACGTCAAAATGTCATCCTACAATGGTTTCGAATGATTTATGGTGAAATTTCAACTTTTCGTCAGAAAATAATGTCGTTGGAAATTTCGTGAAAGTGACAAAATGGTCAATAACTAGTCGAAATGGTGTACGCCGAGCGTTAGGAAACAAACTCGATGCTTTTGGAAAGTTTGTATCGAAATCTAAAAGTTTCAGTCAGAGTTTTCACATCGAGGTCTCGAATATAAAGATAATAAGGGTTAAAGATAGTGATTTTGGCTAAAATGTTGGTTAAAAATGAGTTTCGCCAATTTTAAGCATCCAGAATAATTTATTAAACTCCGCTATACAAACGGCTTGTTGTTTTGAAAAATATGCTCGTGATCTTAATTTTATTAGAAGACATTTCGCTTCAAAAGTTCCACATCATTGATAAAAACACCGCTAACATGGTCGCTTTAGTTACCTTAATACTTATCTCGAAAAATAATATAGTTTTTCGTAAAATAATAGTTACGCAATTTTATGAAAACGTGCATATCTTCGCTGCTTCAAACTGCTTTCACGATAATACGCCCTTAGCTTCGATCAAAGTATACTAATATATTTTGACAAGTCAAATAATTTGTAAAGCTTAAGGCTCGCTTTTGACTCGAACAAAGTAAAAACATGTTGTCGAAATTTCAAAATTATATATTTCGTCACAAACTTTAAAATCCATAACTTCTTCGTTATAACTCCGCTTTTATCCGCTCAAGCGCCACGGATTCGCTTTTAAAGTATATTTTCTAAATATCAAGGCCAAAAGTCGTTTACAATGGATTTTCCAGAAAATCAAAACAAGGACAGAACATATTTTATACGATCGAAAATAGTTTTTCTCGCACTAAACCTATTCTAATCCCTTCAAATCAACTCCAAAGCTAGTCTAATCCTACCATACACCTTCTTAGGGTGTCATGGGTTCCTAAACATCATCAAGACCAAAGTATACCAAGGATAATTATAGGATGACCTATATATATATATATATATATTTCTAAAAATCATGTAAAAAATGGTATAAACAACACAAATCATGCATGCTTGCTCCAAAAATGAAGAGATACTTATGAAATGAAAAGGAGATATGAAAATATAAATGATATGCTTACAAGTATTATGATGAGGTGCAAGGAACAAGGTTTAGCCTAAATACTCTAGATTTTTATTTCAAAATCTTAATAAGAGTATTATCTAGATTGTATATAACTTGAACTTGAAAAAAAAAATGATGATCCCTTGAGAACTCTCTTGATGGCCGGTTAGGAAGGAAAACAAAGAAGAGAGAAAAATATTTTTGCTAACACTTGAATGAGATGAATGAGTAAAAATTATTGAAGTAAGACTTTTATGTAGTAAAGATTTTCTAACAATCAAAGACCATGCATCATTAATTATCACCCTCCCCCTTGGTCGCCAAGGGGAGGGACTTGTAGATATTTTGTTTTTTTTTTTTTTTTTTTTTTTATAAACTTGTGTATATACTTGTGAAGTTGTAAGAAAATGTAAGTAAAATGTTGTGTAGTTAAATGTATAAGTAAAGGTAAATGGAAATTTTAGGTAAAAGTAATTGTTAATAGATCAAAATAGAATGTAATGAGATAATAAAATTGTAAAATTACATTCCTTGTAAAATTTGAGTGATAAAATAATTATCGAGTAATTTTTAAGAAAAACGTCCGTAATAATATAACTTTAACGATTTATATACCAAATAAATTTAAAACACTAGGTAAACTCAAAATATAGTTTTATAACTAAATGTAAGTATAAAAATATGCCGGATCATTTTTGAAAGTAACGGATTAAATATTCAAAATAATAACTCACGCGATAACGCTTATTTAATATAAAAATTACGCTAAATGTGAAATGAAATGTTATGAATGAACTAATATGATGCAAATGATGCAAATGAAATGTAGACTAATCTTAGTCCATATGAAATGTTCGTGATGTTATGATCATGAATTCGCCGCTAAACCATTAAGGTTACGCGAATTTGGAACACGCAAACCTAGTTTACGATAAATGTTGAAATTGTAAGGCATGAATTGTTTTGAGAATTGACCTAAAATTGCGAGTTGTCACATTCGCCCATCCAAAAAGGAATTTAGTCCCTGAATTCAGTTCGTGTTAGTCTATCGAATTTTGAGTTTGTGATGAATAACGAGGAGAGAAAACATGGAGAAGTGTCGTTATGTTGTCGATGATCGAGAGCGCATAAAACATCATAGTACGTAAAATATCGGATGAATCTCTTATAAGTAACACTTTGAATTGAACATGTGAAAATTTTGCTTGCACTAAGATTTATAAATAACCGCTCCCAACATAACGTGATCCCTCCGCACTAGACATAGTTAGCTAGGCTATGCATAATTAAGGAACGATGACGCGACGCTCGGTTTAGTTGTTATAACTCTCAATGTTTACAAGGATTTAAACCGTGTCGTTAAAATGGTCGATGAAGTAAAAGAAGTAAAATTCTCGTAAGTACAACAAATCGAAAGAAAATAAAGTACGATAGATGAAAATATTTTACAACAAGTGATTTAGCAAAAGTAGTACATCTTAGGTTATAAAGATTCAATACGATGGAAAACATAAACTTAGTACAACATGGTACATAAAGAAAACAAGACCGTTAGTTTCCGAACTTCTTCGCCTTCCGCCATTGAAATCCTTTGAGCTTCTCCTCCTTCTAACATGTATGCTTTCTCAAGAGAACCTTCAACTTGTTGATCTTGGTTTTGGGGACATTGGTCTCGATAGTGTCCTTGCTCCCCACATTCAAACATGTCATTATAGTTTTACCTCTACAATCCTCGGCGAGGTGTCCTAATTTTGGCATCAAGGCACTTAAGGTGGCAAAGACCGAGTGATGAAACTTACATCTAGTACATAGGGGGTGTTCCAAAGATATCCTTTTCCTTTGCGCCCTTAGCAAGGTGTCCCACTTTTTGACAGATAAAGCATATACCACATGGACCATCATGATGTAGCGTGCATTGATGACATCGTGGTAAGTTTCAAAGATAAGTTCTTTCCTTTGTTGGTGCAAAGAACATAAACCCCGCGGCTTGTCTTCTTCTATTCTGTTGTTGGTGATGGTTAGTGTTACGGCTTTGTTGTTGTTGTTATAACCTCCCGGTCATTCTCCCATTTTCTTTTGTTGTTGTTGTTTTGGTTATTGTGGTAGTTAGCGGTTGTTGATATTGTCGTTACGGTTGGTGTTGGTGATATTGCCTCTTTACTACTTGTGCCATGAGTACTTGAGTAATACGGGTAGATTCTTCAATTGTTTGTGGATCGAAGGAGTTACATCTCCTGATACTTGTGGAAATCCTCCAATGAAATTCTCCAATAGTTTCTCATTGTCCAAAACCATAGGCAAAGAATAGCCAACTCTTGAAATCTTTTGATGTAAGCAAGTCTAGCGCTTCAAGCAGTTAGCTGGCCTCTGAATAAAGCAATTTATTGTTGCTCGCTCTTTCCTTAGTGCCTCGGCTATACAATCATCTACGACTTTTGGATAGCAAATTAGTGTCATTTCGGTGCAATTTCTTGCGCCATAACTCTTCAAAATAAAAGGAAATGAGACGAGTCAAATCCTATGTTAAAAATATGCGCTCTAAAGAGAGGTGATAAGAAATGATACGTTTGAGGTTATTTTTCAAAATGATCGACGGTTTCCGAAAAGATGGGTTATGAGGTGTTGTAAATGTTTCAAATGTATAATGGTTTAGTGACTTAGTGTGTGAATAACGTGTAACTCAACATGTTAGTGGTGAAACAAAGGAGTGAGAATGACTTTGCCCTATTTAAAGGTTTATCTCGGTATTCGACGCTTTCGTGATGAGTCGATTGATGTGAAAATTGTGATAGGGATTGACAAGGAATTCTCCACATTAGAGTATGAAGAAAGAATAATGGAATGGGCATTTAAAGCCATCCATGTGACAATCGATATGAAATGAAAGTAAATAACTCGAAAATGTACGATAAACCGCATGTAAAGTGAACATGCACTTATGATGAAATGATGAGATGCTATGATAATGTAGTTATAGTCTAGGGTCAATGATGCAACCTAGTTCTCTATAATCAAGCTCGATGCCAATCACACACCCAATTTACCTGCTTTGCGCCGGAATGGAATTTCGGGATTGACCGTCATAGCATCACAATCACAGTTATATTGAACGACCTAAAGTGTCGCTTTGGAAAATACATCGCTTGATTTAATAAAATAATCGTGTAGTTACAACATAGGTCCCAAAAGTTTACAAGGTTTGAGGAAATATAAATATAATACAAGTCCAAACGATGGTTTTGAAAGAAAGTGCCATAATGTATAATGATGTAAGTCGACGCCATGACTCAAAAGGTGGTTCCTTAACCATGCCATGATGATAATGCCTTAGTTACCGAAAATACATTGCTAAACGGTCAACAATAATGTTGGTGAGAAATCATAGGTTTATGTAAATGTTTTATACGATCACGCAAGTATAGATCGCATGACAATCATGTCACGTAAAATGTTATGCATGACAATTATGTCACGTAAAATGTTACAATTGCTTTAAGCCCATGACACCGAAATGAGACTGCTCATAATGTAGGCCCCAAAAGAGTGTTTGCCGACAACTCAATAATGTTATTAAATGAGATGCATCCGTATGACTAGTTGGGATTCACCAACCCGGATGGAGGCGCCACCCTCGATAGATCTATCCACTCACCCTCGCTTCTAAGATTAACGGTTCATGTTCGTAAAGGGACTTTCAATTGGCAATGCGGTAACTTAAGCAATGTAAATGAATTTAACATACTTGGTATCGTAATAAAAATGTTGTGCAATGTATTCTCCCGTAGGTTTGAAATAATGTAAAACTTGTAAACGGGGCTATGAAAACTCACTTGATAAACCGGTATGATGACAAGAGTGAGTACACCGAGGTATATCGGGAAACTTTAACTGGACCTATTACGAATGATATGATATGTAATGAGTTGCAATGTAATGTTATGCATGCATTTCGATGTTATTTATACCATTTATAGTTTTGAAAAATAATACTTATCGTCGAAAATACTCTTTGACGCCTTGACCATTCTTAAATCACTTTATAAGTATTTACGCCAAATGTCATCCTACAATGGTTTCAGAATGATTTATGGTGAAATTTCAACTTTTCGTCAGAAATAATGTCGTTGGAAATTTCGTGAAAGTGACAAAATGGTTCAATAACTAGTCGAAATGGTGTACGAGCGCTAGGAAACAAACTCGATAGCTTTTGGAAAGTTTGTATCGAAATCTAAAAGTTTCAGCTCAGAGTTTTCACATCGAGGTCTCGAATATAAAGATAATAAGGGTTAAAGATAGTGATTTTGGCTAAAATGTTGGTTAAAAATGAGTTTCGGCCAATTTTAAGCATCCGTAAATAATTTATTAAAACTCCGCTATACAAACGGCTTGTTGTTTTGAAAAAATATGCTCGGTGATCTTAATTTTATTAGAAGACATTTCGTTTCAAAAAGTTCCACATCATTGATAAAAACAGCCGCTAACATGGTCGTTTTAGTTACCTTAATACTTATCTCGTAAAAATAATATAGTTTTTCAGAAAATAATAGTTACGGCAATTTTATGAAAACGCGTATATCTTCGCTGCTTCAAACCGCTTTCACGATAATACGTCCTTAGCTTCGTATCAAAGTATACTAATATATTTTGACAAGTCGAAATAATTTGTAAAGCTTAAGGCTCGCTTTTGACTCGAACAAAGTAAAAACATGTTGTCAAATTTCAAAATTATATATTTCGTCAAACTTTAAAAATCCATAACTTCTTCGTTATAACTCCGCTTTTATCCGCTCAAGCGCCACGGATTCGCTTTTAAAGTATATTTTCTAAATATCAAGGCCAAAAAGTCGTGTTTACAATGGATTTTCCAGAAAATCAAAACAAGGACAGAACATATTTTATACGATTTAAAATAGTTTTTCTCGTACTAAACCTATTCTAATCCTTCTAATCAACTCCAAAGCTAGTCGATCCTACCATACACCTTCTTAGGGTGTCATGGGTTCCTAAACATCATCAAGACCAAAGTATACCAAGGGGATAATTATAGGATGACCTTATATATATATATATATATTTCTAAAAATCATGTAAAAAATGGTATAAACAACACAAATCATGCATGCTTGCTCCAAAAATGAAGAGATACTTATGAAATGAAAAGGAGATATGAAAATATAAATGATATGCTTACAAGTATTATGATGAGGTGCAAGGAACAAGGTTTAGCCTAAATACTCTAGATTTTTATTTCAAAATCTTAATAAGAGTATTATCTAGATTGTATATAACTTGAACTTGAAAAAAAAAATGATGATCCCTTGAGAACTCTCTTGATGGCCGGTTAGGAAGGAAAACAAAGAAGAGAGAAAAATATTTTGCTAACACTTGAATGAGATGAATGAGTAAAATTATTGAAGTAAGACTTTATGTAGTAAAGATTTTCTAACAATCAAAGACCATGCATCATTAATTATCACCCTCCCCCTTGGTCGGCCAAGGGGGGAGGGACTTGTAGATATTTTGTTTTTTTTTTTTTTTTTTTATAAACTTGTATATACTTGTGAAGTTGTAAGAAAATGTAAGTAAAATGTTGTGTAGTTAAATGTATAAGTAAAGGTAAATGGAAATTTTTAGGTAAAAGTAATTGTTAATAGATCAAAATAGAATGTAATGAGATAATAAAAATTGTAAAAATACATTCCTTGTAAAATTTGAGTGATAAAATAATTATCGAGTAATTTTAAGAAAACGTCGAATAATATAACTTTAACGATTTATATACCAAATAAATTTAAAACACTAGGTAAACTCAAAATATAGTTTTATAACTAAATGTAAGTATAAAAATATGCCGGGATCATTTTTGAAAGTAACGGATTAAATATTCAAAATAATAACTCACGCGATAACGTTTATTTAATATAAAAATTACGCGTTAAATGTGAAATGAAATGTTATGAATGAACTAATATGATGCAAATGATGCAAATGAAATGTAGACTAATCTTAGTCCATATGAAATGTTCGTGATGTTATGATCATGAATTCGCCGCTAAACCATTAAGGTTACGCGAATTTGGAACACGCAAACCTAGTTTACGATAAATGTTGAAATTGTAAGGCATGAATTGTTTTGAGAATTGACCTGAAATTGCGAGTTGTCACATACACCTTACTCTTCGAGATTGACCAATTGTTCATTTAGGGAACAATACATCAACATCTTCATTTTACCAAGTGCATTCCGCTTATCTCCCATATAACCAATCAGCCCATAATGTACACACGCACCCAACCGAGTAGAGACAACAACATCACAAAGAATCGGTTGAATCATCGATCTCCTCTACGGATGTCAACTCCGAATAACCGATTAAGCTCGATCATGTGAATATGTTGTGCGACCTTGATGTACACATATCTCTCCCCGATGGTTGCGATCTCATTGGAATCATCATTACATTGTGTACATGAAGCACTAACCGAAGCACTTTATCATAATCATATCAAGATGTCGATAAGCAATATCATCTCACGCCCAAATATTCTTCTCATATTTCTTCCAATCGAACACCAAGTAACACATACCAAAAGTCTCCGAGACCACTTCCCCAAATAGTTGGAATAATACATCCTTCCCCAAATAGTTGGAATAATATATCCTTCCCCAAATAGTTGGAATACACCGTTGGCCACGAGTTAAACACCGAGTTTCTACGGTTATGACCATTGTCTTTCCGGATAACTTCAACTGTAGAAGTGTTAAATTCATCATGTGTACTCGTTGTGCTTTTAGATATATGTCTCCTTCCCCTTGCTCGGTTTTGATACCTCGTAATCAAGAAACATAATATGCCCATAAACTTGAAATCTTGTGAGAAGAACTCAAATAGCCCAAATGAATCTCGTGAGAATCAATCACATGTAAACTCTCCCGACTATCTTTATCAACCCATATGTAGACAATTTGAAGTGACCATCGTTGAAGAAAACCCGATATACCAAACTTGAAACTCAAGTCGAATTCCTCGATTTGTAACTTAAGCTTGCACTTAAAGATGGAAGAACGGTGTCGAGAATCTATGCTTCAAGCAAATCTCTAAGTACTCACTACTCAAACAAAGTATGAGACATTAACACCTCTTGATATTATCCACATCGTCATCTCAGATGTGACATCGAGTAAAACAACGTAACTCCTAATAGTGATAGTTAACTGTGTCTTCAACCATCCACCGATTGCGGTAACTAGATAAACCAAGCCTTCAACTCAAATTCTTAAGCCCGAGCAAGTTATCAAATAAGAACACGCCTTTGTGAAGGTCAACTTCAATCTCAAATAAGTGATAAATGATTAACTCAAGTAATCAACTTGTGTCAAATGTCCAATCACGTGAATAAACATACAATAGAATGTACATTGACCCACCGAATGAACCGAGCAAATGATTCCTCAACATCAATGCATTCTTCCTTAAGGTATACATGTAGAAACCGATCCGAAGATTCACCAATAATGTTTTAAGCGGATGAGGAAGTCATTTTCCTTAATGTTCATGTGGTTGATTTACAGAGTGCACATTTAGGAAAGAACAATGAAACAATGATCCGTGAAGATTTGGCAAAGGGATACCAAAGAGCGGATCACTATTCATGAGTGCAACCGCAAAGATTATGATAGTCATTATCCACGCCTTGTGAAGTAACTGGAGATGAGGTTTCTTGAGAATTCGAGAAGTACTTTATATTGTGAACCAGCTGAGTCAAGAGGAACCGGAGCATGAGCTTGAATCGGATGATCAACATTCGTTGTAGATTGGAAGTACTCATCAAACATCTCTTGAAAACAATGAATCCCAAATATTATATCCCAGCTTATCCTTAGTGAGTGAAGTCATTAGGTGTTGGAGAGTTGTATGACCATAACTCAAGCATCCATCACCATGTAGAATATTCCCTCTTCTCCCCCTCAAAAATTGCAAATGAAGTTTGCCATTTTTGATTGATCAAGTGAATAAGAATATATACCAATTAATGGAGATCCACTTGAGGATTGAATGGGCATGAAAAAACATGAAGCTTGTTGATGAAGAATGTCGATGAGAATGGTCATAAAAATGAAGATTTCTCTTCTTCTGAAGATAAAGCGCATCAAGCGCACACCTTTCTTTTATTTGAGGAACGGGCCTCAAGAGTTATCTGCAGACGCCATAGTGTTGAAAACGAGGCCCGAACCGATGTGAACAGACGTCATTGTTAAGAGCCTAGTCATATGTTTAGAGCCGCCAATCCAAATACCAAGGACGATTTGTATGACCGCTTTGGACAATGACGAAGACAGAATTGGAAACATTGGATCCCCACGTCTTGATGGGTTCCTTTTGGTTAGCACAAACAATCTTTGAATCAAGAAACCCTAGATGCAATGGCATTATTCCTAGGAGCCGAACTAGTAGAAGCATCGGACTTAGTCAAATGACATTTTGTGCTTAATGGGATTATTCTACCGCTTGGCTTCCAAACCATAACAGCACTATTCTAGGCATAGTGGATCTAGGCGAGGGTAAGGTTTGCCATTCGTTAATATTCGACCTGGGCTTCCACCGAAATCCTACATTTGTAAACACATTCCCGTAGGTTTCGTGATTGCTTAACTGCTTTGCTCTCCAAACTTTCTTAATCGGGTTATGAATCTTAGACCTCGTAAATAACACATCACATTTATCATGATTACCGAAAATAAACATTTTTACATGTTTTGCGAGAATGATGAGGCCTCAATTAATTTCAGTAAGCTTAGAGCTAATACTAGAACTAACACAATTCTTTTGTTCAAATCAAACTTCTTGTCCCTATGGTGTTCTTTCACTTCCTTATCATTAACACTTTTAGTTTGCGTAATCCTATCCTTCTTTGCATTGCTTCTAGGTTTTGACCCGCTAACTTTAGTGTCAATCTTAACATCTCAGAGAAGTAACGATGGGAACATTACATGGCTTCACTACTTTCTGCATTCCCGGTCTAGAAGTCTTGGGATATGAAATTCTAGGAGGCACATCAAAGGTTGCTTGCTTGAATTTCGACATGGAACAAGGCATAACAAGGGTCACATGCTTGGCTTTAGGCATAGAAAAAGGCACAACTATTCTATATCGCCTATTGCTAGATTTCGGACTTGTGACAATTACATACTCTAAGAGTTCCTGAGATCGTTTGGCATCCATGCAGGCATAGGCTATAGTACTATCAAAAGGTTTTTCTAATCTTTCATCTTCAACAATCTCACAGAGACCCTTCAAACTTTCCTTAAGGTATGAGAGATATGCTTTATGTGCAAGTTCATTATTCCTAATGGGCGGGGAAATATATAACATATCGATAGCATACTTATCACAGGCAGAAACCTTAGGAATAGAATATTTGCAATTGGGGATTGTCATTTTTCCTTTCACCTCACGCTTCAGATTCTCAATCTCGTTAAGTAAAGAAGTTATCTTTTCAATTTGTTTATCATGATTAACTTTAAATGAATCACATAACTCTTTGTGTTGATCATTAACTTTTGAAATTTCAGCTTTAAAACAATCATTTTCCTTTTGTAAGTTATTAATAATGTTTTGAAGTTGGAAATTTTGAGAATCTAAAGGTGGAGGCATTCGGGAACTAGTACAATCATGCTTTTCTCCCTTTAGTTGTGAGATTTGGGTCCTCAATCTTTTGATCGTGTTGCAATGAGCTCGAATTTGTTCATCACGCTTGCTTATTTCAAAACCGAATCAAACTCAGAACATCGAGGATGTCTTGATATTTGAGGTTTTAACATTTTCTTTGAGATGTTGATGTTTTAATTGCAAAGCAAGATGTTCAACTTCTAATTTAGAATAATGTTTGACCAAGTTATCATGATCATCCTGTTTCTATTTTCTCATGCAATTTTGAATTTGTTGTTTCAAGCTCAATGACACGATCATGGGAAACTTTCAAAGCAATAGATAATTCATGAAATTGAGAAGCATTAATGGAACAATTCGTAACGGTGTAGAGTACATCTTGAGCAACACAACTCAAAATCAAGTTCTCATTTAAGATATGCAAGTTCTTCCTTTCAATTTCATTATATTTGAGTTCCTTTCATAATCATTGACTTCAACAATCATTGCATCAAATTCCTTTTCCATTTCTTTAATATTCGAGTTTATCCCTTTTAAGACTTTCAAATTGACCTTTTAATTGTTTAAAGAAAGGCATGACCTCGGTTAAATAACATTCTTTAGTTTGCTCAAACCCTTTCCCCGCTTATCCCCAGAGGTGTGATTCTCTTCTTACACGCTTTCTTAAAATCAACAAACATCCGATAAACAACATATAGGTGATTAAGGTCTTGCTATTAGTGGCAATAGATCTAGGAACTAGATGCATTGGTGTATTAGGAGGATACACGGTGGCTCGAGGAAATTTCCTAAGGGAGGATTTGTTACAACAAGATTCTCGCTTTTGCTTATCTAAATCCTTTTCCGTAACACTTGTTCGGTGTTAACAACGTCTGAGGCTTAAACATGTTCAAGGAAATCCAATTCTCCTTCTTGTAATCATTGGGTGTGATATTTATTTTCTTCTTTACATTTAGGATCATCTAGTTTCTTGTTCATCTTTTCCCTAGTGACTTCATCTCGATTTCTTATCTTCCTCGCACTCAACGCAACTAGGTTTCTGCTCTAGGCTTAAGGATTTCATTGCCATCATAAATTACCTTATGGGCGCTCTAGCCTTTTTAACAACCTATGGATTTGGTTCCTCAACAAGGGAGTACTATGCTTATCACTCAAAACTCGTGCTTAGTGATTAAGTGAGCATCTGAATGGTATTTCCTTGTACGTACAACTTATTTTCAAGCTTGTTTTTCAAGGTTTTAGATTAGAAAAATCATTCAAAAGTTTTGATTCCTTAGCACCAATTCTTGCTTAAGCATTTTAACATTTTCTTAAAGTTCTTGTTTTGCTTAGCGCTTTAGAAAGCTTTTCTTGTAAGGAGTTTAACTCTTGTTT
Organism: Chrysanthemum lavandulifolium; assembly: GCA_022545495.1. Classification (NCBI taxonomy): domain Eukaryota; kingdom Viridiplantae; phylum Streptophyta; class Magnoliopsida; order Asterales; family Asteraceae; genus Chrysanthemum; species Chrysanthemum lavandulifolium. Next base: position 198,016,119 of record CM040246.1, on the reverse strand, counting down.
TAATACTTCTTCTAAACCTACTTCTTCTAATAGTTGTACGATTTGGTCATCCATTTCCTCGCCACGGGTGGTCAACTTAAATTTTGCACGTTGTTCATAAATAGCAACACGCTCTTTATAGGCATTCAGCCCGAGATGCCGTGAATCATCGGGGCACATGCAGTGAATTCATCAAAACATAATCATTGTTGATCGCAGAAGATGCATCACTTGGTACAATCTCACTTTCACTTTGTTTCACATATTGATCATATGGTACAACATTGATATTACCCATATTTTCAATATCTAACTCAATAATTACAGTTGATTGTACTTCATTATGTATCATTTGCTCATCAACTTCATCGTATAATTTTAATACCTCTGAAATGATTTATCTTTGGATGGACCAGCCTGTTGTGGTGGAGAGACCTTTGGAGAGACCATAGGTAAGATGCTAGCCATGAAGATTGTTTGGGCAGTAGGTTCATCATCGACGCCGAGTCAAATGCATCACGATCGGCTACTTGAAAGGCATTTTGATGATTATGACCTATCTCCTAAATTGGTTGTTCATCAACATCAATCATATTTTCGGCATTTCCTCAAGAAGAAACCACAACTCCTCTTCATCCAAAGTCGCCCATTATCCCGAGCTTGCACAAGCAACATCTTGTCTCAAGTATTCTCGCATTCTCGTGGACGTTTGGAGATGTGCGCTCCTAGCAATATGTCCTCACCACCACATTTGTAAAGACTTAATTGGCTTTGCTTGACCTTGATTTCCATTTCTTCCCTATTCGATTTTCCACATATCCTCTACCAACTCCACCTCTTCCTTGTTCAGATCGCCTTTCTTGAACAGTCGCACTATAACCTTCCCATCTCCGATAGTGGCTTGATTGTGTGGATTGGATGTCGTTCTAAGGTTGTTGTTGGTGTGTGGAGAGTTCATGTTTTGACTAATCATGAGAGCCAGTTGATTAATGAAGTTTCCACGGCTGCATCAGCATCAGCTTGTTTGAACATTGGATCGGGAATGAGTTTGTGTTCTATGCTTTGGAAGGATTGGCTGATATGTTGTTTAGTTGATATTTGGATTGGTTGTTGAACGATTTTCCCGAGAAATTTAGGTCTAAAAACTTAAAAAAAAAACTCAATAACTTCTGTTCGGAGCAGATTTAGGCCTAGAAGGTTGACCCTATAGTTCATTCGGCGTGTCATTCTCCTCGTTCTCATGGTCGTTTTGATGGGTAGAACGCTGAAAACGGAGTTACGGATCAAAATTTATAGCCGATTGAAGTTTTGTCGGGAAAAGTCAGCAAGTCGCTAGAGACAAGTCACTATAAACCTTGAGAACAAGTCGCTAAGTCACCAAGTCGCTAAGCACAAGTCGCTATGAACCAAGTCGCTGGACACAAGTCGCTAATGCACCAAGTCGCTACACAGTCAAGTCGCTAAATAGCAACTCGCTAAGGTCCAAGTCGCTAGTAACAAGTCGCTAACAATTTGTACTGCAACTCGCTAACACTTTCTAAAGCAAGTCACTAACCTCACTAAGTCGCTAGCCGTAGTAGAGAATCCACTACCTTGTGCTATTTGTCGGCTTGTCTCAAAAGACAAGTCGCTAGGACCAAGTCGCTAACAACTAACATCAGAACTCGCTAACTTTTATCAAGCAAGTCGCTACGATGAAAACACAACGAGAACCAAGTCGCTACCAAGAAAAACTTCAAAACACACTTTTCAATCCAAAACAAGTCCAACCACAGTGATTCAAGCTTATCAAATCAACACCCAAGCACATACAATGATTCTAAACACAAAACTACACCCAAGATTCAAACTTTAACACAAGAAATGATCCAAATGATGCAAAAACCACTAAACTTTTTCAAACTCTAAAACCACCTAAAAGTCACTAGAAATCCAAAGATATGTAAGAGATGATCAAACCATGGCTCTTGATACCATTTGTAACATATTGGATTTCATAAACACACTAAACCATAAGATCAAGTAGGCGTACAAAGAGTTCTAGAGAGAGAAAGTTAGAGGTTTAGGGAACTTTAGTGAGAGAAAGAAAAGTCTTATTATGAGCTCCAACTCTCTACCTTGGAAGGTAGAGAGTATTTATAGTCTTTACATAAATCGCCACCTATCGGGCTGTAGATCAGGCATACAGTGGGTAAAGACCCGTCCGTCCTCCACGGTCTTACTAAAACTAAATACTACTTATCTACGACTATGAGCTTTCTAACGATTACATATACGTGAGGTGACCGACTCTTTAATAACTGGATTTACTAAATCCTAACAGGACTTGTGTAAAGAACCCCTGCAGCTTCACATACATTTTCCTTGGTCTTTTGACCCAGTTGGATCAGACCTATTAACAGGCCATTCGCTTTTGACCCAGTTGGTCTTTTGACCCAGTTGGATGGACTTTTGACCTATTAACAAGCCATTAGCTTTTGACCCAGTTGGTCTTTTGACCCAGTTGGATCAGACCTATTAACAGGCCATTAGCTTCACATGTGGGCAAAATTGGAATAATACCTTTGCTTACAACCCTCACTATTTCCTTGTCATTTTTTTCCTTTCTAAGTTCCCTCCTAGTTTCAATTGAATGCTCATTAACTAAATCCTTTACATCATTCCTATTTCCAAAATCTTGACCCACTTAAAAGTATGTCTTGTACACTTGGGTAAAAGCATGTGCATGTTTCCTTATTTGTTCAACTTCCTCTTTCTTAATCTATCAAATTCATTCTCCTCATATGAAGTACTCTCAAAGTAGTCATTATCAGTAACTTTTATATCCTTTGCTATTTTTTCGTTATCAAATGTTTCATTTATGTTCCTATAACCCATGAACTTAACAGTTTCATCAATGTTGTAGCGGAAGTCTTCCATGTCAACCTCAACCTCTTCAACATAATTTACCTAATGCATAATGTAATCACTATCCTGACTATCATCATCACCAAATGTGTGAGGTCTCAAGTAAAGTGCAAACAACCTTAAAGTGGCCACGCCAAACTCCTAAAAAAGGAGGGCTTTTCCTGGTTTGAATCTGTGTGGCGGTAGGTTCAAACCTTATGGATCAGTCGGCCAAAATGTTGAAAACCATGGTTACCCAAAATAAAAGACTATCATTATCACTAGAAATAGTGTCCTCGTTCCCTTCACTATACTCACCATGATCACTATAACCCCCATTCCCTTCACTATGCTCACTTACATTGTCGTCTTCATTAACTAACTCTTCCTTATCATCCACACTATCAACATTCTTAGATTTATTAACATTATTTTCTACTTGTTAATTGTTATCTCTTGGTTATATGGAATCTAAATTAACAAAAGGATCAAAGTCTGGGTCTTGTAAATCTACATAAAGGTCATAGGAAGATTAAAATTCATTCATAAAGGCACTATTTTCCTGACTAGGTACTTCCTTAACAACACCACTTCTTTGACCTTCATCTAATCTAACAACTTATGGTTCTTGTTCTACATCCTTAACAGTACCGCTACTTTGACATGCATTCACACTATTTTATGTACCAACATTTCCTGCATTCATATCAACAATACATTTCCTAGCCACTGTTGTAATACATGCTCTAGATTGTGTGGGTTCATCATCTTCTAACTCTTCTATCACTACTCTTTTGTTATTAAGTGGTGAGGTAAAGTAAAGGTTAAGATCGGTTCTTTCATGCTCAACATATGTTAGGATTTAGAAAATCCGGTAGTTAAAGAGTCGGTCACCTCAAGTAAATGTATTCGTTAGAAAGCTCGTAGTCGTAGTCATGTTTTGTTAATAAGTAGTTTGTTAAGCAACACCGTGGAGGATGGAAGAGTCTTTACCCATCAGATGCCCGATCCACATGTAGGAGGCGTGTCTTGTAAGAAACTATAAATACCCTCTACCTCCCAAGGTAGAGGGTTGGATCTTTCAATATCATTTTTCTTTGTCTCACTAAGTTTCCAAAACTCTTCCACTTTCTCTCTCTAGAACTTAAACCATACGCCCCATATATTGATTTGTTATGTGTTTATGAAAACTAATATGTTACAAATGGTATCAAGAGCCATGGTTTGATCATTCATCTTTCATGTTCTTGGATTTCTAGTGGTTTTTATAAGGTTTTTGGGTTTGAATGAGTTTAGAGTAGTTTGTATCATTTGGATCACTTCTTGTGTTAAAGTTTGGATTTTGATAGTACTTTTGTGTTTAGCTACATTATAAGTGTTTAGGTTATTGATTTGGAAGGCTTGAATCATCGTGGTTGGGTTGTTTTTGGATTGAAAAGTTGTGTTTTTGAAGTTTTCTAGGAAGCGATTTGTGCCACGGTAAAAGCTTTATCTAAGCGATTTGTCCTGGTTTGGATCTTTCCTTGAAGCGATTTGTCCCTTCTGCTGTTGCTTATTGAAGCGACTTGTCTCAGTTTGGTAGCGATTTGTCATTTTTTTGGAGAAGCGATTTGTCTATTGAGACAAAACGACAAGAAATGACAAAGTAGTGGAAGTAGTGGGTGTACTTGTGTACTATGCGATTTTTCAACTTAAGCGATTTATCCCTTAAGCAATTTGTCATCTGTGCGATTTGTCAACTTAAGCGATTTGTCCCTTAAACGATTTGTCATCTGTGCGATTTGTCAACTTAAGCGATTTGTCCCTTAAGCGATTTGTCATCAGTGCGATTTGTCATCGGTGCAATTTGACTGAAGCGGTTTGTCTAGGGTGCGATTTGACTTAAGCGATTTGATAAATTGCGTTTTGACCATTTGGTCCCTGCGGTTTGTTGACTTTTTCCGATAAAACTTCAAACAGCCATAACTTTTGAACCGTAACTCCGTTTGCAGCGTTCTACCCATGAAAGCGACCGTGAGAACGAGGAGAATGGCACGCCGAATGAACCTTTGGGTCAACCTTCGAGGCCTAAATCCGCTCCGAACAAAAGTTATTGAGGTTTTTAAGCTTTTAGACCTAAATTTCTCCGTAAAATCGTGCATCAACCAATCCGAATCTCAACCAAATAACATCTCATCCAATACTACAACCAATCATAAGTCCTAACACACAATTGTCTATCATTGTGTCGATCCGTCAGCCATCTTAACACGTTCTATTGGTCATTGCTTAACGGTTTCTTCTTGATTTTGTAAAATCCCGCGAAGATTCTATTTCTCGGTTTAAATCATAGATTTGTAAATTACCGCACGCCAACATCATGCCTAACGATTCGGATTCGGTTGTATCTAAGATACTCGCTTTATATGACGTGATCAATGAATGATGATACCGCACAATGTACAATGACTATCGTGTTCGAGTCGGATAATGCTAATATGGAATCTTCGTGCTCAAAGTCGCAAGAGAGAGAGGTGCACCAGCCACAACCTATGCATGATAATGCAAAGGAAAGCTCCATGGAAGCGTCTGATATACCCAAGAGAGAGATGTACCAGCCACAACCTGTGCACTTCAATACAAAGGAAAACTACATGGATGCTTCTCCTATACCCAGCTGTGCATTTTCTGCTCAAAATGATGACTATGATGACTATGTGTTGCATGATTACACTGCATTTATCCTCGATGACTCATTGACCACTAGGCTTAACATATATAAGGACTGTTGCCATCTATGAACAAATGCTAAATTTGAGTCGACTACACGCGAAAGGTGAAATGGATTGCCAAATGCGACATTAACTAGGAAAAGTAATTTAAGGAAAGAAACATTAAAACAAGAGTTAAATTCCTTACATGAGAAATTTAATAAAATCTGCACAAAAGCAAGAACTTCAAGAAATATAAAAGTGCTTAAACAGAGTTCAATGCAAAGGAATCAATGCTTTTAAATGATTTTTTCAACCTTAAAACTTTGAAGAACAAACTTGAAAACAAGTTGTACGTACAAGGCAACACCATTCAGACTGCCCACATGATCACTAAGCATAGAGTATTAAGTGATAAGCATAGTATTGGCCTTATTGAAGACCCCAATCATGCGTATCTTGAGAAAGAAAAAATAGCTCATGATGTGATTTATGATGGTAGTGAGATTCTTAAGCCTAGAAAAAAGCCAACCTGTACTGAGAACACTGAAGAGGACAAAGAGTTAGAAAATGCCTCTAGAGAGAAAATGGAAAAGAAATTAAAAGAAGATCCTTGCTGTATGAATCATAACATAACGTTTAAAACTCCAAATTACACTAAGGATAACTCCTCAGACTCAGTTAACCCCTAAACAAGTGTTTTGGAAGTTAGACATGGAAAAGAAAAAATCTGATGAGCTTGTTGAAAAGAATCCTCCCCTTAGGAAATTGCCTCCAGCTACAGTGTATCCTCCAAATACACCAATGCATTTAGTGCCTAGAAATTTTCCAACTCAAAGTAAAACGTTAATCAGCTTATATGTAGTTTACCAACTATTTGTTGACTTTGAGAAAACGTGTAAGAAGAGAATCACACCAACAGGAATTACTGAAGGGGAAAGGGGTTTTGAGTAGGGGTGTCAGTAGGGTCGGGTTGACCCAAACCCGAACCCGATAAGGCCTTATCGGGTCGGGTCTAATCGGGTCAAAAATCTTGTCGGGTTGTTTTGACCCAAACCCGATAACCCGATAATGTTATCGGGTCGGGTTAGGGTTAAAAAAATAATGATATCGGGTTATCGGGTCAACCCGATTAGACCCGATAATCAATTTTCCATTTTTTATATATTAGTTTTTATAGGCCCAATACTTACTGTACATTTGGTTTTTATATATTAGTTTTTTACATTTTGTAACTTAAACGTTTGGTTTCTGAAAGTAACTTTGGGATTATGCAGCTTCTGGTCTTATGCAGCTTAGCTTTAGCATGTTACTTTCTCACTTTGGGATTCTTGTTTACTTTGTTACTTTGTTACTATGGTGATTCTTGTTTACTTTGTGATTCTTGTTTACTTTGTGATTCTTGTTTACTTTGTTACTTTTATGGTTGAACTTTGTTTATGAACTTTGATGGTTGAACTTTGTTGTGATAATCTGAAAGTAACTTTGGGATCAGATTCTTGTTAGATTCTTGTTAGGTCTGCTGTAACTTTGGGATCAGAACTTTGTGATCTGCTGTTATAACAACTCGTAAATTTCCCTACCGATTTTTCGCGACTATATATTTTTTTTTCTTTCGTTTCGAACTTTAAACACGACAAGTCACGGGATATTTTTCACCTCGACCTTGATAATAAAAATTATATAAAATAAATATATAATAAACTTTTATATTTTTATTTCGTATCGGGCCTCGGAACTCATTGGACTTTATTCCACCTCGTGACTCAACCCGACTCGTTAATGGGCCTTATAACCGGATCAAGCTCACACTATTTTTATTTGTCCGAGCCCAACTCATTTTTTTTTGCTTGCTCATTGGGCCTCGTAGCTCACTAGCCCAACATTATGGCTAAATTATTTAGGCCTCGTCCACATTATCATCACCTAGCCCACGTATAAGATATAGAAGATTGAGGATTAGCATGTTTTGTGTTTTCCTTCTCTGGTAACCGAACTTGAACTAAAGCCAAACTAGAAACAAAACACTTCCCTTTTTAATTCTTATGTTGTCGTGTGAGAGTAAACAAGGAAGACAACACCCCATGCTTAGCCACCCTACAAGTATTAGTTTAATGACCTAAACTTACTTTGACTTAGCTTTGACCCCAAGAACCATTGGGTATCATGTTCCTAAAGACTTGACAATACCTTGACATGTAAAAACTCATATCCCACGCCAAGACAACCAACACAAAACAAGACCCAATACAATGTATCACATGACTAATAAGCTTAGAGTTAGGAAACTATGATTAAAATATTAAGAAGACCATACTTATTTCCCTATATAAGCACACATCTAAGACACTAAGTGACTTCACATTCTAACTCACTTAAACTAGTCTCATACTCTCACCTTCAAACACATTGTACACTGTGGGAATCGGTTCAAGGAAAGGAAAACGCAATAGAATTCTAGCTCGTGTGCTTGGGTTTAAAAGCGAAGGATTAAAAGCTAGGAGAAACTTGGGTAAAAATAAAGGACACGGGCAACACTTATAAGGTGAACACGGGGTAGGATTGACTCATCGATCATCACCACTCTCTTGAGTGATTGTAAGTTTCCTCGAACCTATTTCGATACAACTCATATTATGTTTCGATGTCTAGTATTTCATCTATACACGATAGAAAAGTTTTCATTTTAAATATTAGAACCTATTTCATGCACGATTAAGTTAACTAAACACTAGTGTGGTAAAACTATAACAAGCAAACATGTTAAGCACAAACTCGACACACCAACGAGATTAAAGTCACGTTTTGTCTAAGTTGAACTTGTTTCGTTCTCCCCATTGTTTGAACCCATGATACGTTAGAACTAATGGATACCAAGTTTTACTCATGACTCTAAAACTTCTTGAAGATGAAGTAGAAAACAACCACTCAAAGTAACCATGCATGCATACCACTACATAAAGCAAAGAGCATGTTACAAAAGAAAATGTTATAAATACGTAGGTACACCTTAAATATTATAACGAGTAAGAATAAACACAAACATGAGCCTAGCTCGCTTGGTTTGTGCGTTTGGGTGTAGGCGTGAGATCCTTAGTTCGAATCTCACCGGGGCACCCTTTTTCCTTCTTTTATTTTTATAACTTTCACCGATTGATGTAACTAACCCTCCACTTCAAGTAACTATATAACTAAGGTAAAACATAGTTCTAAAAGTATAAAAATCCAACTTTGAAAATGTTTTGCAAAAAGCTTTTGAGGGACCAAACTCAGAAATTCTGAATGAGAAATATATTTGGGTACAAAGTGTCATTTTCCCAAAATAGGAGGGCCAAACTCGTATATTTTCAAACTTGAGGGTAAAAAGTGTAAAATTAGAAAAATGTTTAGAAAACTTATAAACTTATAACGACTTTATAAAAACGAGTATTTTGACAACTTAGTGTTCATATATGAAAATTACTAAGTCGACAACTAATTAAACTTATATATATTTATAAGTATATAAATATATGAAAACACTACTCGATACCGACACAACTTAAAGTAAATAAACAAAACTCTCGATAACATCGTCATATTTATAAACCTACGCTAATAACGCTCTATTGAATTTTATATTCAATGCTCTATCTTTTCGGTCGTAAACCAAACGTATGTCATTATTCTGAGACTTGCCATCTCGTTCTTAGGTTCCGGGTAGGAGCCACTGCTATATCACACCTGATTTCTTTGTGCTTTATTCACCAAGTTGCTAAGGTGAGTTTATAGCCCCACTTTTACTCTTATTTACTTGTTTTATAAAACTTTGGGGTGAGAAACATGCAAAACTCTTTTCGGACCAAACCGAAAACACTATTACGTGAAACAACCTTGAATCCCAACTATGCTACCGTTAGTTCCCTTTGGGAGGCGCGATTGTTATGGATAGATCTATTGGGGATGACACCCCGCTCGAGTTTGACCGGATAGGCAAACGCCGGGCGATATCATATCGTATTGATTGAGTGTACCGAAATACACTTGCCGGGCTTTTATTTATCATGCTTCTAGATGTATGCACACCGTCGTAGTTTCGTCGCATGAACTTGGTACTAGCGTAATAGCCTTTTGCATATAGTGTCATTCACGGAGATACTATATGTGCAACTGTGGTCCAACTTGAAAACTTGATTACTTAAACCTATGAACTCACCAACCTTTGTGTTGACATTTTTAGCATGTTTTTCTCAGGTTTACTTATTGGCGTGGGCATTGGCAATGGAATTCATTGAAGACTGGCATCCGAAGTGTTTCCAAACAATTTAATACAACTTTTAATGGGACAACATATATTTTTATGGGCTTTACTTCCGCACTTTGAAGCAATGATGTAAAACTATTTCTTAAATTAATCTATAATTTGAAAATGGAATAGAATTTCCATTCTTTATTACCTTGTGTTGTGTATGTTGATTTAGTAGCACCCCATGACCCGAATGCTTCCGCTGTGAAATTTTGGGGGTGTTACAGATTGGTATTCAGAGCCAAGGTTATAGAGAATTAGGTGTTTTTCAAAACCTAAACTATAACCAAATTTTCCTAAAACACTTCAACGCCGCCACAACCGCCAATGTCCGCCATGCCTTGCCTCTCGTTACACGATGTAGTCGTGCTGTGTTATCATTGTATCTTAGGTTCAGATAAACTCTTATTTGAATTAAATTAATTATTTCTCAAAATCATTAAGTTTCTTAATTAACTCACATTTGAACTTTAAGACTGTTCTTGTTTGATTGGGTTGCGAAGTTTAAATGTGTATAAGCTCATTCTCATTTAAATTTTAAGGCTGTTCTTGTTTGATTGGGTCGCGAAGTTTAAATGAGAATAATATTGATGTAACAAGCTTAATGAGATTAAGGAATAATTAACTTAAGGAGAGTGTAGAGTAGACTACGAATGCTTATACTTGTTACTCCTCTATGTTAAACTGCGTAACATGCCCACTATTATAATATCGCACTATGCTATCCTTCCGTAACTGCCTCTACGTTATTTCTGTACGTAACGTACAACTCATCACTGCTTCTATGTTATTTCTTTATGTAACCTACTACTACTTGATTCTCGCACACGTATATAAACCACCTTTGTCACTAGTCACGATCTCTTATGGCACTCTTATGCTCTATCCTTCGAAACCTCATACGACTCTGCTCTTTCTGTTTTGCACTCAACTATCATACTCTTTTATGAAACCGCGTTGTATTTCGTTTAATGAATCCTTTATATGTTGTTCACTTATCGCCTCACGTCACCGAATCTTTCTTGAACGACGAGCACCTTTTCCCACAACACATTTTAAGTATATATACTCACATTTCATCACCGTATCGACCTCGACGATTCTCGCATCATAAACCACGAGGACGTGGTTTCTTTTAAGGGGTAGGTACTATAACAACTCGTAAATTTCCCTACCGATTTTTCGCGACTATATATTTTTTTTTCTTTCGTTTCGAACTTTAAACACGACAAGTCACGGGATATTTTTCACCTCGACCTTGATAATAAAAATTATATAAAATAAATATATAATAACCTTTTATATTTTTATTTCGTATCGGGCCTCGGAACTCATTGGACTTTATTCCACCTTGTGACTCAACCCGACTCGTTAATGGGCCTTATAACCGGATCAAGCTCACACTATTTTTATTTGTCCGAGCCCAACTCATTTTTTTTTGCTTGCTCATTGGGCCTCATAGCTCACTAGCCCAACATTATGGCTAAATTATTTGGGCCTCGTCCACATTATCATCACCTAGCCCACGTATAATATATAAAAGATTGAGGATTAGCATGTTTTGTGTTTTCCTTCTCTGGTAACCGAACTTGAACTAAAGCCAAACTAGAAACAAAACACTTCCCTTTTTAATTCTTATGTTGTCGTGTGAGAGTGAACAAGGAAAACAACACCCCATTCTTAGCCACCCTACAAGTATTAGTTTAATGACCTAAACTTACTTTGACTTAGCTTTGACCCCAAGAACCATTGGGTATCATGTTCCTAAAGACTTGACAATACCTTGACATGTAAAAACTCATATCCCACGCCAAGACAACCAACACAAAACAAGACCCAATACAATGTATCACATGACTAATAAGCTTAGAGTTAGGAAACTATGATTAAAATATTAAGAAGACCATACTTATTTCCCTATATAAGCACACATCTAAGACACTAAGTGACTTCACATTCTAACTCACTTAAACTAGTCTCATACTCTCACCTTCAAACACATTGTACAATCGGGAATCGGTTCAAGGAAAGGAAAACGCAATAGAATTCTAGCTCGTGTGCTTGGGTTTAAAAGCGAAGGATTAAAAGCTAGGAGAAACTTGGGTAAAAATAAAGGACACGGCAACACTTATAAGGTGAACACGGGTAGGATTGACTCATCGATCATCACCACTCTCTTGAGTGATTGTAAGTTTCTCGAACCTATTTCGATACAACTCATATTATGTTTCGATGTCTAGTATTTCATCTATACACGATAGAAAAGTTTTCATTTTAAATATTAGAACCTATTTCATGCACCGATTAAGTTAACTAAACACTAGTGTGGTAAAACTATAACAAGCAAACATGTTAGCACAAACTCGACACACCAACGAGATTAAAGTCACGTTTTGTCTAAGTTGAACTTGTTTCGTTCTCCCCATTGTTTGAACCCATGATACGTTAGAACTAATGGATACCAAGTTTTACTCATGACTCTAAAACTTCTTGAAGATGAAGTAGAAAACAACCACTCAAAGTAACCATGCATGCATACCACTACATAAAGCAGTAGCATGTTACAAAAGAAAATGTTATAACACAGAGGTACACCTTAAATATTATAACGAGTAAGAATAAACACAAACATGAGCCTAGCTCAGTTGGTTTGGTGCGTTTAGTGTAGGCGTGAGATCCTTAGTTCGAATCTCACCGGGCACCCTTTTTCCTTCTTTTTATTTTTATAACTTTCACCGATTGACGTAACTAACCCCTCCACTTCAAGTAACTATATAACTAAGGTAAAACATAGTTCTAAAAGTATAAAAATCCAACTTTTGAAAATGTTTTGCAAAAACAGTTTTTGAGGGACCAAACCTGTAAATTCTGAATGAGAAATATATTTGGGTACAAAGTGTCATTTTCCCAAAATAGGAGGGCCAAACTCGTATATTTTCAAACTTGAGGGTAAAAAGTGTAAAATTAGAAAAATGTTTAGAAAACTTATAAACTTATAACGACTTTATAAAAACGAGTATTTTGACAACTTAGTGTTCATATATGAAAATTACTAAGTCGACAACTAATTAAACTTATATATATTTATAAGTATATAAATATATGAAAACACTACTAACACCGACACAACTTAAAGTAAATAAACAAAACTCTCGATAACATCGTCATATTTATAAACCTACGCTAATAACGCTCTATTGAATTTTATATTCAATGCTCTATCTTTTCGGTCGTAAACCAAACGTATGTCATTATTCTGAGACTTGCCATCTCGTTCTTAGGTTCCGGGTAGGAGCCACTGCTATATCACACCTGATTTCTTTGTGCTTTATTCACCAAGTTGCTAAGGTGAGTTTATAGCCCCACTTTTACTCTTATTTACTTGTTTTATAAAACTTTGGGGTGAGAAACATGCAAAACTCTTTTCGGACCTGAAACTGAAAACACTATTACGTGAAACAACCTTGAATCCCAACTATGCTACCGTTAGTTCCCTTTGGGGAGGCGCGATTGTTATGGATAGATCTATTGGGGATGACACCCCGCTCGAGTTTGACCGGATAGGCAAACGCCGGCATGATATCATATCGTATTGATTGAGTGTACCGGAAATACACTTGCCGGGCTTTTATTTATCATGCTTCTAGATGCATGCACACTGTCGTAGTTTCGGTCGCATGAACTTGGTACTAGCATAATAGCCTTTTTGCATATAGTGTCATTCACGGAGATGCTATATGTGCAACTGTGGTCCAACTTGAAAACTTGATTACTTAAACCTATGAACTCACCAACCTTTGTGTTGACATTTTTAGCATGTTTTTCTCAGGTTTACTTATTGGCGTGGGCATTGGCAATGGCATTCAGTGAAGACTGGCATCCGAGGTGTTTCCAAACATTTTAATACAACTTTTAATGGGACAACATATATTTTTATGGGCTTTACTTCCGCACTTTGAAGCAATGATGTAAAACTATTTCTTAAATTAATCTATAATTTGAAAATGGAATAGAATTTCCATTCTTTATTACCTTGTGTTGTGTATGTTGATTTAGTAGCACCCCATGACCCGAACACTTCCGCTGTGAAATTTTGGGGGTGTTACAGCTGTACAGGTCTGCTATTACACGTCTGTTGTAATTTGGGATCATATTCTTGTCAAATTCATGTTAGGTCCGGTATGATTCGTGGAATGACCATGGTTGAAACTGGTATGTCAGTAATTTGGTATTAAACCAAACATCACTTGTATTTTAGTTCAGTCCGGTATGTAGAGTTGATGGAATTATAGTTCGTGTTTGTGTTGAATGACCATGGTTGAAACCGAACAAGATTGATGTTTTAACCCGCCAACCCGACTAAACCCGACCCGACTAAACCCGACCCGATAAGACCCGAACCCGATAACCTGATTAGTTATCGGGTCGGGTTGCGGGTGACTTTTTAAAAATTCGTAACCCGACTCAACCCGACCCGACAAACCCGATAACCCCGATAACCCGACCCGATAACACCCCTAGTTTTGAGCAAACTAAAGAATGTTATTTAACTGAGGTCATGCCTTTCTTTAAACAACTAAAAGAACAATTTGAGAGTCTTAAAAAGGGCATTGATACAGAGATTAAAGAAATGAAAAAAGTGTTTAATGAAATGGAAAACGAGGTAAGAATAAATGAATGTGAGCTTAAGAGCAATGAGATTGAGAGGAAGAACCTTCACATCTTTAACGATATTTTGATTTCTAGATGTATTGCTCAAGATGTGTTCTATACTGTTACAAATTACTCCATTACTGCTTCTCAATTTCATGAATTGTCAATTGCATTGAAAGTCTCCCAGGATCGTGTCATTGAGCTTGAGACCAAAAATTCAAAATTGCATGATAAAATCAAAAATGATGATCATGATAACATGGTCAGGAATTTCTCTAAATTGGAAGTTGAATATCTTGATTTACAATTAAAATATCAACATCTTAAAGAAAGTGTTAAAATCTCAAATGCCAAGACATCTTCGGATGCTCCTGAGTTTGATGCAGTTTTTGAAATAAACAAACGTGATGAACATACTCGAGCTCATTGCAATACGATCCGAAAGTTGAAAGCTCAAATTTCCCAATTGAAGGGAAATAGGAGTGAAGTGGTTGGCACTCAGATACCTCCGCCTTTAGATTCTCAGAATTTCCAACTTCAAAACATCATCAATAAATTGCATAAAGAAAATGAATGTTTTCAAGCTGAAAATGAAAAGGTTAAACTGAATTTCAAAGAGTTATATGAATCAATAAAGGTCACTCGTGACAAGAACAATGAAAAGATAACTTCTTTGCAAAAAGAGATTGAGAATCTGAAGAGTCAGGTAAAAGGGAAAATGCCAATCACCAGTGGTGAGAATGTTGCACCAAAGGTGCCTGCTTGTACTAAATATGCTATGTCTGTGAAGTATATTCCCCCTCATCTTAGAAATAATGAACTTGCATGTCAAACATATTTTTCGTACCTTAAGGATAGTCTAGAATGTCTCCGTGAGATTGTAGAAGAGGATAAGATAGAGAAACCACTTGATAATGCGATTGGGCATGCATGCTTATATGCCAAACGATCTCAAGAATTTTAGAATGCTTGATAGCAATATGTCCTAAACCGTACTAGGAAAGATAGTGTAGTTATGCCTTGTTCTATGCCCAAAGTCAAGCATGTGACCTTTGATGTGCCTCCTAGAATCTCGCATCCCAAAGACTTCTAGACCAGAATGCAGAAGTAGTGAAGCCAACTAATGTTCACATCGTTCCTTCTACAGGAGTAATCAGTGACACTAAGGCAAGCGGGTCAAAGCCTCCAGGCAATACAAAGCAAGATAGGACCTCGCGAGCCAAGAGTGATCAAGGGAAGAAAGTAGAAGACCACTATAGGGACAATAAGTTTGACTTGAACAAAAAGAATCGTGTTGGTTCTAGTATTAGCTCTAAGCTTACTGAAATTAATTTGAAGTCTTATGATGTCTGCAAAACATGTAAAAAATGTCTATTTTCTGGTAATCATGATAAATGTGTTGTGTTATGTCTGAGGTCTAAGAATCAAAACCCAGCTACAAGTTTGGAAAGCGAAACAGATTAAGCAATCCCGAAACCTACAGGAATGTTTTACCAATGTAGGATATCGTGGAAGCCAACAGTGTCGAATATTCACGAATGGCAAACCTTACCCTTACTATGCCTAGAGTAGTGCATGTTAGGTTTGGAAGCCAACCGGTAGAATAATCCCATTAAGCACAAATGTCCTTTGACTAAGTCCGATGCTTCTACTAGTTCACCTCCTAGTGAGAATGCCATTGCACCTAGGGTTTCACGATTCAAAGATTGTTTGTGCTAACCAAAAGGACCCCATTAGCACGTGGGGATCCAATGTCTCCATTCTCCTCTCGTCTGTTGTCCAATGCAGTCATACAAATTGTCCCTTGGTATTTGGATTCAAGGCTCTAAACATATGATGGGCTCTAAACAATGACGTTTGAATTCTTCAGTTCAAACCTCGTTCTCTAATGAAAAGAAAAGTGTACGCTTCAGTGCGCTTTATCTTCAGAAGAAGAGAAATCTTCTTTTTATGATGTTTGAACACAACAGTTCAAGCCTCGTACTCTAAAGAAAAGAAAAGTGTACGTTTTAGTGCGCTTTATCTTCCGAAGAAGAGAAATCTTCTCATTTATGACCATTCTCATCAACATGCTTCATACTTTTTCCACGCGCTTTCAGTTATCAAGTGAACCGGACTATCGTTGCTAGTTCTCTTATTCCACTTGCTCAATTACAATGATGATGGTGACATCATATGCTACCTTTGAGGGGGAGAAGTGTTAATAGACTACATTATGAAGATATTCACTTGTTTAAATCAAAAATGGCAACTTCGGATGCAATTTTTGAGGGGGAGAAGTGTGAATATATTACATGTTGATGGATGCTTGAATTATGGTCATACGACTCTCCAATGCCTAATGTTTCACTTACTAAGGATAACTGGGATTTATTATTTATTTGGGATTCATTGTTTTAATATATGTTTGATGAGTACTTCCAACCTCCAACGAATGTTGTTCATCCAGCCTCAAGCTCCTCGCCCGTTCCTGCCGACTCAACCGGTTCTCCATCTAAGAAGTACAACTCAGACTACTCGAGAAACCTAATCTCCAGTTATTCCTCGAGGCGTTGATAATGATTATCGTAATATTGCAGTTGCACTATTGAATAATGATCCGCTCTTTGGTATTCCTTTGCCAAATCTTCACGGATTATTTTTCATAAATAATGATCTGCTCTTTGGTATTCCTTTGCCAAATCTTCACGGATTATTGTTCCTCTCAATGTGCATACTATAAATTAACCACATGAACATTAAGGAAAATGACTACCTCATCGCTCAAGACATTATTGGTAAATCTTCCGATCGGTCTCTACATGTATACCTTTAGGAAGAATGCATTGATGTTGAGGAATCATTTGTTCCGGTTCATTCAAAGGGTCAATGTACATCCGATTGTATGTTTATTCACGTGTTGGGCATTTGACACAAGTTGATTACTTCGAGTTAATCATTTATCACTTATTTGAGATTGAAGTTGACTTTCACTAAGGCGTGTTCTTATTTGATAACTTGCTCGGGCTTAAGAATTTGAGTTGAAGACTTGATTTATCTAGTTACCAGCAGTAGGGATGTATGGTTGAAGACCTGGTTAACTATCACTTTAAGGAGTTACGTTGTTTTACTCAGTGTCACACGCATATGTCGTTTTGGATAATCGCAAGAGGTGTTAATGTCTCATACTTTGGTTGAGTATCGAGTACTTAGAGATTTTCTTCAAGCATAAATTCTCGACACCGTTCTTCCATCATTAGTGCAAACTTAAGATACAAATGCGGGGAATTCATCTTTAGTTTCAAGTGTGGTATATCAGGTTTGCTTCTTTAGTGGTCACGTCAAATTGTCTACGTCTGGGTTGGTTAAGATAGTCAGAGAGAGTTTCTGTAGCAGTTGATTCTCACAAGATTCATTTGAGCTTAATGTGTTCTTCTCAAAATATTTCATGGATATAAGTGTGTTATGTTTTGCTGATTCTGAGGTATCAAAACCAGCAAGGGGGAAGGAGACATACATCTAAATGCACAACGAGTACACGTGATGAACTTAATACCTCTTTTATATTGAAGTTATTCCGGGGAGACAAATGTCATAACCGCAGAGAAACTCAGTGTTTAATTCGTGGCGTTTGGTGTATCATTCCAACTATTTGGGGGAAGGATGTATCATTCCAACTATTTGGGGGAAGGATGTATTATTCCAACTATTTGGGGGTAAGTGGTCTCTTGACACTTTTTGGTATGTGTTAACTCAGCTCTCAGTGGGAATAAATATGAGAAGAATATTTGGAGCGTGAGATAATATTGCTTATCGACATCTTCTATATGATTTATGGTAGTGCTTTCGGTTATTGCTTCATGTACACAATGTAATGATGATTCCGATGAGATCGCAACCATCAGGGGAGAGATATGTGTACTTCAAGGATGCACAACATGTTGACTTGATCGAGCTAATTCAGTTATTCCGAAGTTGACATCCGTAGAGATAATCAGTGACTCAACATGTTACTTGGATGTCATCGTCTCTACTCTTGTTGGGTACATGTGTACATTATGGGCTGATTGGTTATATTTTAGATAACTGGAATGCATTTGGTGAAATGAAGGTGTTGATATATTGTTCTCCCGAATAGACAATTGCTCAAACTCGAAGAGTAATTTGTACATCGGGGACGCACAACAGGTTTACGTGATCGAGATTAATCATGTATTCCGGGTTTGATAACTGCAGAGATGATCCGTGTTAACTTGTTACTTCGTTGTTATCGTCTTTGATAGAATCGATACTCGAGGTTGTTTAGACCTTATGTAGGATCACAATAACGTTAAACAATAATACGCAGCGGAATAAATCAAAACATCAATGTTATTGCTACAAGGTTTCTTCGTCATCATCTCCTAAACTATTACAAACACCAACACAACCTCAATCCTACACGATCAACTGTAGGACGTGTTATCTATCTATAACAAGGAATCATGGATCATTGAGGCTCACCAACTAGTCGACTAACCAATACCCAAGGCGTCCCCTAACGCATGTACACACACACCCCTTTACTAATGGTTTTCACATCTTGACACACACTAATACACGTTCCCTGTATTCTCTTTATATAATAGAGAATACTAGGGTTTACACAAAGGGATAAGCATGAATAATACAGAATAATATAAAATCTTCTTAATAAAGTGAATTGATCTTCTGTATATTCTTATCTTTGAAGTTTAGCCCTGTGTCACCATTAGTCCTTCAAGTTCCGTTCTTGTCATATTGTAGCTTATTAGTTTTGCCATTATCAACTCAAAATAACGAACCCAACAATCTTCCCCTAGTTGATAATTTTCAAAACTACACGATGAATGAAACTTCCCCTTATGTCATGCTATACCATCAAGGATCTTCAAGTTTCAAATCTTCAAGTAGACTCTTCTTCCCCTTTTTGCCATTATCCACTAGGAGAAGCTAAGTAGAAGCAACTTTGATCTTCAAAATCACGAACCAATATCATATGACTAATCCATCTTTCCAATGCCTCAAGATACCCCTCCATGAAGTTTTCCGCACTAAAAATGAAATTAAGGCAAAAGAAATCCGAACCAATAGTAAAGTATCAACAAGTAGTAGCAAAAACCTTCACCTCGATGTAGCATATAAATGGTTAAACATTTAAACATTAAGCTTCCCCTGAAACCCATATGTTAACCATTTAAAGAATGTAGGCTCTATGTAATGATTACTGATGAAGAAAACCAAGTATAACCAACTTGATGTTGAAGTAGAACAATCCAAACCTGTGTCTTATATCTTGCACTAAAGATGACATCGAACGTATACCCAATCTTGATGTATAGGGAGACCGCAATCTCTTGACGAAAAACTTTATCTACTATTCGTCAATTCGTTGACACACATGAACGCACGAACAAGTTACCTCCTGCAAAAAGGTATGATAAAACACAAACCCGAAAAAGATTCCACTTCAACTTCAAAAAGGTGATAAACGCCTTTCTTCGTAATCAATAATGCAAAAAGAACGAGCCATGAACTTGTTAAGACCAAAAATCCATGCATGTACTGTACAGGAGTACTAAAAATGTACTAAGAGTATTAACTTCCACTAAAAGTGTTAACTTTGAAAGCTAAGAGTATTAACTTCCAAAGCCAAGAGTATTAACTTTTTAGAGCTAGAAGTATTAACTCTTCGTAACCAAAACACGATTAACATGCTTCCCCTCAAATCCAAACAGTGTGTGTCGAAAATCCAATATCCCATGTGTGTTTCCAACTCAACCAAATCTGTCATCTCGAAAACGCATCCGAGAACCAAAAACAATAACCATGGACTGTCCACATAAACTCCACAACTCAAATCTGAAGTCCCATACACAACCATGAGCTGAGACAAATACAACGCCCATATCCAATCACAATCAAAAATTTTGGACTTCAATATAACCAGCCTGAAATGTTGTGGGTAGCATCGTACAAACCAACATTAGTATGCAACCGAACTTATTAGGGTTTAGAACCAAATAAGCATCACTACATATAGTAGTAAAAGAACTAACAACAACATGAATCATTATCACATAAAACTTTGCGTACTGATCCTTAAATTCCACACCATCGTCTCACGTAAATATCCAATCCATAGTCCCAGTTACATGTATATGAGTGATATGCCAACCAAAAAGTAATCATAAAATAATCAACCCTCTACACCACCAACCAATTGATCAATACATTAGATTTACAATCGACCCATGTAGAAAATCAACAAATCAATACGAGATTATGAAGGTTATGGTCCAATCAGGTTGAAGTCACAATTACTTGATAGTAGAAATTCAGTTTGTACGCATATAATACACAATGAAAAGAACAAACCCTAAAAATACGAATAATTATACCTCCTTCTGCAGCAGACTTTACGACTGAATAACTTTCAACTCAGACCTCTGATGGAAGATCCCTCCAGTGAAAAACTAGATTCATATATAGAGACCTTCCAGAAAATATTTCGCTCCGATCCAACGGTTAACGAAAAAATTATCCCTATTTGAAAACTGTGCTGCAGAAACATTACGAAATTTTAACCAACTTCGAATTTTTCTTCTTCTTCAAGAAACCTTGCGAAATCCCAGATATCAAGAGCAACCCGCTCTGATACCACTTGATAGAATCGATACTCGAGGTTGTTTAGACCTTATCTAGGATCACAATAACATTAAACAATAATACGCAGCGGAATAAATCAAAATATCAATGTTATTGTTACAAGGTTTCTTCGTCATCATCTCCTAAACTATTACAAACACCAACACAGCCTCAATCCTACACGATCAACTGTAGGACGTGTTATCTATTTATAACAAGGAATCATGGATCCTTGAGGCTCACCAACTAGTCGACTAACCAATACCCAAGGCGTCCCCTAACGCATGTACACACACACACCTTTACTAATGGTGTTCACATCTTGACACACACTAATACACGTTCCCTGTATTCTCTTTATATAATAGAGAATACTAGGGTTTACACAAAGGGATAAGCATGAATAATACATAATAATATAAAATCTTCTTAATAAAGTGAATTGATCTTCTGTATATTCTTGTCTTTGAAGTTTAGCCCTTTGACACCACTAGTCCTTCAAGTTCCATTCTTGTCATATTGTAGCTTATTAGTTTTGCCATTATCAACTCAAAATAACGAACCCAACAGTCTTCTTTGGGTTCTTGAGCTTCATACAATTAGAATGTTTGCTTCACTTCATCTTCTGGGGGAAGTGGTCTTAATTCCAAGATTGTCGGTTTAGGGGGAAGCTACCAACGATTCACATTAAGAAGGCTCATGTTCAGTCGATTTTCTTAGAAGCCTCGAATGCTTTGGTGGCGAAAGTTTAAGAGATGTTGATTTCTTTCTTCTACTACGTGTTGAACGATATCCTTATCTCGGTACTCATTTCATCATCCTCTTAAACTAAATTATATTCTTTGTATATATTTTATCAAAAACCAAAATACAAAATTATAAAACCAACAAAAAGAAAATAGAAAATTATAAAATTTTAAAATCCATAAAAATCAGAAAATTTTGAAAAAGCCCAAATTTTTTTATATCATGTCATCTGGTTTCGATAACATCTACGGACTTTGAATTGTCATTCAATAATGACACGGGTCTTTAGATGAAGTTTGAATAGATGTAATAAAATTTTTAATTTGATTTAAAAAAATAAATAAAAAATAAATAAAATAAAAAATGAGATGGAGAAAAATGATGGCTTATTGTCATTTCAGGCAGTAACCAGTTTTAAAAGAAAGAACAGAGCCATGCTTAATTTTATTCTTGAAACCTCATGCTCTGATTCTAAAAACAAATGTTTGTCGCCAAAAAGACAAATGTTTCCTTAACAAATATTTTTCCTTCTAAATATTCTTCTGAAAAATATTTGTCATCTAATGAAAACAAAATTGCTTTGAAAATAACTCGGACTATATATTTGAAAATCATCTGGGCTAATCATTTGTCAAAATCTCTAACACTCAATCAACAACTTATGTCATTGATTGAGGGGGAGAATGATTTCAATCAAATCAAAAAGTTATTTTTCAAACAATTGGCACGCAATCGAGCAAGGTCTAATTTTGGATAATTAGCAAGAACAATGTTTTGTACAATTGGATCCAGACCAAGGCTATTGTTGTGTTTTCACTAGATACTTAAGCATGTTTAATCATTGGAGTTTAAAGTCTCATATTTTTATCCTTATCAGTTAAATGTTTTAAAAGCAAGTCACAATTCTCCTCAAAATCTTTCAAAAACAATTTAAATCAATTGATCACAAATCTCAATGGATTTGAAAATTGTGATCGGGGGAGAACTTGTGATTTAAATTGGATATAAACTGATAATTCAATAAATGGTTTTATAAAGATAATAACAAGCACTCCTCCCTACATGTGCCAAATGATTTAAAATTTTCCATGCACATGTTAAGGTGGAGCATCTATCTCAAACCAAAAAGAATTGAAACGTGATTGAATTGTCTCTAAGTGCGGTTCTCTCTAATATGTGCAAAACACTTTCAATCTCGGCGCACATATCGAGGGGAGCAATCATAAGAAAACCTCATCCTTCCCAAAAGTATTTTATCCAAAGTATTTTAAATTACTAGATTTGATCGGAAGTGATGAAGATCATTTTAGAAAATGTTAATCAAAGATTAGATCTTTAATTCTTAATCTAAGATTTCAAATTCCTCTTTCCTCCATGTGCCAAAACAATTTCAAATATCTGATGCACATGTTGAGGGGGAGCGTTTTCTAAAAATATAAAAAACGATTCATGTACAAAATTATTTGATCTTGTATCACACGTACCTGGATTGATTTTCAAATGGTTTTCAATTGGTTTCATTGGGAGAAGAACAATACCAAAAAGACCGAGCAAATTTACTTTATGCATGGAGATATAAGGATGGTTAGGTTAGGTATTCGTTCGCGATCCCGCCAGAGCGAGGGATCTACCTGTGACAATCCACTAGATATTGTAGAAGTCCTTAGGTATGATGAAAAAGGAGAAAAGTGAGAAATGGGAAGAGTGCAGATGAGATAGAGCTAGAACCGAATAAACCCAACAAGGTTCTAGTAATGAAGTCTCGATGCATGAAGGGGTTGAAGAATGAAAAGAAATAAATGAGAAAAGGGTGAAAAGACATAGCCTCCATTATTTCAACCTTAGAGGCGAACCGGTTCAATTCATAGGCTCTTGGTGGTTACCAAGGTAACACCGGTATTGAAGACAAGACGTCATGGACCCAAAGTGACGCATTGCTACAACTTCCCAAGCTACTTAAGTTTCTCTTAAAAGAGCTTGTTTCATTCTCACGGGGAACCTACATAATCTATCGACTTTCTCTTAGAGATTGTTGATATTGAAGATGGAGACCATCTCCCTAGTCTCCGGCATAGGAACCAAATGTGCACTATTGAGTCTAGAGCCACGAGATCATCAATAAATCTCACTAGGACACGATCAATGAAGACTCACTGTTTCACACAATGTGGAAAGTGAGAATATATCTTAAGAGTCCTACGCATTATCCCTGTGGAATTGCCAGAACATCTGAGTGATATGTTCACATATTCACAATGAAGATGGAAAACCTTCTAGAGACAACATCAAACAAGCTCTTGGTAGGTGGCATGTGAGATCTATCCAATAGATCAAACATGTGACAACTGGACAGAAACGATGGGGCAATTCATACCTTGAATCAACCTTGGTCCAGGAAATGGATTGACGGATACCTTTGAAAAACCGGTCTATGTGCACAAAAATTCTTTTCTTTAGCACGTCGGCTGTGTAGTATGTTTTCATAATCAAAAGGTATTTATGATTGAAAATTGATTTCCATTATAAAACCTTCGTTGTATTGCAAAAATTCTTTCTGATAAGCAATACACGATTGTTTTCAAATCATTTTCTTCAATCAGCAAACCTCAATTTGCTGGTTCACTCACTTCGTGTTGTCTTTTTTGAGACGTTCCGGTTTGAGAACGGCTAGAGCAACCGCGAAACCCCGTCAAGGAGGTTCTTCGAATTCTACCGATCACAGCGGATTTGTCTTGATCAACGGGGAACCGTGGGCGTGTACCTCAATTCAACGAAGTGATCAAAGACACTCTCGTGCGGTTTAATTGCTAATCGTTGTCTGCGGGAACACCCGACGGCCGCGGTGATCATAATTGATGCGTCAATCCATAGCCGCATGCTCACACATCACATTCATGTCTAAAGAATTCATGATAAGTGCATATCTTCATCAACGACTACGATATTTTCACTCCATGCTTCGCTACGCCGCAAATATCATGAATCAACAAAGCTTCCGCAACTCGACGAGAAGATATCATGATCCGAATGTGAGCATGTCGGTCCAAAAGTCACAACGTCACATGATGGCAACGCTACAAAGGATGAGTCGATATTTATGGTTGCAGATGATCTCAAAGCTAGCTCAACACTCATCATCACGTGGATCAGTTAAAGACCTCCACTTGAGCTAACAAAACATGCGGAACATGAAGAATCAAAGGCTACGGACTACAGAGCAAATATCTTAATCAAGAATCCAAGAACAATCATAATGTAATACCTGTTTGTATTCAATGTAAATAGGGGGAGATTGTTAGGATTTAGAAAATCCGGTAGTTAAAGAGTCGGTCACCTCAAGTATATGTATTCGTTAGAAAGCTCGTAGTCGTAGTCATGTTATGTTAATAAGTAGTTTGTTAAGTAACACAGGTGGAGGACGGACGGGTCTTTACCCACTGATGCCCGATCCATGCCTGTAGGAGGCGTGTCTTGTAAGAAACTATAAATACCCTCTACCTCCCAAGGTGTAGGGTTGGGCTTCAATATCATTTTCTCTTGTCTCACTAAGTTCCCAAAACTCTTCCACTTTCTCTCTCTAGAACTTAAACCATACACCCCATATATTGATTTGTTATGTGTTTATGAAAACCAATATGTTACAACATATATATCAATGAGTTTATGACCCTCTTCAACATATCTATCCATGAAAAGAACATCTTAGTCATTAGTTAAAGGTTGTAGGCCACTATCTAAATCACCATCAGGTTTTAAAAAATGGTAAAACATGATCTTATGCCCATCATTACCTAAGTCTTCCACAATAGAATCAATTTCATGCACAAAAACTCATCACTGTCTAACTCATCAACAATATTTTCCTTTCCATTAATGTACCTCCTACCAGGTGATACAGTGAAAACACCACCGTAATGAACCCTAACCAAATACAGAGTACGAATGCCAGCTGAAAAGAAAAGAAAAGAAATTAGGGCTTACTACGATAAAAAATCACATAAACTATTTTTCATCAAAACAAATATGGTCTAGAAGATAAATAACCAGCAAAAACAACAAAAACACTTAGCATTACCAGAAAATTACAAAATACTAAAATACTTACCATAAACAACAAGAGGATCTATGTCAACACTAGGTTTTCGTATTACATGCGGTACCATCATTTCAAGCTTTTTAAGTGTATTAGATTAGAAGATTTTGGGTTAGAGTAATGTTAATCGTTTAAATGAGGTGAAAAGATTATAGAGAAGTTTTGGTGAGAGATAATACGAGAGACTGTGAGTGAAATGACGGGGGTAGAAGGGGATTTAAATGCTGGTGTGGGTGGGAATAGACTGGAATACCCTCACGTGGGTATCACGTGTCATAGTATAGCAAGAGTTAGTGTGGCCCATTAAAGTGAATGACCAACGATAGATAACATTTCTATTTAAGGACGGATGGTGCATTTTTTTCGGTTAAAAGACAACTCGTCGGTGAACGCAAACCAAAAGAACGAATGGTGTAGTTTACTCTAAAAATATTTTGCATTTGATATGAATATTTATTTATTTTATTTTATTTTTGTTTTTATTTTTTATTTTTTATGTTTTATTTAATAAAACAGTTATGAGTATTTTATTCTTAAAGATATAAAAACATTTGTTGTAAAAAAATTAAACTAATTAATTACGGAAAGGACAGGATGGGTTATAACACAAGTTGTATAAGTTAATCAATACTGTATCAAGTTATTTTAAAAATGAAAATAATAAATTATAATAAGTTAGTTTTAAATGTTGCCCGGTGGGCATTATATAACCCTTTATTTATTTATTTTTAAATATTTTGCAATTATACACTAACGTGATTACGTGAACGTTAGTAAGATTCTATGTACGACTAATTCAAAGAAATATCATACGTACTTGTTAAACTTAAAAGTCTAGTCTGATTTCCCAGCTTGCATTACCACTTGATTAACCATACACGAAACTGCAGCGAAAGGGAAAGGAAATAGACTTGTTTCTGCATCATAATTACGTATTATGTTTTACTAGTGGGTATAATTAATAAATCCTGATTTTAATATATATAGTTTTTATTAAGTGCGACATACTCTAAAACAAGAAAAATGTGCAAGCTACTATCAGAATTCCTTATATACGATGAGGCTTATTAACATAGAGGGATTTTCTAACTTGTATTGTGATATCAAATATAAATATTAGTAAAACATTAGAAGAAGAAAACTTATGTAATTAATTGGACTGTATCATAAAACTACAAGTGCAAGTTTTTCATTGTGATCCCGTTACATTTTGAGTGACTCGAAATTTGCATATTTATACAAAAAAAAAAAAAAAACAAAAACAAAAAAAAAAAAAAAAAAAAAATCATCCAAAAGCATCTGTATCGAAATTTGCATATTTAAATGAATTTCCCTATCTGAAAAAGAATATGTCTATACAAAAACACATACGATGGAAGCTGTACATATTGTACAATGTCGAATTCAAATTCAGAAGTTAGGCTAGACCTAGATTCTTAAGATGACGATCAACTTCTTCAGGCCGTAAATGATCCTCGATGCTTTCTTCTTCCGGTAACATCCATTCGCCATTTTGGTTTTTTCGGAGGCCTTTGTTTTCAACTTGTGACCAATATGGCGGTATCAAATATTCATGCTTCAAGATGTCACCATTTTTGTTCATCAAGGCCTTGTCACGTCCTGTTGCAAGCCAAAATTTGCCCCCTTTACCGTGGTAACCGTCTATTAGATGCAAGAGAAGTTCCAAGTTATGCGTTGAAACCATGTCCAAGTTTTTTTTCACGAAAGAAGATCTCCTGTGATCCAAAGCAAGCTCTTCTCCAATGTGCGAGTAGAACATTGTTGTCCAATCAGCGATACGTTGAATCATGGCTGGCGTGTATTCGTGAAAAAGAATCCCGGGTACGTTAGGCACTTTGTCATGGATATTAAAGACTCTTAAGACCTTTATTCCTAGCTCTTCAACTCTCCTTTTAAACCTTGTGTTACCAACCCTTGGACCAGAAAATGACAAGACTGATATAGTTATTTTGTTCATGTTGTCATCGAGTACATCTAGACCAGATTCTGCGATGTCGTAAGCACTTAAAATAGACAAAGCACTCCCCAAGCTGTGACCGGTTATCGTGATGCTCATTTCTTCCCCCTTTTGTCTGTAGATCTTTGTTAGTCTTGCTACTTCGGCTAGAAGCTGCAGGTAAAGATACATACTATACGTTAGTAAATTACACGAGTATGCAAGTCACAGTTCTAATTTTAAAAAGGGGCGCACATTTCTAGTTCGATGGATGGAAGAGTGACAACATAGAATTAAGATATATGTAGTACCTGTTCACGGGCGGAAAATTTAGAATATAGACATCTTTGATCTTTATCCGTGTATATATGCAAAAACCCTGCCATGACTTTAATGCTCGGGTCTTGGCTGATTAACTTTTGAGCCGAAACAGGCTTTAGGAAGTTCATCAGATCCTCCATCCATTCTAATCTTGTGACGGTTCCCCGCCATGCAATGGTGATGTCTCGCCTTCCCAATCGGGCAGTGGTCTCATCGTCTGAGACCGCCACATAGCCCATCCAATTCACCATAGGGTTCCATGGCCCGTTTGAATGGATGGTCTTTGTGAAAAATTTAGGAATTAGGTTACTCGTGTTGCTTGAGTAAATATAGCTCGTGATCATGTATCCCGAGTCATTCATCCCACGATCTTGGAAAAACGTCCTTGGTGGAGACTTGCAACTTCCACAATACTTTGAGTATGGGTTGTTTTCAAACGCATCATAACAGGCTTGTGCCATTTCTCCATAACGGATAAGCTCAGATCGTAAGAGGGGATCCATTTGGTCGAGCAAGCCAGACGAATTGTCTCGACCATTTTTCTTACTTAGTTTTTCATGTAGGGAACTTGTCTTTGATATTGGTTTACTTGTGGTTGATGCCACACATGTCACTGTAGACAATCGAATTGTTTTCGGAAATCGTGAATAAAATTTGTGTGGGCTTGAAGTGTTGATGAGAGGCTGCTTATGGAGTTGAGTATTGAAGGATAGATTGAGATTGAAGGTGGCCATTGAAGAATTCAAGTTATGGATGATTATCGACTTTTGAGGAGTTGAATTTATAAGGAACAATTGTAAGTCAAGTCTTCTCGTTCCACAAAAGAAAATGTTCTGGTCTTAAATAGTGGGTGGGACAGACATATTATATTCGCATTCACATTTGCGTTTTGCTCATTTGGATTCTTCTATCATCTTTAAAAGGTGGTAAAAACACAATTGTTACTTTTTCTTTTACTGTTATTGAAGCAATGATATGACCCAAAACCCTCACGCGATAACTTTTATTCATAAGATGTCCCGATAAATTTTATTCATAAGATAATATGTAAGTATCCGCGCATAGCGACACGGGAAATTTTAGCGAAAAATAAATAAAGTTGCGATATTATGATTATGTGTTTCGCGTAATGTTTATGTTTACTGTATATAGCAGCACATAATGTTATAAAATCAACTTTAACGGACACCATTTTATATTTTAATAAGAAAAAGAGTAAACTGCCAAATACATCCCTGTGGTTTACAACTTTTGAGACTTTACATCCCTGTCAGAAACTATTGGCAGGTTACATCCTTCGTTAGCCAAACGTTATACATCCTACATCCCTCGTCCATAACTGCGTTAGTTTTCACTCTTAACAGACGTTAAGTTGATAAATAGATGGGTATTTTTGTCATTTCATTATCATATCATCTACCATTCTACCCTCTCCCCTTTCCCTCTCCTTTCATTATCAGTCTCTGCTAAAAAATAATTCAAGAACCTCTCTCTCTCTCTTTCTAAAAAACAATTCAATCCCTTCAATCCAACCACTCTCTGATAATCTTCATTTTATTTGTGATGGTCGTTTGTGAGTGGCACATTCGTACATATGATGACGAAGTTGATGAAGCAAATGCATATCGTAAGTTCCAAACTTTATTATAGTGACATCTTTTTAATCTTAAATGTTGTTTCAATCTTTGTACCATTAATTGTGTTTTTCCCTAATTTTGAAACCCTAATTCTGTAACAGGTAATTTCCCCAACTATTTCAGCTTGAAGATTCATCATGGGGGCTTTTTCAGTCCTTCTCCCAATAGGGAATACACGAATGGCACCTTTAACTATGTTGATCAGGTAGATGTTGATTTGTTTTCAGTTATAGAGTTAAATGAAATGGTTAAAAAGTTGGGTTATAAAAGGAGTAAGCTTATGTACTATCATTACAAAATACCAAATAGCAATTTAGATTTTGGGTTACAAGCACTAGGAAATGATCAAGATGTTATAAACATGCTCAAATATACAGAAAAGTACAAAGTACTTGATGTTTACATTGAGCATGATAAAACAGATTTGGAGACTTATATTAAATCCCCTAGAACATTAGTCATAGAGGAACTCCCAGATGAAGAAAACACAAACCTAGTTAAGAAAAGGACTCTTAAGAAGAGAAATAGGTTACCACTGCTACTTACTATGGGAGATGAGAGTGAGGATGATAATGATATAGGCAATGCTAGTGCAGTTGGTCAGGGTAGTGATAAAGGCAATGCTAGTGCAGTTGGTCAGGGTAGTGATAAAGGCAATGCTAGTGCAGTTGGTCAGGGTAGTGATAAAGGCAATGCTAGTACAATTGGGCATTATAGTGAGATGTTAGGGCAGGCAATGGATGAAGATTTTGATCCCTTTTATGGTGAACCAAATGTTGAGAAGTATGTGGAGATGGAAAATGTTGAGAATGATAGTGATATGGAAGTTAGTAGTGAATATGATAGTGATAGTGAAGAGAATGATAGTGACTTTATAGATGATGAGCATACAATGCATGAAGTTGATGTTGACATGAAAGAATTTTATGAGCACATAGATAAAGATGTTGAATGGGTTGGATGCAGTGGTGGGAATGTTGCTAAACAGAGCTGTGAGAAATTTAATGTTGAAGAAGCTTATGATCTTGATGATTTTCATAGTGATAGTGATACAGAATTAGAGGGTGCCAGAAACAGAGCTATGAGAAAATTAAGGAAAGAACATGAGAAAACAGTCCCTATGAACAACACTGCACCTTTTTATGTAGGAAAGGTGTTTCCTGATAAAGATAGTGTTAGGAATATGGTTTATGAGCATGCTGTGGCCACAAGAAGGCAATTGTATATATGGAAGAATGACAAGGAAAGAATTAGAGTTGTTTGTAGAGGTAAATGTCCTGTATTTAATCAATCTGAAGATGGGCCAAGTGAGACTACTGTAAATGGGCCAAAGCCAACATCCAGTTTAAGAAATGTAGGAGGTAAATGGGTTAAGAAAAGCCCACAGAAAAAGGGGTCCACTAGGGCAAAACCTAGTGGAGGAGATTTTAATAAGGTAGGTGTGAAGACTATTAAAGTGGGAGGCACAAAAGGACAATACATATATGAAGATATCACATGTCCATGGGTACTGCACATCTCTAAAAGCAGTGGTGTAAAAACTTGGGAGGTAAAAACTTTGAAAGATGAGCATGATTGTCTCCAAACAAGAAATGTCAACATGCTAACAACTTCATTCTTGATTAAAGACATTGAAGAGACAATTAAACCAAACCCAGCAGTGCCAGTTAGAGCTCTTAAAGACCAGTTACAAAAAAAATATAGGTTGGGGATTACAGATAACAAGCTATATAGAGCAAAAGCCAAAGCAACTATGAAGGTTCAGGGAGATTACACTGAGCAGTATGCAAAGTTAAGGGACTATGTGTTGGAGTTGCAGAGGACTAATCCTGACACAACAGTCAAGCTAGACGTTGAAAGAAACTTTGATCCATCTGCTACTACAAGGCAATTTAGAAGGATTTACATATGCTTAGGAGCACTGAAAAAGGGTTTTAAAGCAGGGAAGAGAGACTTGTTAGGTTTAGATGGGTGTTTCATGAAAGGGCAGTTTCCAGGTCAACTACTAACTGCTGTTGGTGTTGATCCAAATCATGGGACATATCCTCTAGCATATGCTCTAGTTGAAGCTGAAACATTGAATTCCTGGTCATGGTTTCTTACAGCTTTGGGAGATGACCTAGATCTGACAAGGCAATCAAACTTTACCTTTATAAGTGACAGGCAAAAGGTACACTCTTGTTTTTAGCTTCTTTATATTTATGCTATTTTTGTTCAACTGATAGAAGATTTATACTTTGGTTTTTAACTTTGTGAAACTTAGGGCATCATTCCAGCAATTGCAAGGGTGTTTCCATGTGCTGAGCACAGATTTTGTGTAAGGCACATACATGAAAACATGAAACTTCAGTGGAAAGGAACATTGTATAAGGACTTTCTATGGAAAGCGGCATCTGCTACAACTATGCCATATTTTGAGAAAGCAATGGATGAGTTAAGAAAGGCAGATTCAAAAGCTTATGAATGGCTCAAAAAAATACCTCCTCAACATTGGTCAAGAGCTCACTTTAGTGGTATACATGTTTTAACATGTTTTTAACTTGTATTTAAAACATGTTTTAGTCTTGTTTTAACATGTTTTAGCTTGTACTTAATCTATGGTTGTTTCAATTGCAGGAAGAGCTAACTGTGATGTCTTATTGAACAATCTATGTGAAGTGTTCAATAGACAACTGGTTGATGGAAGGGATGCTCCAATAATCACATGCTTAGAGTTTGTTAGACAGTACTTAATGAAAAGAATAGTGACTGTTCAAAAGGTGATTGACAAGTCTAAGGGACCTCTCACACCACTGTTTTGTTTCAAGCCATCAAAGATGAAGCAAGTTTGTATCTGATGTCTGTTTTACCTAAGTATTTGAATTCACCGTTTTGTATAGGTTAGATAGCAAATTAGCTCGCTTGTTTGTTTTTATAAAGGTACTTTGGAATGGTGAAAATCAATATCAAGTCATGGGACCATATAATGATCGATGTGTAGTGGATGTTAGGGAGAAAAGTTGCGGTTGTAGGAAATGGAATTAATCGGCATGCCTTGCAAGCATCTTGTTGACGATTATGGGACGGTGGAACCAAGACCGATGTGGGCATACCGAAAGTTGGGTCCATTCTCGCTTATTGGCTTTCTACTTGGAAGAAGGTATCTGATTACAAGATAAACTGCTTGAATGGCCCACACCTTTGGGAGAAACATCCTTGCCCTAATACTCTCATTCCACCAAAGCATCACACTCGATAGAAGGCCATCCAAAAAGGAAGAAATCGATGATGAGTTGTCTAGCCGAAGATGGTTAGTGGTGGAAGCTGTCGAGGTGGCAAGACAGGTGACTTGTGAT
This sequence comes from Chrysanthemum lavandulifolium, assembly GCA_022545495.1. Classification (NCBI taxonomy): domain Eukaryota; kingdom Viridiplantae; phylum Streptophyta; class Magnoliopsida; order Asterales; family Asteraceae; genus Chrysanthemum; species Chrysanthemum lavandulifolium. The sequence continues at coordinate 197,982,891 of CM040246.1, read as the reverse complement.
ATTTGCAAGAATCTGGACATAACAAAAGGTCTTGTAAGAATGGTGTTGGAGGTTCACAACATCTGCTGCAACACCAATGGCATCACAACACTCTTTGCAACACCAAGGGCATCACAACAATGCACTGCAAAACAAGAGTAAAAGGTTTCTTTGCAAGTCCAAAAGCAAAGTCCAAGGGAAAACAAAAAGTGGTGTGAAGTTGTAGTATTATGTGTTTTAGTCTGCAAGTCCAAAAACAATGTTCTTAATGTTTCTTTTGATGTTCAAGATTTTATGCATGTACTCTTTAACTGGTTCTTTTGTAAGACAGTGTTGTGATTTGGATAATTTAGTTGCAGTTTACTCTAAAATTGTTGCAGTTCTTTAACTGGTTCATATGCATGTACTCTTTATGGGAATGTTGCAGTTTACTCTAAATTTGTTGCAGATCTTTTGTAACATAGTGTTGTGATTTGGATAAGTTAGTCATTCATGTTCCAACATAAAAGCATTCTTTCATTCATTCATGTTCCATTACAAGATCAACTCATGAAGCACACAAAAGATTACTTTGACCATTTTTTTCAACCATACATTTCTGACCCATCTTCCTAACCCACAAAAGCTTACATCTAAACCACAAAAGCTTACTTCTAACCATACTAACCCATAGTTCAATTCATAACATACACAATAAAGATCAACCAACTAAAACCTAATAAGAACTTCAATCTTCGAGCTTGATTTGCATTTTCCCTTGCTAAAGCTCTAAGGTTGTTCGTGTTATTCAAAAGTCCAGGAATGATCTCCATAGCTCTTGCACATAGTTGTGGTTCATTTCACCCAAAATAGCCACAATTTTGTACCTAAAATATCAAGAATTTGCATTAACTAAACAAATTACAAAATCGGTTTATGAAATAAATGTTCTACACTTACGCTCTAGAACAAGAATAAAACGCCGACTGGTTTGCTTGTGTCCATGAAGTGCGAATAATTGCTCGTATGCCACAAAAACAATTTCTTCCTTCCATTATTAGGGTTCGTTGGATTTGGGGATTTTACTTGTGGGGATAAGTGGGTGGTGGGTAATATATGATAAGGGTTTAAGTATTTAAAGGGGGTAAATGTTTATGCAAAAGAAAAGACAAGAATACCCTCTTGTGGGGTCAGTTAAGAGTGAAAACTAACGCAGTTATGGACGAGGGATGTAGGATGTATAACGTTTGGCTAACGAAGGATGTAACCTGCCAATAGTTTCTGACAGGGATGTAAAGTCTCAAAAGTTGTAAACCACAGGGATGTATTTGGCAGTTTACTCTAAGAAAAATGATAAAAGATGAGTGTATTATATAGTGGTAATTGTGATGCATAATGGAAGTTATTAAAATTTATATTACTCGTAATTGACAAGAAAGTTGTAAAAGGTTGTAAAACATTAAGAGCCCGTTTGGTAGAGGGGTTTTTGTGAGTTTGGACTCAAAGATGACTTAAAATTTTTGTTTGATATAAAATGTGGGTTTTAAAATTGAGGTTAAAACTCTCAATCTCTACCATACTCAAATACTATGTAGATGGGTGGGATTTTATTTTTTATTTTTTAGGTAAATTATATAAGGAACCACAAAAGAAAATCACGATACAATACAAGGCATCCTCCCAATTAACAAGCTACTTAAAAAGGAACGGGATCCAAAAGACAATACAAAAACAAGACAAAGTTACCAACATTAAACCTCACATAATTAGATACTACATTAAAAGGCAAGCAAATCACCACTGACAACCGATATCCGCATGAAAAAAATATTCCATATGGAGAATTGGCAATCAATGTCAACATGCTGTCAAACACTAACAATCTCGAAACAATAAGCATCTAATGGACCTATTGAACCAAATGGACTTAATGACAAAAAGTACCACATTGCAGACAACAAGCCCACTTGCAAAGTTGCGATACAACCCCAAACATAACTCCGAACCGGATAACATAGGAAAATATGCACCAAAGACATGAACACGAAATTATGCGATAAACTCATCGCAATGTATTTAAATAAAGGCCATATTATATCGATGACAATTCTACGGATTAAATAACCACAATTGCCAATCTATCTCTTTGTATTTATTCAATCTTCGCACTATCCACTCGTAGCTTTTTAGTTAAATATCTTGAACAATTTTATTTGTACTTGACACTTTTTACCAAACACACGAGCATTTCTCTCTTTCCAAATGTAGTAACGGGATGTCCATATAACCGCTTGCAAACTCGATTTATATTACTAGGGCGTTAATGTTCCCATTGGATGAAAAAATTCATCAACGGAAAAGCATTAACGCTTCCCAATTGCCACCAACTAAAGATCTTATCCCACACGCTCATTGCAAGGTCACAAGTGACCGAGCAATGGGCACATGATTCAACCGCATTGGTACAACTTGGGCAAAGAACCGAATCCAAGTCAATACCTCTTTCATCAAGCTCCTCGCGAACCGGAAGTCTTCCTTTCAAAGCTCTCCACATGAAGATGTTAACCTTCTTCGGAACCAACTTGTTCCAAAGCGTTTCTTGAGTTCCACTATCCACGTGCAATATCTTTTCCTCGATCATTCTTGATAACTCTTTGACTCTAAATTCTCGATCGTCGGTTAACGTCCACATCCATCTATCCCTACAATTATTAGAAACCAACACATTTTGCAAAGCACTAACTAAATTCTCTAAATCCTTGCAAGCTCTATGTAACACCCCCAATTTCGTGATACGCAGCGGAATTCAAACTGGGTGTTACTCGACGGCACAACAGTCATAATAATAGAAAACGATCTCTAAAGGAGTCGTTTAAAAATGATTTATCATTCAAATTATTGAAATATACCAGAGTTTATAAAATAGGTCCCAGTTGGTTCCATTGTTTACAAAATGCATCAATATAAAGTCTTTTGATGTCTTTACTGAATGATAAAATAGTTATAGCCTTGTTGATTTAGTCCTTGCCCTTCCGTGCCAGCTTCCGACATTATAGACCTGAAATACATGCTTAAAACTGTCAACACAAAGGTTGAGTAAAATTCATAGAGTTTGTTTGATGGTTGAACACATTATGTTGGTAGTGTGAGTTAATTTAGACTCACACCAATGGTTTGAAAACAAAACAGCTTGTTATTGCTTGGTACGCCCGCTTTTCTTTATCTGGTGCCTCAAGTATGTGATACTTGACCGCTTTTGTTTGATACGGTTGCCTCAAGTATATGATACTTGAGCCCGCTTTTGTTTGATACGGCTGCCTCAAGTATGTGATACTTGAGCCCGCTTTTGTTTGATATGGCTGCCTCAAGTATATGATACTCGAGCCCGCTTTTATTTGTCACTGAGCTCATGATACCGAAAACGTTAACAGCTTGTCAATAGAAATTGATATAATAGTAACAGTTGCCCTAATAGGTAATTTTACAATAAACCTATGGTTCTTCAAATAGAGTGCGTTTGTTTACCGGACTTGGTCAAACAAACGGGATTCGTCAATCCCGATAGATCTATCCACATTATTCGCGTTCACCCGCAAGTGATTAATGGTTCATGATAATAGGGACTTAAGTTTGGCAATAGTGGTACTTAGTGCAAATAATACATTCAGATAAGCATACAGTTTCAAAGCAATGTGTTCGGTTTAAAAATAGCATGTATTTCCTCCAAGGGTTTGTAAAACAATTAAGTAATAGAAAGTGGGGCTATGAACTCACCGAGAGTTGATGATGTTTAAGTGCTTTTAACGGATGTGATGGATAAGCTGGAAAACCTCTACGTGCAACCTAAAATGGAATGTTTCAACTTAGGTTTCGAATAATGTTTAGAAAATCATAAACCAGCCTACATATGCCTCTACTCTCTATGTTGATCATGATGTAGTCATTCATATTTCGTTGCTAATAGTAACAGTTTAGTACGTGAAAACGTATTAATTTTATAGATATCGTACTACTGTTCGGGCCATCATAATTCAGAGGTCATGTAGTAAACGTTCGAGGAGCTAGGATACTTTAAATCGTAAATCCAAAGAACTCGTCGATCGCTTTACTCAAATGAAACCCTCACATGAAGCTCCCTAGTGTTGTAGCACTTAGTAGATAAAACATACGCTTTGTAAACACGAGTTACAACTTTATCATATTTTTAATAAATATCTAGTTTTACAAGTTCTCGTTGATTACTAGTGATCACAACTTATTAACATGGTCAAGAATGAAGTTTTGGTAAAATTGGCGGAAAAGGGTAAAATGGTCATTTCTCATTTTGCGAAAACACTATTCAAGGTTGAATGAAGTTTTGTTAATTTAATATGTAACTAGCTATGAAAATAACATAGTTTCTATATTCTTAACTTGTGAAAATCCAACTTTGCTTAGGTAAAAGCAGTTTTACAAATTTTAGGAAAAATGATATCGTTTAGTCTTTTTAGGCCGAGTTCCTCGCTAGCCGTAAAACATCGTTCCGGAAAACTTTCGTGTTTTAAATTTTTGATGATTCGGACCAGAAGTGCCACTTATATTTTAGACAAATTAGGCAGTAAGCCTTTTTGGCGTTTCTAGGTTTTCGCTAACTTCTTTTTACTATAACTTTTGATTCGTTTGTCCGTTTCAGGTGATTCAAGTTGCTATGTTTACCTTTTTATCTTGTCTACAATAATATGTAAGTTACCAAGTCCATATGTAGTTGGTTTAAATGACTTCAAATATGTAGAATATGACTAGTTTACTAGTTTGTTACTTTTACGATTAGGACTTTGATTGAACACTTAGGACCTTGGATTGAGCAAGCTTTCCACACCTTAGCACCCTTGTAATCTTGAAGGATTGGTGATGAAGTGACTTGAGTAGATATAAACTCAAGAAGATCACTTAAACTTGCTAGGGATTTGATGTAGTAACTTGTTACTTGAAACTTCTTAGCATAAACTTGGAGTTATGAATCAAACTATGGAAGGTGTGTTTGTGTTATGATATGAACGACCAAAAGGGTAGGGGAGGGGTTTATATATGGTCTTGAGGAGGTTAGGAAGGTCTTAGGAAGGTGAAAATGAGGAGGTGTAAGTTTACTTGAACTTTTGGAAACTTACTTAGTAAGTTTTACACATGTAACATAACTAAATGATCAAAGCATGAGATTAAGACACCTTACATGGTATTATCTTATTTACGGAGTGAGTTTTGGTATTATCTTATTTACGGAGTGAGTTTTGGTATTATCTTATTTACGGAGTGAGTTTTGGTTCCGTTAATTACTAATTGTAAGTCGTAAAGTCATAAAACTTAAAACCGGGTATCGTAAAAATATGAAACGTGTAAAAATGATTAAGATTATCAATATACTCAATAATAAAATATAAAATGAGTGGTAAGTTCCATCGGGTTGCTTAAACGCTGTTAAAGCTGGAAACGCGGGTCAAAAACGCGTAATTCGCGTAAAACGCAGAACTGGAAAACGTAAAATTCCAAAACTTGTGGAATTGTCGTAAAATGGTAGAAATACATATTTATAATGTTTATAGTGTTTTATGGACATATCAGGATGCCCGAATGACGTTTAAACCCTAAAGTAATTCTCGGACATGGTTTTGTGAAATCGGTTCTGAATGGATTCAACGTACGTCGTCAGGACGACTTGTCGAGTATCAACTTTCTTGTCATGATGGTAAAATAAAAATAAAAATTTTTACGGGATGAATAGTAAAAGTAAATAGTAAAAGTGAATAACTTTTCAAAAATATGAAAAGTAACCCGAAAATGCGGGTTGTTGCACTCTACCCCTAATACTTCTTCCCCAATCCCATTCCTAACACCACACCCCATTTAACCAAGCCCCCTTATCCCTCACACTACCCTCATTACTTCTATCTAAATGAAACAACTTAGGGAACTATCATAAAGTCTTCGATCATCAACCCATCTATCCAACCAAAACCTAATATCATTCCCATCCCCTAACACACCTCTACAAGACGAAGAAAACTCTAACCCCCACCCATCCATCTCCTCTCCAATCCTCATAATGTTCCGCCACACCCCGCTACCGTTACCCCTACCCATACCCCTATAATCGTCTAGCCCACCACTAACCCCATGAATGCTTTTAATCACCCTAGCCCATAAACACCCACCCTCATTCCTAAACCTCCACCACCATTTTCCTAATAAGGCCAAGTTTTTAGCTCGGAACGACCCAATATTTAACCCCCACCCCATGTGATGCTAGTAACATATCCCATTTAACCCAAGACAATTTTTTTCCCTCCCCAACCCCACCCCAAAAGAAATTTTTTCGAATTCTCTCAAGATGTTTCAACACACTCGAAGGCACACGGAACATCGAAAAATAATACAATGGCAAGCTACCTAGAACCGATTTGACCGATGTTAGACGCCCCCCGCACGACATCGTTTTTGCTTTCCAATCGGCCAGCCGATTCTTGAATTTCTCTACTACCAAATTCCAAGCATTTATCCGTCTCATGTTCTCACCAATCGGCAATCCCAAGTAGGTAAATGGAAATTCCCCGATCCCACAACCCATCCACCCGGCCATTTCCATCAACTCCACCTCATTCACCCCAATCCCATAAAGCTTACTTTTGTTACAATTTACCCTTAATCCGGATACTTTTTCAAAACATTTCAAAATACACATAAGTGCCTTCACATTCTCATTATCCCATTCACCAAAGAATATAGTATCATCAGCGTATTGTAAATGAGACTGACATTATTTACCCCTACTTTAATCCCTCAAAAAATACCTTTTTCTACCGCTTCGCTAACGATCGCATTTAATCCTTCCGCCGCCAGAATGAATTAAAATGGAGATAATGGATCTCCTTGTCTAACCCCCCTTTCTAACCTGAATTCATCCGTTGAAGAACCATTTACAAGAATAGACATACACGACGACCGAAGACACACCTCCATCCACTTACACCATTCATCCCCGAACCCCATTCTATTCATTATGTGTAATAAGAAACTCCAATTAATGCTATCATACGCCTTTTCAAAATCAACTTTGAAAACAAGACCCTTTTTCCTCGTTCTCTTCAAGAAATCCATCGTCTCATTAGCTATTAGGACTCCATCCAAGATAAATTTTTGTAAACGCATTTTGAACTTCACCCACTACATTACCCACGACCCGCTTAACCCTTTCCGCTAACACTTTTGCAATAATTTTATAGTAACAACCAATAAGACTAATAGGACGAAAATCCCCAAGCCCAATCGGGTCCGCCACCTTAGGAATAATTGTGAAAAAAGATGAATTACACCCCCTCGAGATCTCCATCTTTTCCCAAAACCACTTGACCGCTCTCATCAAAACCGATTGAATCACCCCCACAACCACGGATAGCTTCCCACACCTCTTTCTTGTTGAACTCTTTCTCTAGAAGCCTCGCCTCTTCCCCCGATATCTTTTCTAACCTATCACAACAAAAAATCGGCCGAATTACCCTCCATTCGGAAAACAAGGATTTATAATGCCTAACCATCTCCGACTTGGTTAATTTAGGTTCCTCACACCACACCCCATTGATCATAAGCCCTCTTAGATTATACTTGTTGTTACTCCTTTTGACATACGAGTGAAATGTAACATATTGGATTTCATAAACACACTAAACCAAAGATCAAAGTAGGCGTATAATATGTTTTAGAGAGAGAAAGTTAGAGGTTTGGGAACTTTAGTGAGAGAAAGAAAAATCTTATTATGAGCTCCAACTCTCTACCTTGGGAGGTAGAGTATAATCATTACATAAACGCCACCTATCGGGTCGTGGATCGGGCATACGGTGGGTAAAGACCCGTCTGTCCTCCACGGTGTTACTTAAACTAAATACTACTTAACTTATAATAATCTACGACTACGAGCTTTCTAACGATTACATATACTTGAGGTGACCGACTCTTCAATAACTGGATTTACTAAATCCTAACAATCTCCCCCTAAGGGAGGTCACCTCAAATACTCATTAAACATATATTGAGTACAAACATATATTACAAAAAAAATAGTTCTTGCATTCTTGATGTTGTACTTTGCTCTGAAGCTCGTAGTCATTGATTCTTCTCATTGCATGTTTGGATAATCCAAGTGGAGGTCTTTTACTGATCCACGTGATAATGAGTTTTGAGCCAGTTTTGAGATCATCAGCTAACATCAATCTCTGAATCATCCATTGTGGTGTTGGTATTATGTGATGTTGTGACTTTCGGACCGACATGCTCACATTTTGGATCATAAAATCTTCTAATCAGAGTAGCGAAAGCATTTGTTGATTCATGATATTGGCAGCAGCGTAGCAGAAGCATGGAGTGAAAATATCAGAGTCATTGATGCACTAATCATGATTTCTTTATGAATGTGTGAGTGAGCATGCGGCTATGGATTGACCGCTTCATTCTGATCAGCGGCAAACGTAGGGCGTACCTGCATAAAACATTTAGCAATAAAGCGCACGAAAGTGTCTTTGATCACTTTCGTTGAATTGAGGTACACGACCCACGGTTCCCGTTGATCGATACAAGTATTGCTGTGATCGGTATAATTCAAGAATTTCCTTGACGAGGTTTCGCAATGCTCTAGTCATTATCAAACCGGGCGTCTCAAAGAAGACAACACGGAGTGAGTGAACCAAATAATAGAGATTCACCGATTGATAAAAGAGATTTGAAAAGCAATCGTGTCTCGCTCAATAGAAATTGTTTTGCAATACAACGAAGGTTTTAATGAAAATCAATTATCAATCATAAACACCTTTGATTTGAAATATTCGTACTGCGGTCGATGTGCTAAAGAAAAGAGTTTTTAAGCACAATGGCGGTTTTCAAAGGTATCCGTCAATCCATAACTCGAACCGAGATTGATTCAAAAGATTGAATCGCCCATTGTTTATGTTCGGTTGTCACATGGTTGATCTATTGAATAGATCTCACATGCCACCTACCGAGAGCTTGTTTGATGTTGGCTCAAGAAGGCTTTCCATCTTCATTGTGAATATGTTTACATATCACTCGGATGTTCCGCAATACCACAAGGATAATGCGAAGGACTCAAGATATAATCTCTTTCCACATAGTGTGAAATGCAGTCTTCATTGAGCGTGTCCTAATGAGATTTATTGATGATCTCGTCGCCTAGACTCAATTTGTGCATATTTGGATCCTATATCGGAGACTAGAGAGGGTCTCTTCTTCAATATCAACAATCTCTAGGAGAAAGTCGATAGATAATGTTGGTTCCCGTGAGAATGAAACAAGTCCTTTTAAGAGGAACTTGAGTGGTTTGGGAAGTTGAAGTGCGATCGTCCACCGGGTCCATGACGTCTTGTCTTCAATACCGATGTTACCTTGGTAAACACCAAGGTAGCATATGAATTGAACCCGGTATACGCCCTAAGGTTGAATAATTGGAGGCTATTTGTTTTCACCCTTTTCTCATTCAATTCTTTTCATTCTTCAACCCCTTGATTGCTTACCGAGACTTCACACTAGAACCTTGTTGGGTTTATTCCAAGACTAGCTCGATCTCGATCCGCACTCTTCCCATATCTCATTTTTCTCCTTTTTTTCAATATACCTAAGGACTTCTACACTATCTAGTGGATAGTCCTGGTAGATCCCTCCGGTTACGGCGGATCATGGGAACAAATACCTAACCTTATCATCCTTATATCACCATACATAAAGTAAAGTTGGTCGGTCTATTTGGTATTGTTCATCCGCCATTGGAACCAATTGAAAACCATTTGAAAATCAATCCGGATACTTGTGATATATTATCAAAGCATTTTGTATCTGAATTGTTTTGATATTTTTAGAAAAAGAGCTCCCTCAACATGTGCATCAAGTGATTGAAATCGTTTTGCACACGGAGGCAAGAGAAAGAGTTAACTTCTTTGAATTCCATTTTCTAAAGATATCAACATCACTTCCTAATCAAATCAAGTAGATAAATCATTTTGGGGAAAGATGAGGTTTTCAAAGTTTGCTCCCCTCAATATGTGCATAGATATTTGAAAATGTTTTGCACATATTAGGAAAAGATCGCACATTAAGATAAATTGATCACGTTTCGTATCTTTGTGGTTTAAGATAGATGCTCCCCTCAACATGTGCATGGAAAATTTGAAATCGTTTGGCACATGTGGGAAGGAGAGCTTGTACATCCTTATAAAACCATTTACGAATTATCAATTTAAATCCAATTTAAATCACAAATTCTCCCCGATCACAATTATCAAATCATTTGAGATTTGTGATCTCAGAGATTTAAATTGATTTTGAAAGCTTTTAAGGAGAATTGTGACTTGATTATGAAAACGTTTTCACCGATAAGGATCGGTTAGAGACTTTAAACTCCATTGATTAAACATGCATGAATATCTTTTGAAAACAATTGAATGACAAATAACCTTTAATTTAATTGAAATCATTCTCCCTCAATCAATGACATAAGTTGTTGATTGAGAGATAGATATTTTGACAAACTTTTAAGTCCGGATGATTATCAAAAATAGAGTCCGAGTTATTTAACAAAGCAATTAGTTTTCGATAGATAAATGTTTATAGAATCGAGCATGAGATTTGAAAAATAAGATAAGGCATGGCTCGTTCTTTCTTTGAAAAGCGGTTCTTGCTGAAATGACAATAAACCATTTTTCTCTTTCTCCAAATTTTTTTTTTTTTATATGAAAATTCAACAACATCTAAAGTCCGTGTCATTCTTTGAATGATGACATCAAACCGTAGATATTTATCGAATCGAGAAAAACATGACAAAAGACAATATTTTGGAATTTTCAAGATTTTCAAATTTTTTATGGATTTTGAAAGTTTTATATTTTCTATTTGCTTTTGAAGGTTTTATAATTTTGTATTTTGTTTTTCAAATAAATATTTACAAGAGATAGATGAAGGAAAACCTTTTACTCCTCTTCTTCCTCTTGAAGACGTTTGAGTGTTTCGTTGAAGGCTTTTAAGACCGAGTCGTCAAGGATAAACTCAAACGTTCTCTAGGAAGAGCTTTGGTGAAGATGTCTCGCTAACGGTATTCGGTCCTCACAGTATAGTTCCACCACACCGCTTTCAACTTGCTCCCCGATGAAATGATGTCGAATGTCGATGTGCTTTGCTCTTGAGTGTTGTACATTGTTGCATGAGAGAGCAATAGCACTTTATTATCACAAGATGCAGAGGATTTTGTTGAATTCAAAGCCATAGTCGATAATTGGGATCTCATCCAAAGGATTTGAGCACAACAAGATGACATGGCTATGTATTCACCTCCAGAGGAAATAGAAGTACTCATTTGCTTCTTTGAAGACCACTCACAAGCTTATCACCCAAAACCGAGCACCTCGGACGTACTTGACGAGTATCTTGACATCCTCGCATGATCGGCATCTCGCTAGGGTCGTTAGTGACATGCGGTGTCCTTCGGTACCAAAGTCCTATATTGATGGTTCCTTGGAGATACCGAAGACCCGTTTAACCACTTCAAGGTACTTTTTAGTAGGCTTAGCACGGTATCTAGCACACATGCAACCAATGAACAAGATGTCGGTCTACTAGTGTGAGGTACATCGTGATCCAATCATACTACGATATTTCGTTTGGTCTACCATGATCCCTAAGTGGTCCTCATCTAGTTTAGTACGTTCAATCATGGGAGTGTCAACAGGGTCACTAGAATCAAATCTAAATTTCTTTAAAATTTCATTTGCATATTTAGATTGATTTATAAAAATGCCTCCGGGACTTTGTGAAATTTGTAGACCCAAGAAAAATGACATTTGTCCCATCATTGACATTTGAAATTTAGAACCCATTTCATTTGAAAACGGTCACACTCATTGGGGTCGATCGAGGCAAAGATGATATCATCAACATAAATTTGAGCGTGAATTAAATGTTTGCACGACTTCACGGTGAACAATGTTGGATCAATGCTCCTTTGATGAATCCGGTAGATAGAAGAAACTTTGATAGCGTATCATACCATGCCCTTGGAGCTTGCTTTAAACCGTAAAGAGCCTTCTTCAAACGATAAACGTGAGTAGGATGCTCGATTCACAAATCCTTCAGTTGGTCGACGTGAGCGACTTCTTTAAGATCTCCGCTCGTAAATGTCGTCTTTACATCCATCGATAGAATACCATGTTCTTACTAGCAAGATTAGCCAAAAGATTTTGATTGCCTCGATACGAGCAACGGGAGAAAATGATTTTCAAAGTCAATACCTCCTCTTGACGGTATCCTTTAGCAACCAATCGAGCCTTGTTCTTTAAGACATCACCATGATCATCAAGTTTCACTTTGAAGATCCATTTTAGACCAATGATCATAGCATGCGATGCGGTGCGGTGCTAATTCCCATACATCAAGTCGATCAAACTCATGAATTTCTTCTTGCATAGCATTGAACCAGCTATCTTCATTCATAGCGGTTTTAACATCTTTGTTCGATCTTAGAGAGTACGGAGTTGAAGAAGCACCATAAGGCATCGGTTTCAAGTTGTTTCCGTGTGGATCTTTGGACGAGAGAGGTTTCCAATGATGTTGTCCAATGGATGATCATGTGTCCATTTTCCGAGGTGTTCATGTGGTTGTTGTTGAGGGATCAAGTAGCAGTCGATGTCTCCGAAGAAGATGGTTCGATGATGATTCAAGAGCAAATATGTTTTCAAATGGAGCATCTTCGGAGTAGCAAAGGATTAACTTCATTATTGGCGCTGTAAACAGTTCCATGATGTACATTCAAGATTGATGATTTGTTGATGAGACCGAGTGATCGTGAGCAGCAGCGCTTCTTGACTTAATGATATTGAGGCGAAGGGTTGACTTCATTATCATGGATAGGAGCAGCCTCATTGTTGGAATTGACATATCATTGGTACTTGGCTCATAATGTTCATCAAACATAGGATCAAACAATTTCTTTAAATCATCTTGATTGGAGGTACATATGGAGTTCTTTGGAGAGGAATTTGGTACAAGGGATGAACCAATGGGACTGTTTTGGAGTGCGGGTCCAGAACTGGATTGTCCAGGAGCCATTTGACCGGTCAGCTCATCAAACGTAACGTGAATTGTTTCCATGATATCTCGGGTTCTCTTGTTGTAGATTCGGTAACTTTTCTGTTTGGTGCATATCCAACAAATAGTCCAATATCCGCTTTAGCTTTCAATTTACCTAAATCTTGTCCGTCATTCGTTGGATAGCATAAAGCACCAAACATACGAAGATATGATAGATCAGGTTTTCGATTGTGGACAAGTTTGTTTGGAGTCTTTCCATGAGATGTGTGAATAAGAGATCTATTTTGAGTGTAACAAGCAGTGGCAATAGCTTCACCCCATAAAAACATTGGAACCTTTGAGTAAATCGGCATTGTTCTTGCGGCTTCTACAAGAGTTCGATTTAGTCTTTCAACTACACCGTTCGTTGAGGAGTTCGAGAACACTTCTTTGTGGGTGGTTCCAACATTTTCATAAAATTCATTGAGTACTTTATTAACAAAATCGGTTCCATTGTCGGCTCGGACGATTCGAACTGTTTTGTTGAGTCTCGATATGAAGTTGTTTAATGAGTTTAATGATGACATCGGAGTTTCGTCCTTTGTCCTCAAAAACTTAACCCAAGTAAATCGGGAGTAGTCATCAACCACTACTAACACATATCTCTTCCCATTAATAGTTTGCACTCTCATTGGGCATACGGATCCATATGAAGGGTATGAAGAACTTCCATTACAAAGTTTGTGGGTTTTGGTTTGTGGGCATATTTCGTACTTTTTCCTAATTGGCAAGTGAGCGAGATGATCTTTTTCATATTTTAATCTGGGTAAGCCTCGACAAGATCCTTTACGGAGAGGTTGTTTATGGTGCTTAAGTTCAAGTGATTGAGACGACGATGCCATAACCAAGACTTTGTTTTAGAAGCCTTTGACAAAAGCAGTTGGAGAAGACTTCATCATGTCATCGATAGAGATGGTGTATGAGTTTGAACCTCGAGTACCTCTTAATAATTCTACACCATCAAGTTCTCTAACTAAACAAGTATGTTTTCTAAAAGCCACTTCTAGATCGGAATCACGTAATTGACCAACAGAGAACAAATTGTGACCAAGACCTTCCACATAATATACCACAAATTACACTTTTACCAACCACATAATCTCCATAACCCATAATAGCTCCAAAATGGTCGTTCCCGAATCTAAGCTGTCCCGATGAATTTACTCACGAAGTTCATGAGCAATGACGGTCTCGATCATATGCTTGGAGCAACTGAGTCCGTGTACCACGAGCGATTTGAGCGATCTGCGGTTGAACACATACAAGAATGGATAATCGGATAATTGGGATCCCCATGCAAGAATGGGTTCCATTTGGTTAGTAACGATGATTGGAGCGACCGCATCGAAATAGAAACATTCATATCGAAATTGAGGCAATGGAATCATTATGAATAGATGCGGTACTAGTGTCTCATATTTGCCCTATTCAAAGTATGTTCACTTCTTAAGGAATAGTTCTACCGTGAGGCATCCATTTTCTAGTGGGCATTGCTGATTATCCTTATGGCCACGGTATCCATTGATAACCTATCTTACTAAACGTTCTTCCCGTGGGCTTCCACTTGTTTTCTAACTTTCTTTCGCCTTTGCCTTTTTGCCTTCTTAGCATGATATTTTGCATTAACAATGTTAATCGGGATTTGACAAGATTAGACAAAGCATTCACACCACATTCATGATTAGTAATGAAATTCAAGCGAGACATCATTACAAGGTTTGCAAATAGTATCGAATTAATTAATTACAAGATGCGCCTATGGCTAATACTAGAATCAACACGATTCGTTTTATTCGACTCAAGCTTAAAGTTCCTAGGTTGATCTTCTACTTTCTTCCAATGCACATTCTTAGCTTGCGAGGTCCTATCATTCCTTGTATTGTCTTGAGACTTTGACACCTTGCTTTAATGTCACCGAGTACTCTGTAGAGGAATGGGAACATTAGTTGGTTTTACTACTTTTGCATTTTCTGCTTAGATGTCTTGGGATGTGAACTAATTGAAGGCGCATCAAGTTCACCTTTTGACACTAGAGGTCTTTGGGTCGAACTACTTGAAGGTAAACTACAGTTCACATTCATAACATTGGGCATCGAATGGATTTCATACTTGGCACTAGGCATAGAACACGAAATCAAAGGATTAACTCTCTCACCTAAAGACTTAGGGCATATTGTGATTAAGCATTCTAGAAGTTCTTGAGATCGTTTGGCATATAAGCATGCATGCCCAATTGCATTATCAAGTGGTTTCTCTAACTTATCCTCTTCAACAATCTCACGGAGACATTCTAGACAATCCTTAAGGGATGAGAAATATGTTTGAATTGCAAGTTTATTATTCCTAAGATGAGGAGGAACATATTTCATGAGACAAAGCATATTTATTACAAGCAGTACCTTTGATCCATCATTCTCCCCATTGGTCATTGGCATTTTCCCTTTTACACAGCTCTTGATTCTCAATTTCCTTTTGCAATGAAGCTATTTGTTCGTTATTTTTATTACGGTGACCTTTATTGATTCAAATAACTCATTGAAATGACGTTTAACCTTTTCATTTTCTTCTAGAAAACTCTTGTTTTCCTTTTGTAATGCATTTACTAAGTTTTGGAGATGAAACGTTTGAGAATTCGAGAATCTAAAGGAGGAGGCATTTGGGAGCCACCACATTGTTCTTTTCACCCTTTAATTGAGAGATTTGGGCTTTCAACTTTCGATCGTGTTGCAATGAGCTTGAATCTGTTCGTCACGTTTGTTTATTTGAAAATCGCATCAAACTCGGAGAATCGAGGATGTCTTGATATTTGAGGTTTTGACATTTTCTTTAAGATGTTGATATTTTAGTTGTAAATTAAAATGATCAACTTCTAGTTTAGAAAAGTGTTTTACCAAATTATCGTGATTATCGGATCAATTTTCTCATTTAGTTTAGAATTAATCTTTTCAAGCTCAATGACACGATCATGGGAGACTTTCGAGCAACAGATAATTCATGAAATTGAGAAGCATTAATGGAACAATTTGTAGCGATGAAAACACATCTTGAGCAATACATTCATAAATCGATTCTCATTCGGTGTATGCAAGTTCTTCCTCTCAATCTCATTATATTTTAATTCTCGCTCATAGTCACTAACCTCAACGATCATTGCATCAAATTCCTTTTCCATTTCTTTAATGTCTAAATTCATCCCTTTTTAAGACTTTCAAATTGATCTTTTAGTTGTTTAAAGAAATGCATGACTTGATTAAATATCATTCTTTCGTTTGCTCAAAACCCTTTCCCTTGATTATACCGATGGGTGTGATCCTTTTCTTACAAGTTTTCTCAAAATCAACAAATAGTTGAAAAATAACATATTGACCGATTAAGGTCTTGCTTTTAGTGGCAATAGTCCTAGGAACTAAATGCATTGGTGTATTGGGAGGATACACAATCGTTGAAGGCATTTTCCTAAAGGGGGTTTGTTACAACAAGATTCTCCTTTTTGCTTATCTAAATCCCTTTTCGAACACTTGTTCGGTGTTAACAACGTCTGAGGCTTAAACTTGTTCAAAGAAATCCAATTCTCCTTTTTGTAATCATGGGGTGTGATAGTTATTTTCTTCTCTTTACATTTAGGATCATCTAGTTTTTGTTCATCTTCTCCTAGTGACTTCATCGATTTCTTATCTTCCTCGATTGCACTCAGGTATGAACTAGGTTTCTGTCTAGGCTTAAGGATTTCATTGCCATCATAAAGTACCTTATGAGCATTTCTAGCCTTTTAATGACTTCAATTTGGTTCCTCAACAAGGGAATGCTATGCTTATCGCTTAAGACTCTATGCTTAGTGATCATGTGAGCGGTTTGAATGGTGTTCCTTGTGCGTACAACTTATTTTCAAGCTTGTTTTTCAAAGTTTTGATTAGAAAAATCCTTCAAAAGTTTTGATTCCTTAGCATTGGATTCTTGCTTAAGCATTTTCACATTTTCTTGAAGTTCTTGTTTTGCTTAGCGGTTTTAGAAAGCTTTTCTTGTAAGGAGTTTAACTCTTGTTTTAATACTTCTTCTCTAAAATTACTTTTCTAATGATTGTACGCATTTGGTCATCCATTTCCTGCTCACGTGTGGTCAACTCAAATTTAGCACGTTGTTCATAAATAGCAACACGTTCTTTATAGGCATTCAGTTCAGAGACAACAGAATCATCAGGGGCACATGCAGTGAATTCATCAAAAACATAGTCATTATTGACTGCAGAAGATGCATTACTTGGTACAGTCTCTCTTTCCCTTTGTTTCACATATTGATCATATGTGACAATATTGCTATTATCCACACCATCAATATCTGATTCATAAGTCTCAAGAGATTGTACTTCATTATGCATCTTTCGCTCATCAACATCATCATATAGTTTTAATACCTCTGAGATGATCTTGTCTTTGGATGGACCAGTTTGTTGTGGAGGAGAGACCTTTGGAGAGACCATAGGAGAGATGTGGCCATGAAGATTGTTTGAGCGATGGGTTCATCATCTACATCGTAATCAAATGCATCACAATCGCCTACTTGAAAGGCATTCTTATGATTATGACCTATCTCCTGGATTGGCTGTTCATCAACATCAGCATCATAAGTCTTGGCATTCCCTTCAGCAAGAAACAGTAACTCTTCTTCATCCAAAGTTGCTCCATTGTCCTGAGCTTGCACTAGCAACATCTTATCCCTGAAGTACTCGGCATTATGTGGACGTTTTGGAGATGTGCAGTTCCTTGCAATGTGTCCCTCACCACCACAGTTGTAGCATTTGATAGGTTTTGCTTGTCCTTGATTTCCAATCCTTCCTCTATTCTAATTTCCACCATAGCCTCCACCTACTCCACCCCTTCTCTGATCGAACTGCCTTTCTTGAACTGGCTGCACCATAACCTTCCCATCTCTGACCGTGGCTTGATTGTGTGGATTGGATGATGTTCTGAGGTTGTTGTTGGTGTGTGGGAGAGTGTTCATGTTTTGACTGATCATGAGAGCTAGTTGATTAATGAAGTTTCCCACGGCTGTATCAGCATTAGCTTGTTTGAACATTGGATCGGGAATGAGTTTGTGATTACCATTACCCATGGGTATAACTTGAGAAGCTTTGGTGGTAATCCCAACATTTGTGTAAAAAGCAGTTGAATCATTTGTTGAGCTTGTTTCACCCTGAGCTTTGAACTGATCAAGAATCCTTTTTTCAAACATGGCATGTCTCTCATTTTGAAGAAGGAAGGCATAGAGTTGTTCATAGTTTGTATTCTTCAATCCTTTGGTAAGCTTCACAGAGGTGACAAACTTGTGCCATTCGGGATTCATGTTGTTAACAAACTTTGAGTTCAGCTGAATGTTAGGCATGGTCATTCTGATGTTCCTCATGTCATTCACAAGCTTATGGAATCTCACGTAGTACTCATAGACACCTTCTTCTGGTTTCATTTTAAAGTGCTCAAATTCATCATACAATTGTGATTCTCTGTCTTCAACAGTTAATTCGAACACGAGAGAAGCATCTTGACGTTATCCCATCTGACCTTTGCTTGATGTTGTGATTGATAAGCTTGTATATGTCTTTTGGAAGACCTTGCGATAATGTTAGAAGCCACGATATACGCATCAAATCTCTTCTTCTCCTTATCATTGAGCTCATCATACGTCTTTGGTGCATCAATTCCATAGATCATTGTTCCATCTTCACCGTATCAATTATGTCTCTAGTGGTCTCAACCCGATAAGGTCCTTCATCAATGGATTGGAGAATGTTGACCCATTTTCCTTTCCAAGGCAACAATCGATTCGTTGAGCTCAAGAGTCGTAGTCGATTACATCAAGCATGGGTGGACGAGTATCCGAACGGCGACTTGAACATCCTCGACAGCGATGGAGATGATTGAAGGTACGTTGGTAGACATGATAAGCGATTAAGCGGGATTATACTAAATCAAGAGAAAACTGTATTACAGACAAAAGTCAACCAAGTCGCTAAGAAATGTAGGATCGTATATTTTATTGTGTTGATGATTCGGGTGGTCTTGGATGATCAAAATACATGTTTACCATAGTTAGAGAGTTAGTTGAGAGAGAGAGGGTGTTCTTGCTAGAGGTTTACACAAAGTATGAAATATTAGATTGAATGAAGCACCACCCCTTCCATCCATGGAAGGGGTATTTATACTTACAAACATAACGACCTCCTATCGGCCTGTGGATCAGGGATACAGTGGGTAAAGACCCGTCCTTCCTCCACGGTGTTGCACTAAACTATTCTAACTAATTAACTAATAAACAACTTAATAACGTAAATAACGACAAGTCTACGAGCTAACTTATAGATAATATTTGGGGTGACCGACACTTCACTATGGAATTTTCTAATTCTAACAATCTCCCCTAAGGAGGTCACCCCATGTTTTACATTTCAAATCCTAGCATTCTATTCTTGACTTTGTTCTTGAGCTCGTGACTTCAATTCTTCAATTCAAGTCTTTGTGCTTAGCGGTGATTCTTCAAAGTCCGAGTGCATTGTACTTTCGGTGGAGGTCTTTGAACCGATCCACATCTTTGATGATCTTTGAGCTTTCTTTGAGATCATCGACCACGATAAATCTCTGGATCATCCATAGTAGTGTTGCCTTCATGTGAAGTTGTGACATTTGGACCGACATGCTCACACTTTTGAATCATGACATCATTCCATCGAGTAGCGGAAGCCTTCGGTTCATGATATTTGCGGCGTGAAGCATAAGCATAGTATGAAATATCGAGCCGAGTTATGTAGATATGCACCACCATGATTTCTTCAAATTAAGTGTGGATTACGTGAGCATGCGGTTTGGATTGACTCCTCAATTACGATCACCGCAATCGTCGGGGTGTACACGCATCTGACGATTAGCAATAAAGCGCACGAAAGTGTCTTTGATCACTTCGTTGAATTGAGGTACACGCCCACGGTTCCCGTTGATCCTAAGAATCTCCTTGACGGGGTTTCGCAATTTGTTCACACCGAACGTCTCAAAGAAGACAACACGGTCACACCCTCGCGGAGGCGAAACACGAGTGTAACGGAGGAACATAAGCACAAGATAATAGAACATACCAACATTAATATTAAAAGAAATATTAAACCATTACAATACTAGTTTAGCCGTCATCGGCAAATATATTACAAAGTTTAGTTCCCAAAATATTGAGTTCTTTTACATAATGATTTGTAGTGACAAGTAAAGACTTCATTATGCAAGACTTGATAGAAAAAGCTTACTAACGATCACAGAAATGCATGAGAGAAAAGCGGGTCAACTATGAAAATAGTTGGTGAGTAAACACGTTTAGCAAAAAAATAGAAAACTCGTAAGAAAATATACAAAGCTTTCGATTAAACGAAAAATGGTCCACCAAGCAAAGGCATTGTAAATCCACTCGGTTCAAGTTCCGCCCATACAAAACTTGCAACTGTGTGTTCACAACCCATTTGCCAAAAGTAGTATGTCTAATAGTCAAGTATAAGCGGTCATAATAGTTCACAATATAGTACCACGAATATAATAATTCGGGGATGCTCCGAACATAGGAGACTTTGCCTTTGCTCCAACAAGGGAGACTCCTTTGTCACTCGGCCACCTAGGCGAGATTTATTGAGGCGCTCCACCAATAAGGCGAGACTTTATAGTGATGCTCGAACATAGGAGACTCCTTTGTCACTCGACCACCTAGGCGAGATTTATTGAGACGCTCCACCAATAAGGCGAGACTTTATAGTGATGCTCGAACATAGGAGACTCCTTTGTCACTCGACCACCTAGGCGAGATTTATTGAGACGCTCCACCAATAAGGCGAGACTTTATAGTGATGCTCAGAACATAGGAGACTCCTTTGTCACTCGACCACCTAGGCGAGATTTATTGAGGCGCTCCACCAATAAGGCGAGACTTTATAGTGATGTCATAGGAGACTCCTTTGTCACTCAACCACCTAGGCGAGATTTATTGAGTTCAAATAAGTAATAGGTTCATAGTAATCAAGTTCAAGTCATTTGATTCAAGTTCACAAGTTCTAAGTCAAAAGAGTTCATAAAAGTAAGAATCAATTTAGTTCAAATATGGTTCATGCATTTACCCCAAAATATAGTAAAGCGGTAAAAGGGGATGTGATTACTCACTTGGTGAATAGATGCGATGACAAATGTGGTTACACCAGGTATAATGTGATGTTTTAGCGGGACCTATTACGAATGATATGATATGTCATGAGTTGCAATGTAACGTTATGCATGCATTCCATATGTTATTTATACCATTTACGGGTTTTGAAAATATTACTCGTCGTCGAAAAATACTCTTTTGACGTCTTGACCCTTCAAAAATGACTTTACATGTTTTTACGTCAAAATGTCATCCTACAATGGTTTTATAATGATTTATGGTGAAATTATCACTTTTAAACCGCAAAACAATGTCGTCGGAATTTTATAAAAGTAACAAAAATGGCTTTGGAAAACTAGTCGTAAAATGGTGTCGTCGATCGTTAGAGAACGAACTCGACGGTTTTGGAAAGTTTGTATCGATATCTAGAAGTTTCAGTTCAGGAGTTTTCGTCCAAAAGGTCTCGATCATAAAGATATTAAGGGTTAAAGATAGTGATTTTGGCTAATTGTGTGCGAAAATAAGTTTCGCCAAGTTTGAACATCCGTAAATAATTTACCATAACTCCGCTTGACAAACGACTTTTTGTTTTGAAAAATATGGTCGGTGAACTTGATTTTACTAGAAGACATTTTGTTCCAAAAGTTTCACAACCTTGTTAAAAACAGCCGCAAACATGGTCGTTCTGACTACTGTAACACTTGCATCGTAAAAATAATATAGTTTTTCGAAAATAATAGTTACGGCAACTTTATAAAAACGTGCATATATTTGTCGTTTCAAATCCGTTTTCTCGTATAATATGTCCTTAGCTTCGTATCGAAGTAAACTAATATATTTTGATAAGTCGAAATAATTTGTGAAGCTTAAGGCTCGTTTTGACCCAAACAAACTAAAAATATGTTGCTGAAATTTCGAAAAGTATTTATTTCGTCGTCAAACTTTAAAAATTCACCACGGCTTCGTTATAAGTCCGTTTTATTCCGTTCAAGCGACCACGGATTCGTTTTAAAGTATATTTTCTAAATATCAAGGCCAAAACTTCGTACCAACAGTAGGTTTTCCAGAAATTGAAACAAGGACAGAACCTAAATATATAGTTATCGAAAATAGTTTTTCTCGGACAAAACCTATTCTAATCCCTTCAAATCAACTCCAAAGCTATTCTAATCCTACCATACACCTTCTTAGGGTGTCATGGGTTCCTAATCACCATCAAGACCAAAGAATACCATGGGAATAATTATAGGATGACTATAAGTATATAAAACCTCTAAAATCATGAAATAAATGGTATAAATCACATAACATGCATATAAGCTCCAAAAATGATAAGAAACATATGAAAATGACAAGGAAACTTGAAAATGATAAGAATATGCTTACTAGTGAAAATGAAGAGGTGTAGGTAACAAGGATTAACTTAAATATCCTTGGTTTTATTTCAAAACCATAAAAAGAGTATGATCTAGGTTGATAAACACACTTGATTTTGCAAAATTTTTGATCCCTTGCTCTTTGATGTTAGAACCGATTATGGAAGAACAAAGGAAGAAGAAAGCCTTTTCTAGCACTTGTGTAATAATTGAGGTGAAATGAAATGAAGTTAAGATGAAGTATACATATACATAATTTGGAAATTTTGTACCAAACTATTAAATGAAATCCCCCCACCAAAACCGGATTTTAGGGATCATGTTCCTCAAGGGTATTTTTTTTTTTAAAATGTGTATATAAATATACTTGTATATAATTTGTGAAATTTTGTAAGAAAAGTATAAGTAAAGTGTAGAAATTGTACAAGTAAAGGTAAATGGAAATTTTAGTACAAGTAAGTTTTAATAGCTCAAAATAGGATGTAATGAGATAATAAAATTGTAAAATACATTCCTTGTAAAATTTGAGTGATAAAATAATTATCGTATAATTTTTAAGAAACACGTCGTAATAATATAAATTTAACGATTTATGTACCAAATAAATTCAAAACACTAGGTAAAGTCAAAATATAGTTTTATAACTAAATGTAAGTATAAAAATATATCGGGATCATTTTGAAAGTAACGGATTAAATATTTAAAATAATAACTCACGCGATAAAGTTTATTTAATATAAAAATTACGCGATTAAAGTGAAATGAAATGCCATGAATGAATTAATATGATGCATATTTAATTTAAGAAATGACCGAATTTGAGAATTGTGACATTCTTCCCATGTCGGTGGAATCACGTCCCGTGATTCGATTAACGATACTATGGTCCGAACCTCGACAAGAGTTCTAAAAGTTCATGCTCATACGAGCAGTCTAAATGATCATATCAATGCCCATGCGTCATGGGTTCCCCATTCAACTAAATGCGTGCGTGATCGGTTTGATAGGGTAAACTTATCCAATATCGAGCGTAGCTCTCAAAAGACCTTTAGGTAGTCGATTCTAATTTAATCTCACAACTCATCAAACAAGAACCGTCATGAGATTAAACTAAACCGACTTGAGTAAACTTGTCTCTTAGCTTGATTTTCGCAACTCATCAAACAAGAGCGTCACTAGATCAAGCTAGGAAACAAGTTGTTAGAAAGGTAGGATGCCACATCCTTGAATGAAGTCTTTTGAAAGATTCGCTCGATATTCGATTTGCTTACACAATCAAATCCAATCAACAAAATATATAACAACTAAGGTCGATATCAATAGGTCTCAAATTAATCAATGTCGTGAGCGTGTAAAGATTGAAAGGAAGTTATGCACTCAAAATCATGTCGCATGCGAAATAAGGTAGTTGTTCGAAAGAATGTACCCGTTAAGCGTTGCGGGCTTCCTCGGTACCCGGATAGAATGCTCGACCACGTGCGGGAGGAATTTCAATGTTCGATCTTGTGGGCCTTCTATTGCCAACGCCGAGTTTGGACGATTTCCTCCTTGATTGGGAGTTCTTTTCAACTTTGGGCGGTATTGCGAAGGTGATCTAGACTTCCACACTCGTAACATGCTTTTCTTTGTCCTTGATTTCCGATTCTGTTTGAGCAATTTTTCGCGAAGTGGCCCGTCTGTCCACATTTGCGCGCCTTTGGCGATCTCTAGTGATGATAATTACATCAGTGCACAAAGGATGTGGACTGCATATCCTTTGCGCTCTGGGTGATCGCCCATAGTTACGAGTTATTCGGCGCCTCTTGTTTTTGGATTACGGTCTCGGTTTCCTGGTGATCCTCCTGTCGCTTTCGTCCATTGTCGTTTGCTTTTGTTAGTTCTCCGGACTGATCACATCATTTGTTAAGCGATCGCCATACTCGCGTGACTTGCGAGTGGTTGGTTTCGACAGTGACATCCTCCTAATTTCGGTATCAATCCCCATATATATCGGTCAATCAACTTCTCCACGGTGGAAACCATGTGAGGAACCATCCTAGTTAGCTCGTGGAACGGATCGTGTACTTGTCGATCTCTACTCCTACCATCAAGTGGTTCCAAAATTCTTCTTCCGGTTTACGCACTTCATCTTTTCTGCGGTACTCATCGGTTAGTAGTTTCTTGAATGCTTCCCAAGATAATGCATTTGCGCCCTCTTCCTCTAGTCTGCATAGTTGGTTGTTCCACCGGTCAAAGCTCGTCCACATAGTAGACCGTGAGAGAACTCAACCTTGTTTCCTTGACACATTTCGTGATACTAAGCTTGACTCAACATTCTCGAACCGGTTAGCGATCAATGGCACCCTCGGTACCATGAAATTCCATTGGCTTGCATGTCATGAAAGTTTTGTAGCGCATCCTTGACCGGCGTTTGAAGTACCTTCTCCGTTGTTGGTTCGTCTAGCATCGAGATGGGTTATAATTTGAGTGAGTAGATCCGCTATTCTAGCGTTGTTGTTTGGATTGTCATTGTTGTTTGGGTTGCCGTTGTTGTTACCTCCGGCGTGTGTTTCTTGCGGCCATGATCCTCTGAGAGGACCAAAACATCGGGTTGAGTAAGCGACATTCGAGCGAAGTCGGATGAGGTGCGAGCGGTGGTGATGTGTTATAGTGATCGAAACATGGCGAGAGCAGAGACATGCTATGTCTAACAAGTCGAAAGATGGAAAAGAAGATATGAACAAGGTGCGGTAATGTAGGCGTGAGCGTAAAACATGCCATGCATACTCACCCGACCAATGCAACTTGGTGACCGGACTTTAAAGACTCGACTAAACATGATTTAAAACTACCACTCTTATCATTGCATGGTTCTTCATAAATTAGACATAGTTGATCGGGCTATGTATAATTTATGAGTAACGATCAACGATAGGACTAGTTGACTCGAATGGTGTTCAATGTTTAATAAAATAATATACAAAAAAAAAATTATTACGGTTATAGTTTGTGATTTTTATTTTTGAAAAATCGGCATTCTCTATAACCTTTGGCTCTGATACCAATCTGTCACACCCTCATGGGAGGCGAAACACGAGTGTAACGGAGGAACATAAGCACAAGATAATAGAACATACCAACATTAATATTAAAAGAAATATTAAACCATTACAATACTAGTTTAGCCGGCATCGGCAAATATATTACAAAGTTTAGTTCCCAAAATATTGAGTTCTTTTACATAATGATTTGTAGTGACAAGTAAAGACTTCATTATGCAAGACTTGGTAGAAAAGCTTACTACGATCACACGAAATGCATGAGAGAAAAGCGGGTCAACTATGAAAATAGTTGGTGAGTAAACACGTTTAGCAAAAAAATAAAAAACTCGTAAGAAAATATCAAAGCTTTCGATTAAACGAAAATGGTCCATAAAGCAAAGGCATTGTAAATCCACTCGGTTCAAGTTCCGCCCATACAAAACTTGCAACTGTGTGTTCACAACCCACCGCCAAAAGTAGTATGTCTAATAGTCAAGTATAAGCGGTCATAATAGTTCACAATATAGTACCACGAATATAATCATTCGGGGATGCTCCGAACATAGGAGACTTTGCCTTTGCTCCAACAAGGGAGACTCCTTTGTCACTCGGCCACCTAGGCGAGATTTATTGAGGCGCTCCACCAATAAGGCGAGACTTTATAGTGATGCTCGAACATAGGAGACTCCTTTGTCACTCGACCACCTAGGCGAGATTTATTGAGGCGCTCCACCAATAAGGCGAGACTTTATAGTGATGCTCGAACATAGGAGACTCCTTTGTCACTCGACCACCTAGGCGAGATTTATTGAGGCGCTCCACCAATAAGGCGAGACTTTATAGTGATGCTCGAACATAGGAGACTCCTTTGTCACTCGACCACCTAGGCGAGATTTATTGAGGCAGCTCCACCAATAAGGCGAGACTTTATAGTGATGCTCGAGAGACTTTTGTCAGGGTCATAGCATGTAAAGCGATTCAATATAGCAGTTCAAATAAGTCATAAGTTCATAATTAAGTCCAAGATTCTAAGTCAAGTTCAAAAGTTCAAGTCTAAAGAGTTCATAGAAGTAAAATTCAATTTAGTTCAAATATGGTTCATGCATTTCGCCCCAAAATATAGTAAAAGCGGTAAAAGGGGATGTGATTACTCACTTGGTGAATAGATGCGATGACAAATGTGGTTACACGAGGTATAATGTGATGTTTTAACGGGACCTATTACGAATGATATGATATGTCATGAGTTGCAATGTAATGTTATGCATGCATTCCATATGTTATTTATACCATTTACGGGTTTTGAAAATATTACTCGTCGTCGAAAAATACTCTTTTGACGTCTTGACCCTTCAAAATGACTTTACATGTTTTACGTCAAAATGTCATCCTACAATGGTTTTATAATGATTTATGGTGAAATTATCACTTTTAAATCAAAAAAGCAATGTCGTCGGAAATTTTATAAAAGTAACAAAAATGGCTTTGGAAAACTAGTCGTAAAATGGTGTCGTCGATCGTTAGAGAACGAACTCGACGGTTTTGGAAAGTTTGTATCGATATCTAGAAGTTTCAGTTCGGGAGTTTTCGTCAAAAGGTCTCGATCATAAAGATATCAAGGGTTAAAGATAGTGATTTTGGCTAATTGTGTGCGAAAAATAAGTTTCGCCAAGTTTGAACATCCGTAAATAATTTACCATAACTCCGCTTGACAAACGACTTTTTGTTTTGAAAAATATGGTCGGTGAACTTGATTTTACTAGAAGACATTTTGTTCCAAAAGTTTCACATCATGGTTAAAAGCAGACCGCAAACATGGACGTTCTGACTAATGTAACACTTGTATCGTAAAAATAATATAGTTTTGAGAAAATAATAGTTCGGCAACTTTATAAAAGCGTGCATATATTTGTCGTTTCAAATCCGTTTTCTCGTATAATATGTCCTTAGCCGTATCGAAGTAAACTAATATATTTTGATAAGTCGAAATAATTTGTGAAGCTTAAGGCTCGTTTTGACCCAAACAAACTAAAAATATGTTGCTGAAATTTCGAAAAGTATTTATTTAAATCGTCAAACTTTAAAAATTCACCCGGCTTCGTTATAAGTCCGTTTTATTCCGTTCAAGCGACCACGGATTCGTTTTAAAGTATATTTTCTAAATATCAAGGCCAAAACTTCGTACCAACAGTAGGTTTTCCAGAAATTGAATTAAGGACAGAACCTAAATATATAGTTATCGAAAATAGTTTTCTCGGACAAAACCTATTCTAATCCCTTCAAATCAACTCCAAAGCTAATCTAATCCTACCATACACCTTCTTAGGGTGTCATGGGTTCCTAATCACCATCAAGACCAAAGAATACCATGGGAATATTTATAGGATGACCATAAGTATATAAAACTCTAAAATCATGAAATAAATGGTATAAATCACATATCATGCATATAAGCTCCAAAATGAAAAGAAACATATGAAAATGACAAGGAAACTTGAAAATGATAAAAATATGCTTACTAGTGAAAATGAAGAGGTGTAAGTAACAAGGATTAACTTAAATATCCTTGGTTTTATTTCAAAACCATATAAAGGATATATCTAGGTTGATAAACACTTGATTTTGCAAAATTTTGAATGATCCCTTGATTTTGATGGTAGAACCGGTTATGGAAGAACCAAGGAAGAGAAAAGCCTTTTCTAGCACTTGTGAATAATTGAGAATGAAATGAGTGAAGTTAAGATGAAGTGTATACATATACATAATTTGGAAATTTTTCACCAAACTCTTAAATGTAATCCCTCCCCCACCAAATTTAGGGGATCATGTTCCTCAAGGGTATTTTTTTTCTTTTTTGTGTATATAAATATACTTGTATATATTTGTGAAATTTTGTAAGAAAAGTATAAGTAAAGTGTAGAAAATGTACAAGTAAAGGTAAATGGAAATTTTAGTACAAGTAAGTTTTAATAGCTCAAAATAGGATGTAATGAGATAATAAAATTGTAAAAATACATTCCTTGTAAAATTTGAGTGATAAAATAATTATCGTATAATTTTTAAGAAACACGTCGTAATAATATAAATTTAACGATTTATGTACCAAATAAATTCAAAACACTAGGTAAAGTCAAAATATAGTTTTATAACTAAATGTAAGTATAAAAATATATCGGGATCATTTTGAAAGTAACGGATTAAATATTTAAAATAATAACTCACGCGATAAAGTTTATTTAATATAAAAATTACGCGATTAAAGTGAAATGAAATGCCATGAATGAATTAATATGATGCATATTTAATTTAAGAAATGACCGAATTTGAGAATTGTGACAACACTCCTTGGAGTGAGTGAACCGGTAATTGAGATTCAGCGATTGATGAAAAATGATTTGAAAACAATCGTGTATTGCTTGAAGAAAGAGTTTTGCAATCGACGAAGGTTTTATGAGAAAGATCAATTTTCAAACAAAATACTTTTGTATTAGAGAATGAGTACACATTCGACGTGCTAGTGAAAAGAAGAGATTCGCACATCGAGCGGTTTTTCTAAAAGTATTTTCAATCGGAGATACTTTTGAATTTGAAAACATAAGTACACATTCGACGTGCTAGAGAAAGAAGATTTGCACATCGAATGGTTTTCCAAAAGTATTCGTCAATTCCATTCTGGACCAAGGTTGATTCAAGATTGAATCTCCCATTGTTTCTATTCGGTTGTCACAAGTTTGATCTTACGAGAAGATCTCACATGTCACCCACCAAGAGCTTGTTTGATGTTGGCTCTAGAAGGATTTCCATCTTCATCGTGAATATTTTCATATCACTCGGATGTTACGGCAATACCACGAGGATAATGCGTGGGACTCTCAATATATTCTTACTTTCCACATTGTGTGAAACAGCAAGTCTTCATTAATTTAGTGTCCTAACGAGATATTGTGGATGATCTCTTGGCTCTAGACTCAATAGTGCACATTTGGTTCTGTGTGGGAGACTAGGGAGAGGTCTCCTTCTTCAATATCAACAATCTCTAAGAGAAAGTCGATAGATTATGTCGGTTCCCGTGAGAATGAAACAAGCCCTTTTAAGAGGAACTTGAGTGGTTTGGGAAGTTTTAGTGCGATCGTCCTTTGGGTCCATGACGTCTTGTCTTCAATACCGATGTTACCTTAGTAAACAACCAAGAGCATATGAATTGAACCCGGTTCTTGCCCTAAGGTTGAATTATTGGAGGCTATTTCTTTTCACCCTTTTCATATTCATTTATTTTTCATTCTTCAACCCTTCAATGCTTACGAGACTTCATTACTAGAACCTTGTTGGGTTTATTCGATTACTAGCTCTGTCTCGATCCGCACTCTTCCCATTCTCATTTTCTCCTTTTTCATCATACCTAAGGACTCTACACTATCTAGTGGATTGTCCTGGAAGATCCCTCCGATTCTGGCGGATCGTGGGAACAAATACCTAACCTAACCATCCTTATAACACCATGCATAAAGTAAATTGGTCGGTCTTTTGGTATTGTTCTTTCCTTCATGAAACCAATCGAAAAATCATTTGGAAAAACAATCAAGGTACTTGTGATACGAGATCAAAGCATTTTGTACCTTAATAGTTTTGATCATTTAGAAAACCTCCCCCTCAACATGTGCGTATGATTTAGAAATTGTTCAGCACAAGGAGGCAAGAGGACTTTGAAATATTTTCTTTGATCACAATTTTCATCTGAAAAAGCCATTTGATTTTCTTGGTAAAATTCTCCCCTCAATATGTGCATAGGATAATAAAACATTTTAACACATAGAGGCAAGAGTTAAAGCACATCCACAATCACAAAAGCCATTAAGAAACCATTTGAAAACTCAATCAAGGTACTTTATAAATCACTTTAACAAGCTTTTGTACCTCGATGGTTTATTTGCTCCCCTCAATATGTGCTTCAAGATTCGAAAGCGTTTAGCACATATGAGAGAGCGACTGCACAATTAAATCAAAACTATCATCATTTATCAAATTTCATATTAAATCACAAATTCTCCCCGATCAAAATATCAAACCCTTTGAGATTTTGGATCCCAAGTGATTAATAAGGTTTAGAAAACATGGGAGAATATGTGGCCTTGTTTAAATACTCATCATGTTTTGGATAAATCCTCCTCCTCAACATGTGCATTATGTATATTAAAATCGTTTGGCACATGGAGGCGGAGTGCCTATAAAGGACTAAAACCAATTCCATTTAAAGCAGATAAGAGATTTAAATCACGATCTCTACCCGATCGAAATTTTAAACCATTTGAGATTAGAGATCCCAAACGATTTAAATCATTTAGAAAAATTTGGGGAAAGGCGTGGCAAGATTCAATTTTGAAAGATGATAGATAAGGACCATTTAGACATTAAAGATTGTTAGTGTCGGTATGATAGTTTTAAGAGATCTTTAAGTAAAATAAAACAATTTCACAATCAAACAAGAACGAGAAAAAATTTCATTTTAGCGAATCTTTGATTTTAAAGAAAAATCATACCATGACATAACATTAAATCTTTAGATCACCACATTTTAGCGTACAAACGGACTTTTATGAAGCAATATTGTTTGAAAATAATTTATTTAAAATCACTCTCCCCTCAATCCATGATGAAGTCAATAATTGAGTGACTTAGGTTTTGATAACATGAAGTCGGTGATTTTCAAAATTTAGTCCAATTTATTTTCAAAACACATATTTTCCATTTTCAAAACAATCTTAGATCAAAATTGTTAAAAGATAATGGTATAATCACAATTATCTGCACAAAGATCGATGGGTGGTTGAGAAGCTTCGTTGTTGTTTGTTGTAGGGTTGGAAGAAAAACCGTCTGCAAATGCGGTGAGACTTCTTCTTCGTTGCATTTTGAATGCCAACGAGGTCCATTAAGCTCCGTTTCTTCAATCATTTAGAAGAAAACCATCTGCGATGCAATAAGACCTCTTCGTTGCATTTATGCCAACTCTCCATAGAAGTCCAATTAAGCTCCGTTTCTTCATTTGTCAACCCAAGATATCGTTACCCTTTCCTTGCGGCATCCAATCATGTTCATTAGTGGGATCCGGATCGGGAACATTCTTATATACCAATATACCGCATATGTTAGTGAACACACATACAAATATATGGTGGTCGACAACACCCAAACAACAATCGACTAATAAAGTCAATCCAACATATCAATCGGATCATGTAAGGTATGGGTATAATGTATTTCTCAAACTCTAATCATCTAAACCTAACAATCATATCCTAGAAACCTAGTCCTTCAACATAGGCAATTATATTTTATCGAGCAGCACGTGGGATAATTAAGAAAGTCCGTTAGATGATATAAATTTGAAAACATTCTCCCCTCAATCAATGACTTATTTTACGAAAGATTAAAAGCGCTGAAGTCATTGATTGAGTTTTCAATTTTCAAAAACTACGAATCGATAGATTTTAAGCAACTCATTTACCACCATTTTTGAAAACACCAAATATTTTTCTCAAGAATTTTAGACGGAAAAACATTTGTGTAGGAATAATGATCCTTGACATACTTTCCTTGTCTTGTTTTAAGGATAAGTGCACGAAATATTTTCAAAATAGTTTAAGCGTAGCACTTTCCTTCCTTGAAGAGCGGGTTGCTATCTCGAATAATAGCAAACCATAGTTTTAAGCACGGGTTCTGATGCGAAATAAGCGCAAGCCATCATTTGAAGCCGGGTTCTGATCAAAATAATCGTAAGCCATAGTTTGAGACATGTTTAGAAAGAATATTTACACCTCTGTTCGAACTTCATCTAAAGTCCGTGCCATTATTGAATGACATTTCTAAGACCGTAGATGTTATCGATACCGAAGACATGTCATAAGAAAACATATTTTTGGTATTTTGAATTTTTCGATTTTTATGGGTTTTGTAGGTTTTATAATTTTCTATTTTGTTTTGTTGGTTTTATAAATATTTTTGTATATACAAGGATAGAGTAGATGATATAGTTAAAGAGGATGATGATCGAGTGCCGAGATAAGGATATCGAACGACCCGTTGTAGAAGATGGAAGTCATCATCTCTAAAACATTCACCACCAAAGCTTCGATGCTCTGAATCGAGAGAAATTGAACCATCTTGAAAGTGAGACTTTGGCGACTTCCCCAAACCGAAAATCCTTAAGATGAGCGATTGAAGCTCTATTTCAAGCTTGCTTTAGCCAGTGCACAAGGAAGCACACCATTATCATAAATCCATTGCTCCATTTAAGACCGATAATCGAGGATCTCCATTCGGGTTATATCATCAAGAAAACGACAACGTATCATCTCACACATAAAATAATCTTCTCAAATTTCATAACCATGAAGTCCGAAGCAATCCATTCCAAAAGGTGTCAAGAGACCACTTCCCCAAGTAGTTGAATTGATGCGGTCGGTCTCTTAGACTAGAGCTCACGAACCCAAATACACTTCATGAAGACAAAGAACACCTTATACCATCAGTAGGAGATTAAGTCCAATAGCTCTCCGAATAACCCAAGATGTATACTTTTCTCTCCCACGATGAAAGTGTATGAAGCTCAAGAACCCAAGTATACCAATGCCCAAGGAGAGAATAATTGATAACATTGAAGAAGCATGCCAAATCATCGATTATCTCTGCGGGTGACAATCTGCGGATGTCAACTCCGAATAAGTGATTATATCTACGAATCACAGATTAAGCCCTCAAGTGAAACAATGAGCATCCCCAATGTACACAATTCTCTCCCCGATGATTGCGATAACATCGAAATCATCACACACTAGTGTACCTCTTTCATCATCGAAACTAACTCTTACATCACTTCCCCACATAGTTGGAATAAGAACACTAAAGCCTTGATGAGTAAACCTTGAGTTTCTCTGCGGTCATGACATATGTTTTCCGGGATATCTTCAATCACTTAGAAGTATTAAGTTCATCAAGTTTACTCGCCATGAGTCAAACCTTGAGTTTCTCTGCGGTAATAACATTTGTCTTCCGGGATATCTTCAATTACTTAGAAGAATTAAGTTCATCAAGTTTACTCGCTTTGTTTTAGATGTGAGTCTCCTTCCCCTTTTGGTTTTGACACTTGAATCGGCAACATCTTATCGACCCGTATACTAGAAATCTTTTGAGAAGAACATTATATATCTTGTGAGAATCAACTTGTTGAAGACTCTCTCGACTATTTTATCAACCCTTATGTAGACAATTTGAAGTGACCATTTGAAGAAGAAAAGCCGATATACCCTACTTGAAATGAAGTCAACTTCCCACATTTGTATCTTAAGCTTGCACCTAATGATGGAAGAGCGGTGTAGAGAATTTATGCTTCAAGCAAATCTCTAAGTACTCACTACCCAAGCAAAGTATGAGACATTAACACCTCTTGCGATTATCCACCTTTGTCATATGCGTGTGACAGGAGTAAAACAAAGTAACTCCTAGTAGTGATAGTTAACGGTCTTCAACCATCCACCTCATTGCTGGTAACTAGATAAACCAAGTCTTCAACTCAAATTCTTAAGCCCGAGCAAGTTATCAACTAAGAACACGCCTTTGTGAAAGTCAACTTCAATCTCGAATAAGTGATAAATGATTAACTCCAAAGTAATCAACTTGTGTCAAATGTCCAACAATACTCAATATCAACGTCTCGAGTCATCATCGCTAAAAAATGAGCAAGTCTAATTGGGAATTAAATCGACATATCACTTTCCCCAATTAGTGCTCTCCCTAAACCGACAATCTGTTTGATAAATGCCCGATTAAGAAGAAGTCTTTAGATCGTTAAATGCAACTCGTCTTTAGTCTTCTACCATGTATCGGAAAATGTAGAACCGATCAGACTCGACCTTCTTCAAGATTGTCCGGTTGGGGAATAGATAGTTAACATCTTCAACTCACCAAAAATAAGAACATCACCAAAAGCATCCCAATTAACTTACATCTTGCAAGTCCCCTTAACTAAAATCTCTCCCAATCAAACAAGAACGAAAGATGTTCATCAAGGAAATCGACAATAAGGCCATAGCGAACACACAAGATGGTAACACCAAACTACCAATCACATCAAACAAGAACGGAAAGATTGTTCGAATCATCATGTTGATGTATACGTGAAGCATTAACCGGAAGCACTTTGTCGATAAACTGATCATATCCGGTGTGAAGATGTCAACCAACGGCTCTTAGAAGAAAACTCCATGTAAAGATGATCCGATAAGATGAAGCTTGGTTCTTACATGAGTTAGGAGCCGTTTGACCATTTATATTCTAAAATATCAATCAACCATGCAAAAATTCACACTTCTTCTCCCCTCAAGAATTGCATACGGAGATGCCATTCTTGACTAAATAAGTGATTATCATCCAAATGTTCTATTCACACTTCTCCCCATAAAATTAGCACATGATGTTGCCATCTTCATTATAATCGAGCAAGTTGAATAAGAAAACAATCAATGGTAGCCAGTTCACTTGATGACCAAGCGCATGGAAAAGCATGAAGCATGTTGATGAGAATGGTCATAATTAGAAGATTTCTCTTCTTGAAGATAAAGCGCCTTTGAAGCGTACACTTTTCTTTTCTTTAGAGTACGAGGCATGAACCGATGTGTTCATACGTCATAATCTCTCTTTTCAACTCTCTTGCAAAACATGTAATCAACCATTATCATTCAAGAGGCTCTTTGTAGTGACGGTGATGGAGAAAACCCAATATGATGAATTTGACCTTGAAGTAAACTAACCCGAACTCGTGACTTAAACTTGCACATATGTAACAAAGAGCGGTGCTTTGAGACTTCATTAGCATTTGAGTACTCTAAGTACTCTATACTCTTCAACCAACCAACCATCAAGTATAAGGCGTATATCACCTCTTGAAAATCCACAATTCAATGTGACCTTTGAGCACTACAATGTAACTCCTTAAAGTGATAGTTATTTTGTGATGTTGTGAGCCCAATTCCCCAGTGGTAAAAGAAAGGTAAAAGACACCCAACAATAACTAGATTTCCAAGTCTTCGTTTTTGATTAAGCATCGAACAAGGATCTCAAGAATCTTCATCCAACCATCCCCGATACCTTCGGATACTAAGTACACTCGCCGTGATATTTCACTTCAATCTCAAATAAATAATAGTGAATTAACTCCGTTGTCACATCTTACGATTAAACACTCAAATCTAGCCTTCTTTGATATTTAAATGAACTATGATAATGGTTTCATCCCGACCATGGTTAAAAGCATATAACCCCGTAAAACCATATAATAACCAAACGCCATGACAATAATCCAAACAATCACCCAATTCATGAAATACACCTTTTATCCTTCTTCAAGCGAAAACCGTAACACCAAAGATCGATAAGATACCGAAATACACTTTCCTTTCTCCGGGATGGTTCCATCATTACGGATTTTACAATTCTATGGTTTAAACCGAGAAATAGTTTCTTTCGCGGGATTTTACAAAACCAAGAATAAACCGTAAGATAGATCCGAAATTCTCATTACTTTAACCATGATGTTTCCATTGTTACGGATTTTACAAGTCTATGATTTAAACCGAGAAATAATTTCTTCGCGGATTTTACAAAATCAAGACAAACCGTAAACAATGTCAGCTTGAATGTATTATGACAATTTTGGTTTCGGTGAATATTTGTTTTAGGGGAACATGCAGCGGTTCATCGGCTAATAGTACTGACCACAGATGAAGATAATGTCACTTCAATTTCGCATCAATAATACCGTACAAAAAAACCCCGTAGTCATTTTTTTCAAATCGTAGTTCAAGCCGTGAATTTTGTATCCTCCGTGAAAAATTACCATACCAAAAATATTACCATACTTTATATGAAATGACATCCAAAATTTTTAGTTAAATGATATTAACTTTAAAATACGGATATCATTTTTTATGCAATTAACGTTTCAGCAGTCTACCACATGTAGCCAAACCATATATGTGAAAGCCCAAGACAACTAATCCAATTCAACTATGATCTGACATAGGTCCACGTTGAATCCAATTTTATTTGAGGCCCAAACCGGATGCAAATACAATCAAAAAGCCCGATCCATCTCAATCCAACCACATCCAGATATAAAACGTTGGAGCATTTTTACCCTAAACCTAAATATCACATTCACAAAAATACGCCTCCTTTTTGCTAATTTTTCTCCCAAGATAGATCTAAAAAAATTCTCATCACATCTCAATCTCTCAGCTTATCACAAAAGCTTCTCATCTCCTAATCATCACAATCAATTGAACACACAAACCCTAAAAGTCCTTAAAATATGCCGCCCCCAAACAAGCCACGGATCTTACTTCAAACACAGATCAAGAAAAGGCATCATCCATAATACGAATACCAGGCAAGTATTATCATCGTGACTACAACAAACTCGCCACAGGGATGGCTAGAGTTGTTGAGACATGGGACGGCAACAAAATATGAATTGGCTTCAAGATCCTCTCGGGGTCTAAGGTAGGGTTTTAATTGATGTGTCTTCTTGTTATGAACGAACCAAGAGAAGAGAGGGTAACATAATTTGTTATCTTCCTTGTCTTTTAATTCGGATAAATAATGAAGCTATGCTTCAATATTCTTATCAATGATGATTTTTTCGTGCAACCCCTTCAATGGGTTTTAATTATCTCTGAATATGCACGAAATGAAAACTGAGATTTGGTTATTGTTTGAGGTTTTTCATTAATTGATCATATGAACCGAATCAAATGGAAGACATAAACACAAGTTGTTTTTGATCTTATCATTAATTTTCGGATAGTACCAAGATGGTTTGCTTTCAACATAGATCGATGATGAGATGTATCTTTCGTGATTAGATCTTGAATGGTCTATGAGATGTACTAATACACCACGAAAAGAAAACGACTGAGATCTTTGAGTAGTAATTAATTTTCGATTAGAGTCTAGTTTGATTGAGCTTTGAGGAGTGATAGTGAGGGTCTTGGGTTGAGTCTAGGTCTAGGATAAATGATTGTTAGATGTTTATGGATTGAGTTGAACCTGTTGCTTTCTTTTTTTTTTTTCGTTAAAACCGAGCCATGGACTGATG
Source organism: Chrysanthemum lavandulifolium (assembly GCA_022545495.1). Classification (NCBI taxonomy): domain Eukaryota; kingdom Viridiplantae; phylum Streptophyta; class Magnoliopsida; order Asterales; family Asteraceae; genus Chrysanthemum; species Chrysanthemum lavandulifolium. Next base: position 197,945,068 of record CM040246.1, on the reverse strand, counting down.
ATGTTATAAGACTGAGGTCGAAGTGAGTCTTTGGTATTTAGGTATGTGGTCGTGAGGTCAAGTCTTCTCATTCTTCTTTTCTGTCACTGTCAAGTCGCTAGCCATTTATACAAAGCAAGTCGCTAGGTTTAGGATTAGAACCAAGTCGCTAGCTAATGAGCCAACTCGCTAGCATAGCCAAGTCGCTAGCATAGCCAACTCGCTAGCCTAGCCAACTCGCTAGCCTAGCCAAGTCGCTAGCATAGCCAACTCGCTAGCATAGCAGTCGCTAGCGTGAGCTTGACTCAATAGTCAACTCGCTTAGAAAACATTGTATCTGGACATCTTGTAAGGACAACTCGCTAGCATGAATAGATGAGTTTTCCGATGAGTTTTCAAACAACTTTTCCGCCACTTCAAATAAACCCGGAAAAGTTGCATAAAAGATGAAACTTTTGTTGTTTTGACCATGAAAAGATACGAAAAACCATTAAGACCACAAATATTTGACCATATTGACTACAAAATATGCATAACAAGACTGATAGAAACAAGATTCTAAGAGAACCAAAAGCAGATTAAAGCGATATGACCATAAGACCATTTTGACCAAACAAAAACACATAAAGCTTGTTTGTAAAAACAGTTTACCCATAACAATGTTCCGACCATACGAATACACAAAAACAGCTTCAAACACGAATCAAAACCACAAGAAATCATCAAAACACAACAACCTTGGCTCTGGTACCAATTGTAGGATCGTATATTTTATTGTGTTGATGATTCGGGTGGTCTTGGATGATCAAAATACATGTTTGCCATAGTTAGAGAGTTAGTTGAGAGAGAGAGGGTGTTCTTGCTAGAGGTTTACACAAAGTATGAAATATTAGATTGAATGAGCACCACCCTTCCATCCATGGAAGGGTATTTATACTTACAAACATAACGACCTCCTATCGGCCTGTGGATCAGGGATACAGTGGGTAAAGACCCGTCCTTCCTCCACGGTGTTGCACTAAACTATTCTACGCTACTAATTAACTAATAAACAACTTAATAACGTAAATAACGACAAGTCTACAAGCTAACTTATGCTAGATAATATTTGGGGTGACCGACACTTCACTATGGAATTTTCTAATTCCTAACAAGAAATCTTGAAACAAGTCGCTAAGCACCAAGTCGCTATAATACCAAGTTGCTAAGACACAATCAAGTCGCTAAATAACAACTTGCTAAGATCCAAGTCGCTAGCAAATTTTGACAGCAAGTCGCTAAGCACCTAAGTCGCTAAGTTGTTAAGTCACTAAATAGCAACTCGCTAAGCACCAAGTCGCCAACACCAAGTCGCTAAGAAACTTAAGAACAAATCGCTATCAAAATTGAAAGCAAGTCGCTACCTTACCAAGTCGCTACCCGTAGTGGAGAATCCACTAACAATACTATTTGTCGGCTTGTCTCAAAAGACAAGTCGCTAGGACCAAATCGCCACCAAACAACACCGCAACTCGCTAATTTTTCTCAAGCAAGTCGCTATGATGAATATCACAACGAGAACCAAGTCGCTAACATGAAAACTTTCAAAACACACTTTTCAATCCAAAACAAATCCAACCACGATGAATCAAGCTTACCAAATCAAAACCCAAGCACATACAATGATTCTAAACACAAAACAACACCCAAGATTCAAACTTTAACACTAGAAATTATCCAATGATGCAAAACCACTAAACTCTTTCAAACTCTAAAACCACCTAAAAGTCACTAGAAATCCAAAGATATGTAAGAGATGATCAAACCATGGCTCTTGATACCATTTGTAACATATTGGTTTCATAAACACACTAAACCAAAGATCAAAGTAGGCGATAATATGTTTTAGAGAGAAAGTTAGAGGTTTGGGAACTTTAGTGAGAGAAAGAAAAATCTTATTATGAGCTCCAACTCTCTACCTTGGGAGGTAGAGAGTATTTATAGTCATTACATAAACGCCACCTATCGGGCCGGATCGGGCATACGGTGGGTAAAGACCCGTCTGTCCTCCACGGTGTTACTTAAACTAAATACTACTTAACTTATAATAATCTACGACTACGAGCTTTCTAACGATTACATATACTGAGGTGACCGACTCTTCAATAACTGGATTTACTAAATCCTAACATGAAAGAACTTAGAATTCTCATCTCCTTCTACATCCCACCTTATTCTCGCTCAAGCATATTACCATATTCGTTCTCTTTTCCTCCCATTGTTTTCTTGTTTCCAATCACCGCTTCGTTCTTCTTCATTCAAAGTTCTCATTTTGCTTCAAGTTCCCACCTTGTAGCTTCCTTTTTAGTAGCTCAATCTTCTCCTTGTTACCACCAAACCTATCCTTACTCCACTCCCTTAGGCTTGCTTTGACGTTTTTAATCTATCACGAAAAACACAATCCGGACGAAAGCTTCTCACCTCTTTATTCCACGCCTCAATGACATGTATAAAGTCCGTTTCATCCATCCAAATATTAAAGATTCGAAATGGTTTTGGGCCAAAGTCTAAGTCCACATCCTTCAATACTATCGGAAATGATCCGATAATTTACGATCCAAAGCAATGACCGACAGACACCCCATAAGTTGTAAAATAATCATTCAACAAAAATGATCTAGTTTACTCACTCTAGTAAATCTCCTTCCACCCATCGAAATATCAACTAATCTAGTGTCATTAATGAACTCGATGTTCACCTGAGAGTTAAACTTATCATTGCTACTTCTAACCACGTTTAAATCCCCAAAGATACACCAAGCCCCTCGCCACCTGACCATCAATCCCGCTAATCTATCCCATAACGACGCTTTTTGTTGACTCACGTGTGGCCCATAAACGCAAACTAAAAAAATATCCTCCGCTTTCCCTTTCCACGAGCCCTTTATTGCTATGAATCTCTCATCTCCCACAGCCTCCTTGCATGTAAATATCCTTGTGTCCCAAATTACAATTACACCCCTCGAGCTCCCTGCTTTCAAGAATCGCAAATATCCATATCCTTTCTCGCTCCAATTATCTTCAATCCAAAAATCATCAACAATACCACTTTTTGTTTCTTGTATCCCAATGATGTCTGGTTGCTCATCCTTAATAATAGATCTAACCCATGCTTTTTTCCCAACCTCACCCATAACCCTTACATTAATAGAAATCAACTTCATTAAAAAAGATAAACGACCGAAATATCATACCAAGAGATCAGCTACTGCTGCTCAATAGCAGCCACTTTATCCATGTCACCCATATTTCTCTTACACTCTTTTTCGCTAAAGCCCACGACACTCCAATCATCTCCCCACTTCCTTCACACATTCCATATTTAACTCACACCTCGGACTTTCCAAATTTTCTCCTTCTTTTGTGCTCCCGAACCTAAAGATCTCATTATTGCCACCTTCTTCGTCAGTAATACTCCTTATAAATATCCAAATCCCTTTTCTCATCTCCACTAATCCTTCCACCTGTGTTTGCCTCACGACCTCATAGATTTAGTTATATCCTCCTTCCTACCTTCTTTATGTTACTTACACATTCCTCATTCGCCTTACCCGTATTGAAAGCCTTCTCAATCTTGACTCCTCCAAATACCGCTACGTTGCATGATTTCATCTTTTTCTCGACCTATTTCCTCCACTCCCACCGAGCTAGAAGGTGACACTTCTCTTTTCCTTTCTTCACATCGACAATTCTTGTTCCGCATCTTCATTCTTATTATGCGATTCATGGATCCCACAATTCTCATTCATTCGACCTCTATTATTTTTGTCATTCTAATACTTACCCCTTTCCCAGAACTTCTCTCGGTATTACTTTTGTTAATATTTCCTTGGTGTTTACTAGGTTGCGTCGATCCACAATCTCATCAGCCCAATATGTTGTCCATCATTCGAGTCCAATACAAAATCTCCCATCGCCCTTGTTCACATACCACCCGATCAAGAACATTTAAATTCATATTATCACATAAATTGTTGCTTGTGGTCCCACCCCAACATAATTATTATTTTCAACTAATATTGTATTTTCCCATACGCATTCTTTAGAGTTAGCCGCCATAATCTTGGAAACCTCGCTTTCCTCGAAACTATCCTTAACTAACGCTTCACTTGAAATCCTTGACGCTACATCTTTCTCATTATTCCGATTACGAATCCAATGACGGAATGTAACCGTCACCTTTACCCGACGTCTTCCCTATCTCCCCCACTTCTTCGTCACTGGATTCACTATTTTCACTGTTAGCCTCCTCCTCGCCATCACCATCGTCTTCGCCAATCTCCATATCGTCCTCATCCCGATTGTATTCTTCCTCTTTCAAGTTCGAATCTTCATGGTTACTCTTAACTGCTTCAAGTATCTCCGTGACAGTAATGTCTCTGACCTCTTCCACCACATTTACCTTATAGCTTTTTCCTTTCACTCTAACAACAATATCTTCCTTTACCAGGCCCTTGTTTATCGTATGTAAGTGTACCCTGCCGCAGACAATATTTTGGTTCCCATCTAGTCTACAATTATGCAGCCCCAAGATGGTGCCATGCAAAGCCGCAATCTTTCAAACATCGCCTCTCCCAACACGCCACAGGGGACACCCATAATGGTTATCCATGTCGTCCTCCCATGATCCTTTGTAAATTATCCCTCTCCTCAACTTATGTACCCATCTTCTTATACCGTGTTCAAGATCCTTTAAGACGTTATTCGCCGCTTCATTGTTCTCTAACACTACTAGAACTTACAACACTCCTAAAAGCTTAATTTCAATGTTACACACCCTTTTTCATTGTAAAGAATCGGTAACCTTGCGATATCATTAGTGAATCATCTGTACAAATTTAATGAATCATTACATAACTCGATTCTTACAAAGATTTGTGAATCAAATTTGTGATTTGTATATTTGATTCACTATTAATTGATATATACTTGTGAATCAAATAAAAAAATATGGATCCGAAGATTTCTTAATCTTCTCAATCTAAAAACCTTCTCAATAAAACCAAAGCATATATATATATATATTGCCTTAAAATGTTTTCTCAAAAATGTTTTCATAATAAAAAGTTTTTTAAATAACTAATCACATTATGAATGCTTATAGATAGTTGTGTATTTGTGATGTTTAACTCTTAGAGTAAACGGTATCATGAAGAGGGAGCTCTTCACCTCATGTGTCACCTTTTCGTTTGCTATTCGTTTGGTGCTCGCCGCTCAAACGAAGCAGAGAAATATAAATGAGTTTGCGCCTTTTTTTTTTTTTTTTTTTTTTAGTATATGTATAAACAAGAAATAGAGTAAGAAATAAATAAAATTAGAGTTGAGTGAAGCCTAAATGAAGAGTTTGTTTGGTGTTATAATTGAGAAGGTATTTTAAAGTGGGAGTATTGAAATGATGTGACATCCGGTAAGACTAAAATGAAGAGGAAGAGCTCTTCATGATAACACGAAAGCATTTTGAAAAAGAAATCAATATGCATTTATTTGTATATGTTGGCAGGAGAGCTAAATAATGACGAGTTAAAGAATATGCTTGCAAGAGGAAGAGCAAGCAAACATCAAAACAAAACTAAAAATTGTTTTAGTTAAAACTAGCGAGTGGTATCCGCGTACATACGCAGCGGATACCTCGTAATCAAAACTTTAGCAAACAAATATTATCCAGCTATATATTTTTCGTCAAAGTTTATGATTTTTTAATCGGATAATATATTATCCAATTAAAATTATCCGATTATATTGATCATGTGCATATATAATTATACATTTGAGTGAGAGGGTGTAAAAAGAGTATTAATTATATGTGTAATATTGATTTATTTGTGCATTAATTAGTTGTAAACATAGCTTTATAATAATGTATTGCTGAAATTTAAGGGTTTCCGATTATATTGATCATGTGGAGATATATTTACTACCTTATAATGCATTTAGGACATTTCTTTATATAGAAAGGCTTAAAATTCAGACATTCTAACTTACTTAATATGGAAATCAATAGTCAATAGTCAATAGCCAAAAATTTAAATGTCTTAAATTATGTAAACTTGTAACACCCTTAATATTAATATACCATTATACCTTATTTCAAAACTTATAACAACCCATTTAAAAAATTGTATGAAGACATTTTAAACCCATTTTAAAACAGACCCACGCACCTTACCCCACAAATAAAACCCACACAACACCTGCACTTCCATTTTCTATCCATCTCTCTCTTTAAAACACACAATCACATATCCATATCGCTCACTTTAGAAACATACAAACCCATAAAACAGAGCCACGCACCCCAACCCCACACATAAAAACTAACTGCACTTTCATTTTGGTTGTTTTTGTGTTCGCTTTTTTGTGGCAGATCTGGTCGTTGGTGCTTATAATGGTTTTAGCTGTGTATGTATTCGGTGGTTTTGGTAGTGGCGATTTTGTGTGGTTTTGTGGTAGCTCTAGAGGTGGCAATTGTTGCCCAATATGTAAAAAACGGGCTCATGTGGGCATTTTTGTAGAGCTTACGAATTAGTTTCGGCGACTGCTTATTTAGAAATTGTCGAACAGTGGAGTTCCAGTCTCGGATCTTGAATGGGCGATTTGGGCACTTTTTGAAATTGAATGGGCGACGTGGCGGATGTTGTGTACCAAACGAGACCAATGAAGTTTACCACTACCATTAATTAAAGATGAAAATTAACTAATAATGTTTGTTATAGATTTAGTTAAGAAAGAAGACCGGTGATGATGTTAAGAAAGAAAGATGTTTGTTATAGATTTAGTTAAGAAAAAAAGATGAAAAATAAATTCTGGCCGGTGATGATGTTAAAAAAGAAGACGATAAAACCTAAGAAAGAGAGAAGAAAACGGATGGAATCTTAAGCTAGCTGGCACCCATATAGCAACTATAAATTTTATTTTTGTTTGCTAGCTGAAATGTTATTTAAGCTTTTAATATTTTTATTTTTTTTAACAAAAGGATAATATAGTTATATAGTGATTTTAGATTACTTAACAACGGTTTGTTTTATATCGATTTGGTTTATTTTGGCGTTTGATGTACAAATTTGAGAAACATTTTATTTATTTGCTTATCGTATGATACTAAACAAATATTTGCATAAGGGTGGTGGTATATATTAGTGTTAATTCAGTATGTGATTCATTTTATTTTTATTTATTTTTATTTCTTATTTATGTATATATGATTGTAGAGTAAGTGAGGGAGAGAAAAAATTAATGGCTTGTAAAAGTTTTAATGATCAAGTAAGTAATGTAACCTCAAATCATGTAACCGTCATAAATAGATCAAGTAAGTATCTTTTTATTTTATAATAGCTTTCACTTATTAAACTTGTAACCTCCCATTTTTCTTTATTTTCATAATAACTTTTTATTTTATAATACATTTCACTTAATTAAAATATTTTATTTTATTTATGCTAACTTTCTCAAGTCATATGCTCACTTATAACAATTTATGTTGTTCTATTTATTTTCGGATCTTACATTTATTTAGGATATAAAATTGTTTTGTCTTACTATTGTTTAAAATTAATCTAACTTAAATTATCATCATTTGTAAAGTTATAGTTACAAAATACTCGTACAATTGAAAAACATATGCTCGTCGGAAAATTTAGTTCTGAGTCATGCATGGCATCGTTCTTGCGGGTAACTCGCTAAGAATTATACATTTGAGTGAGAAGGTGTAGAAAGAGTATAAATTATATTTGTAATATTGATTTATTTGTGCATTAATTAGTTGTAAACATAGCTTTGTAATAATGTATTCTTGAAATTTAAGTTTCTAATGTATTTAATGTTAGGTAATTATGCTTAAATTGTTTATACCTTTAGTAAAAATACTTGTATTGCTAAATTTTAAAGCATTAAATGCTCAATTGTGTTTAAATTAATTGTACATTTAGTAAAAATACTTGTAATATCTGAATTTTAAAGCATTAAATGCCCAAAAATGTCTTAATGCTTTATAAGATAGTATGGTAGATAGAGAATTTTAATAGAAATAAATAGAGCTTAATAATGACGAATTAAAGAATGTCCTTTTTGTTTGGAATTTGTTGTATGGTTATCTATAGAATGTGATTTCGACCCAACACGGCTTTGACGACCAAACCGATACTTAAAATTAAGTGTGGGTTGTGCAAAATAGATTTCGTCGTCGTTTGGGTCGACCTACCTAACCCGCTTATTAAATGTCGGTTCGGGTTGAGAATAAAATAATCGGTCGACCCACCAACCCGTTTAAGATTTTTTCATAAACTCAAAATTATTTATATTTTATTATGCGAGTTAAATGTGTTAAATGCGTTAACCCAACAACATGTTTAACTCGTGTAATGCGCAACTTTTGTGTATATAAAAAGGGTTAAATGGGTCAACCCGAAACCCACGAATCGATTCAACCCGTTTAACATATTCAACCCGAGTAACCTATTTAACCCGCCAACCCAAGTATATATACGGGTTAAATGGGTTAGTTTCGGGTTATGTCTAAACATGTTAGGGTTGCCATAGTTGACCCGATGATTTAAACAGGTCAGGTTTGGGTTGGGATTTTCTGACCCGCCAACCTGACAACCCGAACCCGCCAACCCGAACCCGACCCGTATTGCCACCCCTAGTTATCTATACTCTCTTATAAAGGGGGGTTTAGGACATTTTAAATAAAGAAGACTTAAAATTTATAAGACCAAAACATTTTATAAAAAGGAAGTTACGCATAAAAGGTTTCAATGTATCTTCTTTCCTCCATATTTACTCCCCCACATCACTAAAAACACCCGCCTACCACAATAACCTCTATCACTACCCTATTTTCCAAATTTCCACCATCTCTGTGTGTAATATCTCTAAAAACACATCATCTCTATTCCTCCAAAAACACACAAACACCACAAATCTATCTTCTTTCCTCCATAGTTTATATATTTTGAGACCGGAATCATTTTGAGTTGACTCATATTTACAAAAGGCTATGATTTAATACAAGTAAAAACAATACCAATGATCTAAAAATCATTTTTTGTAATCAAACAAGAATTGATGGATCTATTGACTAAAGGATAGTAACCAAGTATGTTAATATTTAGATATTAAAGGATTAGACATATCTTACTCGATTTAGTTGTTCACCATATAATATACAAAAAGTAAAAGATGTTAGCTATTGTGATTTCTGAGGTTGAAAAATTTGAGTTTAGACATAATTTCGGTGATGACAAAAAAAATCAATACTATAAAATAAAATAAAAAATCATGTGTATTATGTTAATCGAGGAAAATCAAAGTTTTGCATGCAAAATTATGCGATAATCATTTGCATTGCTATTTCTTATCATTATATTAATTAAAAGTAATCATTTATTCATTAAGTTATTGGTAGAAAAATATATAAACGAAACACATTTGTTCACCACAAAATAAGTTATCGGATATCCGCCGCGTTATCACGCAGATCCCGCTATCCTAAATTAAATGTTTACTATTTAAAATAGATAGAATTTTAATTGAAATTGCTATATTACCATCACTTGAAGTTATTTTACAAAATTTAAATAATCATTTATTAGTTAATTAAGATTATTAGCATTATGCAAAACGTAAAAACAGTTCATGATTTTGTGCTTTGTTTATGAACAATTATATGACCTTTGAGTCTTTAACCATGAATGAACCCACTTGGGTGCCTGAAGTAGGATAGGGGGCCACGCGATTTATATAAATTATTCTCAAGAAGTGACTATTTGGTATGTGCAACACTTATTTTTATTTTATTTTCTATGTGCGTGTTCTGAAAAAACATTTCCACAGGATGAATTGTAAGTTGCCTTTAACCTTTCGTTTGGTACAAACAAAATCATGTAAAGAATAAAGTTTATTATGGATCAAAACATGTCATTTCCATATAACAAAAGAAATGGTTCCCCTCTTTATGTCAACATCCATACACAAAAAGTTAACAGCATCGAATCAAAATTTATGTGCCTCAAACCATACAAATATGTGTTCTTATTTAAAGTCAAGTACTAAGATACAACTGTTAAGTAACTAATAAAGAAAATAAAAACAAAAAACAATTAACTGAAAAGAAATACCTGAATTTTCTATAGAAAGTATGCTTACGTAATCGAGAGTGTGACAATGAAAGAAAACAAACCATTCTTCTTCCACTAGTGGCTGGGGAATGAGATACGATGTAGTAAACCTCAAGTATAAATATCTCATCTTTTATATAATAAAAGAATTACATCATTTTGGAGTGTTTTTGCAAAACCCTTCTTATTGAAAAAAAATTAAACCAATAGGAGATGTTGATTTTGCCACGTAAGCGAAATTGGGTGACGTGATTGGTTAATTAAAGTCAAAATTAAATTGATTTTGGTAACCTTTAGTTTATTTGGTGTAGAATTTGGTTGAGAAAAACACATGAAAATATAGGTGTCAAATTTGTGAAACAAAACTTTAAAAGGAGGGTAATTAATAAACATTAGTGGGTAAATTTTAAAAATGCAGAGTAGTTAAGTGTAATATTATAAATTTCCATGCTTTTTTAATAACTTTAAATTAAACAAATATTCTCTTATATTTTATACCCCTATACTTTATAACTTAAAAATACAATATATATATGTGTTTTAAAACTCCAACATATAAATATACATAAGATTATAAATGTCATTTTTTTTACTATATATGTTATTTGTGACTCATTTATTTCATATTAAAAGATGATGAATGCGACATGAATTTGAATATTAAATACTATTAAATTATTGAAAGCGAGAATATAATTATCAAATCAGAAGACGAAGCATTGTAATATGAAAAAAAAAGGAAAAAAAAGATTGATTTATATACATTTCTTTCACGTAACTTTTATTTATTCATATGTAGAAAACATTTTAAAAAACTTTAAGGAGATATTTTAACTTCATCAATGTTTATTATCTGCAACTAAATTCGCATCTTGTGTACATTAGAATATCAATAGTGGAATTTAAATAGAAACATCAACATTTATATCAGCTAAATATAGTTGAATCTTGAGTTATCTAAAAAAAAAATTTTACAAAGTATGATTATACAAAATTCTAATGGATATAATGAATAATGAAAAACTCGTGCATAAGTATATAATTATATATAATTACCTTTAAAGACATAATATTTAAGATTGATACAATTTTTTTTTTTTTTTTTTTTTTTTTAAACCGCGTGCGATGCAAGATTATAACCTGGTTATGCTAAACAAAAACAAAAAGCACCTCGTTTTTCATCTTTCTCTCACTTGAAATTTGGGGAGAACCTAACGTTGAGGGACTGCGGATCATAACAAATCAATAGTGTTGATACAACCCCACAGAGAACTAATAAACAGACGAAAACCCGCTGAGCTATTATATTGCTTATTTATACTACTTTATAAAATGTTTAGGACTTTCTAAACAAAGAAGTCTTAAAAATTTTAAGACCAAAAACATTTCTTTAATAGGAAATTTCTACTACATTATGGAAAATTAAATGTTTTAAATTATAACAATCAAATATTAACCCAATTCACATACTTGTAACATCTCATACTTGTAATAATAGCCCATTAAAAGCTTGTAACATCCCATTAAAATTGAACCTTAACTTTTAAGAAACCTCTGCGTATATAAGTTCTATTATTATACATCAACGACCAAACACATAAAAACACACGCAATATATTTGGTATTTCACTTATATTTCTACCCTCAAAACACACCAATCTCCACCTTACTCCATCCCCGCCATCCTCTCGCACGTTTAATCGTGGACTGCCACGCATCACATGCAGTCTTCTAATAACTTAACAAAACATACAGTTAAGGTCAACAATCTTAAAAAGTAAAAACTCTATGAAAGGTGTTTGGGTATCTGAAATAAGCGGCAAATATCTTGTGAACTACTCTGATATAAGCATATATAGTTTTTAGCAACAAAAACTAAAAACATCCAATACTAAAGGCAAAATAACACACAACAATATAAATTCTTGATCCATTTACAAATATGTGGACGCGATTTAACAAGGAAAACAATATTCCACACATATGAACCAAAATTCCAAATGCAAGGCAAGTTAGGATCCAGATAACATGTGGCAAACTAGCAGCAGCTTCATCTAAAAAGACTTTTACCAAACCTAGGCTTAAGTTTCACATTCAAGGGCCTAGTAACAAAGGCGCATCCTTCTTTTTAGATTTATCATCACCATTAGCCGGTCGGCTTGCACCTCTAAGAGGAGACTCAAACATCTTGGATGCGACATCTGGTGGTGCATCATCTGTATCGTCACCAGGAAGAACCACGAGGCCCTTTTCCCGAAGGGATGATGGTTCATTGTAATGTGCCGTCCATAGGGAGTCCACAAGTTTTCGTTCATCCCTAACAGCAGCAAGATCTTCAGCAGACATAATGCTAATACTGTTAATTCTTTCTTGGAGGACTTGTTTTAGTTTTTCCTCATCTTCATGTGTGCTAACATTTGTTTTTCCTGATTCGTCTTTGGAAAGTTCGTAAAGACCCCTTAATGCACCTTCACGTACTTCTGGATCTTCACTACCAACAAGATGTGTCAAGATGCGTGGAAACCCGAGCTCGGTAACAACATTGCAGTCACTTGGATTTTCTTGAATCAAGTATTGGATCAAGTTTAGTGCTTTCCTGCATCATGATTATTTACACTCTTGTTAGTTACAAACCTAGACGAGTTTATGCAAATTATAGGCCACCTTTTTGGTTAGAGGCGGCAAAACGGTCTTAGTAGGTTGGTCTGAGTAATGAGTTAAATCGCACAATTTAGACCACACATTTTTATGTTTAGTTGCTCCCCTTTAGGTGCCCTTTTATATTATCATTGTGTTGTCTACAGTATTTACAACAGCTAAAATGGGTTCAGCTAGTTTTTGGATTGAACTACGCGTTTTGTCCCTTTAATTTGAGCAATAAAAGAGCAAAACACAATTATGAAACAGATTATTACAATTATCTGATTTTTATTTTTTATTTTAAATAAAGCAGGACGTGGCATACATTAAAAACAGACTTTAGGTGACTTTCAACATGTTTGACCCATTCCCTTTTAAGGTAATATTTAATTTGGCCTGTTCAAGATACAACACGATCCATTTCCACTCACTCATAAGTAATTAAGTGGATAATTCTTTGATAGACCAAAGAAGTTGGTTTAGACTCATAAAATTTCATGACATACAAGTTATCACAAATGATGGTAGGTTACAGAAAAGTTTTAATACCTCTGGAATCTGACATTTTCAGAACTTAGGGCATCTCTCAGACCAGCATAACCATTTGCAAGACGGAATGCTGCAATCCCTGGCTTATTGTGTCTGATTAAAGCTGAAATTCACCATTAGAGAAACAGTATAAGTTACAACTGTAAACCACGTATAAGAAGGGAAGCAAAGGAACTTGACTTCCACACAAACACGCGAGGATGGGTAAGACAAGGGGATGTTTGGATATGCTGTTGAGAAGTGATTATGGGATGTTTGATCATCTATCACAAGCAGGTAGTGTTTGGATGTACTTATGTAACTATGTTATTTAAAGTCATAATAACTAGATAATCAGATGTTTGACTTTGCTGTAAAAAGTATCATTCATACTTTTGTGGAATCAGAGTAAAATCTGTGAAATTCGTTTTAGCAGACTAAATGTGAATTAAGTTTAGCCTTAGATAACGCTGGAGTGGCCACACCAACCTCCTAAAAAGGGAGGGCTTTTACCCGGTTTGAGTTTGTGTGGCAGTGGGTTCAAACCCTGTGTTTATAAATATAATATAAACACCCTGTGGTTTTGTTAGACTAGCATGACACTGTAGTTAACTCTAAGCCTCTAACCATGTTTGACCATTTAAAACACAACCTTAAGTCCCGATGATGACAAAGTCAGTTCGAAAACATCAATAAACACACCCCCATCGTATCCAAAGAAAAATAATTACAATTCTAGACTCAAAGGGCTACTTACAGGATATTGCACCAAGCGCCTTGGTCCGAACAGTAACATCATTATCAGAAGTGAAATTTGTAAGCAAAGGCTCCATGCCATTTGCGTCCATAACCAATTGCTGACTCTTTGGATTGTTTTGAACAATAGTACTTACAACCTCGGCAGCCTTGGCTCGTATGTTAGCGCGGGAGTTGCTCAGATATTTTAGAAGAGGCGCCAAACCACCAATAGTGTGGAGATCTGACAAAACATTTACATATAAAACACATCAGACATGTTTTCAACAAGGTGAGAAAAGAAGAGATGTTGGTAGCAAAAGAGGTTGAATTGAAGAATTCACGAAAATGAATCTTGTTCAACCACCCAGCATACCACAGCAAAAAACACAAAATCTTATATTACAATCATGAAAAGTCATTGGTTTACTATTGACAAACAGCATTAACAAGAAAAGATGGTAGGAAAAACTCACCATTGGCCATATCAATAGACTCCACATGTTCCTGAAGCTCATCCAACATGCCTGTAACGAAACATAGAATCAAACATACCTTAGCAATGCCAAAACGTATACATATATTACACATAGATGTTACATGCTGATAATACCTTCAATATCTGTTGCACTTACACCTTGCTCCTCCAACACGCTGTCAGGAGTTTGCATAACAAGAGTTATCTCTTTCATGCGCTTGACCACATCAATAGTTTGAGCTTGCATAGCTTCCATGAACCATTTGCGATCCTCCTCACTAAACACAAATAAAATAAACATATCAAACACCACAACTTTGCCAAATTATATAAACTCAAAGATGAAGAGGAAGGAAAAAATATCACTCAGTCTTTATTATTGATTTATAACGCAACTTTGACAAAATCTATAAACTCAAAGATGAAGAGGAAGGAAAATATATTCACTCAATCTTTATTATTGATTTAAAAATAAAACATTCAAAATTTATATACATGTTGATTGAAGTCAAACATTTAACCTCTAGCAGAATATACAATAGCAGTTTATGGCTCAAATATAATCATGGAGAAGTTAAAAGACTGACACTTGTGTTATAACATCAAATCAACCTAAAGTTAGAAATCTCTCAGTCCACACTTGACATTGGAGTCAACCTAATAATTTACCTAATGTTATAGAGTCATAAGATGAAATGAATTTTCCACAACTCAGTCAACACTTGTATAGTCAAATCTTTATTGACAACATCAGTTTATGCTCACAATGTAACCACTGATACTTGATTCAATCTTCATAACCAAATATATACCACCACACAAATGTTTAGATGCGCACAGCTTATATAAGGTGTCTGCATACAATTTCTTTTCATTATCAGATATCTTAAATATCCATATAAACTACTGTACCAACATTTGTTCAGTGCAACTATCTTGTTTGGCATATGCAGATCATAATTATCTACAACACATATGCAAGGCAAAAAAGGTTTCTAATCTAGGTGGTCCAAAACCATTGCCGATTATCTATAACTACAAGACCTGTGTATGATAATCTAATCTTATTGCTTATTTGTCCTGCTAGCACTTAAAACATATACATAAGCACTAATATTTGCTTAAAAAAAAGAAAATAAGCACTTGAACAAATAGTGTTTAAATTTTCTCATGTCATATATATTTTTCCAATCTAATCAAATCATAAGAGTTTTAGGTTTAATGTTAAGAAATTTATAACCACCTGGTTATCGAAAAACTAAGGGGCTGTTTAGTTGGTGAAAAAATTTCTTATTTTTCCGTTTCCAAATTCCTAGAGAAGGGATTGGTTTTTCTTCTCTAGAAAAGAGTTGAGAATTTTGAAAACCCGTTTAGATGGATTTATATTTTTCATTTTTTAAAAACGTAAAAAAAAGGACAAAAACGTAAAAAAAAACGGACAAAAAGGTAAGAAAACGGACGACAACGTAAAAACGTATAAAATCGAAAAAACGGATGAAAACGTATTAAAACGGACGTATAAAAATTGAGAATGAAAAAAGTGAGAAGAGTAAAATGAGCTTTTCAAATTTGTAGTTAAAATTTGGAAAATGAGAATTTCACATTTTTGGAAAATTGTTGAAAAAAGTGTAACTAAACGGATTTTCAATTTTTCCCTTTTCATATGAAAAATTTCCTGGAGAAATGAAAAAAATTTCACCAACTAAACGGCCCCTAAGTTGGGATTGGTTTGCAAGAAGAAATTTTCTACTTATCTTGAGGTGAAAATTAGACCCCAAGTGCTTTATAACAAACTTTTTAAAATATGATTGGTAGCGTATACAAAATAAGAAAACCCCTAATGGCCTAGGGGTACATGTGACTCCAATCATCTGTTTGTTTACTATTAAACAAGAATAAGGACTAGTAGTATATTGGATGAAAAGCAAACCTTAAGTTTGTGGGTTTAGCAGTGCCATCGGAATTAGCAATACTCCATTTAAGCAAACCATCCCAGTTCGGTCCTCCTCCTCCTCCTTCTTTTGCCATATCTCTGCAAACATAGATCGTTTTACAAGTTTTTAATATACGAACCATAAAGGTTAGAACAAAACTTCAATTAAAACGATTCAACTAATCATTAATACCTACCCGTGATTTCTGTTGAAGCGAAAAGTAGAAAACTCAGACGGAGCCTTGTTTGATTTTCAATGATGATATTTGATATTTGAGATTCGAGATGGTAGTAGTATATGTATATATAGGGGATGGAAAGGGGCGGGGAGGGTGGTATTTGGAATCTTAGAGGGTTCTAGAACCTGCTTCAGGGAGTTGAATTTCTCGACTCTACCATACACATCAACTAATTAGGGTCCGGTTAACCTTTGCTATATTAAGGGTATGTTAGCTGGGGCAGGGTTAAAATTTGAAATTGAAACAGATTATGTTCTAAATTAAAATTTGATTTTTGTAAACTTGTTTTAAGAAATTTGAAATGGGTTTATTATTACAAAATTATTAAAAGGATATAAGTAAGTGAGTTTTATGGTATATGTTAAATATTTTGTGAAGAATATGTAATTTATGGTTCATAAACTTTGGTAAAGTTTTAGCTCCTTTTATGGGCTAAAGTTTTAAGAACTTATGATTTCATGTTCGCACGTAACAACGAGACTTATTTTATAAACCATTTTAAAAGTTTCGTTCTATATGCCTCCATACCTCCCAAACACACCTATGGCTTTTGCTAACCCATTGGTTGTTTATACACTGTTAAAAATATTATACATTATTCATTATGTAGTATTATGCATTTAATATATATGAAATTTATAAATATAATAATACACGAATCATACTGACTGCTTTTATTGAATAAAATATTATTTTTCTTTTGGGCTATGTTTAGGCTAAGGTGTGTTGGTATTATTCAGCCACGGTTGGCTTCTAAAGGCCTAAATAGTTTACCGGTGTTTTCCGTTTTGTACACGTGAGGTTTTACCACGTACCTTTGCCTATATACAATGTATCTTATCAAGATTGTTACACGTATCCTTCTTTCTAGAACAATTATTTGTACGGGAGAAGAGTAGTTGATCTACTAGGGTTTCAATCTGGAATTGTAAGTTACGTGTATTTTTTTTGTTTTATGTTGTTGTTCTTGCATTTTCTTAATGCATGTAATTTTTGTAATTTGTTAGCCTAAAGGCATTGCATGGAATGGGTGTTATTTGTTGTCGTTTGAGTTATATTGCATGTCAATGTTGTATGTTTCATGGTCCATGTGTTTCCAATTCTTTGATGTTAATATTGTTAACTGACTTGAGGTTGATCAGATAAGTTTGTTTGTGTCTTGCTGATGCCCAACAATTATTGCCATATTTTACATTTGCATATCATTATGATAGTAATTAAGCTTTGCTTTCTGTGCTATTTGCAAAAAAATATGAAAACCAAGAGGAGATTAGCTCCATCAATTGTCAATGCTTTTGCGCCGACGGACCATGTACAATAATAGAGTTGTTCAAGTCAAGAACAACCCCCTATTGATGCGTCTGGTAGCCACAATATTGACCTTTTAACAAACCCCAACTACATGGCCGACTCGATATCCCTGTCACCTGCTAATAGTCACTCATCGGCGGGCTTTAACAAAGTCTCGGGTAATACTGGACCGTGTGTTATGGACTTCAATTTTGCAAGCGGTAGTGTCAGTTGTACCGGTCACCACCTTATGGATTCTTCGTTTGTAAACACCAATGTCACCATTGTTGCAAATGAGCATGTTAATTGTCCAACGCCGCATGACAATGTTCGTCATTTGCGAAATACACATGCGCTACCGGCTTATCAAAATAAGCATGCTACTCCAAATGTTACTCTCTTAGATTTTGATTGAGGGATCGTCAGGGTTGAATCAGAAAATTATGGTGCGCAAATTCGAAAGCATGCATAACTGCCGCATTTAAGCTGGTAGGTAATTTGCATATCCCATATCTTGCTATTTAGTGTGCATACTCATTGAGTTGTATTCTCTCTGGCAACCTTTATTCGCGTTTTTTTGTCTAGAGGCAAGTGCCCGGTCGAACGTGCAGTCAAAGAGTCGCTTTCAAATGTGATAGGCGGTTCGCCGCAGGTTAAACTTTAGCCAAACCCATCATGTACATACCGCAGTACAATCACATTTACACTGAAATGTAACACGTGGATCTGTAAATGAAATGCCGTATGGCGGGCCCGAGGAAGCCAGTGTCTCAGGTATTGGTTACATGAATATTTTAAATAATGTTCAATCATCATAAACAATTTAAAATTACATTTTCAATATTTACAGGAACAAGTACTGATTCATCAATGTTCAATCCTGATCAACACGCCAACCATGGAAATGTTAGAAACCGAGGTACATTGCTTATTGTGCTGAAATAAATCCAGTAACCTGTTATGGTTCTCCCTATTGGGTAAACATTCTTACATTTTTTTTATATTCACTTGATAGGGCCTCCGTTTGAGTATGCACGAATGGGTGATTGCAACCAAATTTGTAGATGGTGCAATGCAATGTTTTGGTATGAGGAAAGGCTTACGAGTTCTAAGGTGGCTGGAGGGCCAGTGTATAGTAGATGTTGCCTATCGGGGAAGGTGAAGTTACCTCAAACTCGCGAACCTCCAACGTATATCCGCCAATTTCATTTCATGGAGAATATCCGTGCATATAACTAGATGTTTGCAATGACATCCTTGGGAGCTCGATAGACGAAACCATTAATGTAAGTCGTAGCCCATATGTGTTCAAAGTTTCGTGCCGATCTATCATCGGATATGTGGCCTTTGCCCAAAATGACCGTGAACCAAGATTCTTGCAGCTAGACATTTATGATACTCAGCATGAAGTTGAGAACCGAATGGCACACTTCAATACTGATTCTGCATGTAACTTAGACCGGAACATTGTTGAAGGTCTTATTGAATTCTTAGACAACAACAACGCATTGGTCTAGTTATTCAGAACAGCTCGCAATAAACTGGAAGACAATGACGTGCCAGAATTTAAGGTCACGCTCTTTGGAGTTGTACGCGACCGAAAATACGACTTACCTTCAGGTGACACCATTGGTGCAATTATTTTCGATGCTGGCCCAGAAACACAATCAGACTATGATGTCATTATTGAAGAACATATGTCTGGTCCGAAACATATAAACAAGCTACATCCATGTTACATGTCACTACAATACCCATTGTTGTTCATTTATGGAGAAGAATGGTATCACTTAGGATTACGCCTGGATGAAGACTCGGCAAGTGGCAATGTAGAAGCAAGAAGATTGTCTATGTTTTTGTATTATTCGTACCAAATACATGACCGTGTAGGATGGTACAAATTAATTACTAGAAGTGGCCGTCTATTTCAACAATATGTGGTGACTGCATATTGCAGCATAGAACAAAGCAGGCTAGACTACATCCGTGAAAAACAAAATAATATAAGAACTGAATACCTTTCAGGCCTCTAAGATGCAATTGTTCGTGGTGATAGATATGGGTCCGATGTGGGTTCTAGAATTACACTCCCAGCATCATTCACTATAGGCCCAAGATACATGTATAGCCATTATCTTGACACACTAGCGATCTGCAGAGTTCATGGGAATTTTTCATTCTTTATTACATTTACCTGCAATGTAAACTGGCCGGAGATACAGGCTTATATGGAATCATTCCCAGAGCTAACAATTGCAGATAGGCAAGATATTGTCGTAAGGGTATTTCAGCAAAAAGCCCACGATTTAGTTCATTACTTGCAACACGCAACACCTCTGGGCTACACATCAGCATGTATATTTTCATACTTTATGTTTTAACATTTCTATTACGTTATAACTTCACATATCTAAATTATTTGTTATAATGTATGTCACAGTTTTATACACAATTGAGTTTCAAAAACGAGGACTCCCATACTGTCATTTGTTGTTATGGAATAGAGATAATTCCAGAATAAGGTATGATAGAGACGTTGACAGATATATAAGTGCGGAATTACCTAACCCAGCAGCGGATCCAGAATGCTACCGTATTGCGTCAGAGCTGATAATGGACGGACCTTGCGGCAATGCAAACAGGTCGGCTCCATGTATGCAAGGCCAATCTACATGCAAGAAGCTATTTCCAAAATAATATTTCAATGAAACTTTCATAGACAAAAAAGGTTACGTTCATTACCTTAGAAGGGACACGCCAACGTATACAATAAAACAAAATGTGAGATTAGGTAACCCATATATTGTGCCTTACAACAAGGAACTATGTATGCGGTTCTATGCCCACATCAACGTGGAATACTATGGTCAAGTACCTATTAGAATATATATCAGAGGGAACGGATAGGATTCTTGCTCGCATTACTAGACCAATAGGTGACACCTCTAACCGACAAGCATCAACGTCTGATCCAGGGCCTTCAACAAGCAGATCTGCAGCACATATTGACAAAATCAAGAACTATATTGACGCCATATACATTGGCCCCCACAAAGCATGTTGGATAATCTTTAGGTTCGATATCCATTTTAGAGAGACTGTAGTTCAGATACTTGTCGTGTATTTGGAAAACATGCAAAGAGTGTCTTTTAGAAATGATGCTCTCCTTCGCAACGTAATAGACCATTCAAAAAGCAAAAAAACTACACTTATAGAATGGCTTGATTTCAATGAACATTACACAATAGGTCATCATTTAACATACTTGGATTTCTCTTCTGAGTTTGTTTGGTACAAAGCAGACAGGTTATGGCTTCCACGTCAGAGCAGGACAAAGGGATCAATAGGCAGGTTAACATACGTACACCCAGGTTGTGGGGATCTCTTTTATCAAAGAATTTTGCTATGCCATCAGAAAGGTTGCAAGTCATTTAGAGATATACGGACAGTCGATGACACGGTCTATGCTACAAACAGAGCTGCTTGCGAGGCATTAGGCCTACTAGGAAATGATCGAGAATGGGAAATAGCAATACAAGAATCTGCAATGTCGGCAAAAACTAGCCAAATACGTGCCCTTTTTGTCCAAATGCTTATAATTTGTGATGTCTCACATCCGGTACGTCTATGGTCAACCTATTGGGAGCTAATGTCACACGACATACTAATCAGATTGTCAGAACTCTTAAACATACCAAACCTCTACCTAAACCGTGAAGAGTTTTAAGGTGGAGTCCTTTTTGAACTTGAAGCTGAACTTTCTTTCTATGACAAGTCACTTACAAATTACGGCCTCCCAAAACTACCACAATGTTTGCTAGAAATTATTAGAGAATCGCGCAGTCATGGAAGAAAGAAGCTACAACCGTGAAGAGTTGGCAAGACAAGAAGGAATGATGGTACCGAGGTTAAACCAGAGACAACGAATCATGTATGACCTCATAATTCAAGCAGTCGAGCATAATAATCAAGAATTGGTTTTTGTCTATGGTCATTGAGGAACAGGGAAGACATTCATGTGGAAAACCATAATCAACACTTTAAGATCCCAAGGTAAATTTGTTTTGGAAATTGCATCATCATGGATAGCATCGCTATTGCTTCCTGCAGGCAGAACTGCACACTCAAGATTCAAGTTACCGTTAGACTTGATCGACGAATCAATGTGTAATGTCAATAAAAAAACACAGCTCGCAAATTTATTTGATGAAACAGATCTTATAATATGGGATGAGCCTCTAATGAATGATCGGCGATGTTTTGAGGCTCTTGACCGAACATTGAACGATTTATTACAAGTACCAGACAAACCATTTGCTAATAAACCAATCATGCTTGGTGGTGATTTCCGACAAACCTTGCCTGTAAAAAAAAGGCTTCCATTGGTGAAATCATAGGGTCATCAATATCACAATCTTACCTTTGGCCCCATTTCAAAGTCCACACCCTTTACGAAAACATGCGCCTAAACTGTCCAGTATATGTGAAACTGAACGTTCAGGAGTACAAGCTTCTTTCAGATTGGTTACTAGCTATAGGAAACAGTACTTGTGGTGTACCTGATGAAGAAGACCCTGATAATACATCTTGGGTTAATATACTCGACTAATATTGTCTCCCAGATACGGAACAAGGATTGACATATTTGATAAATTTCATATATGATGATACTACATTGCAACAACCATCTGCAGAAACACTACTACATAAAGCTATCATATGTTCCAAGAATGAGACGGCAGATAGTATAAACATGCAAGTATTGAGTTTGCTACGCAACCACAACCATTTTTACTAGAGCCAATATGAAGCGACACCGCATGGGAACGATGGCGTGGCAACTGAACTGCTCTATCCAACTGAATATCTAAATACTCTGTCTTTCTCAGGTATACCGCCACATATATTAGAATTAAGGAAAGGGAACCTGTCATGCTATTGCATAACATTAACTTGAAGGGTGGTTTATGCAATGGCACAAGAATTATAGTAAGTCACCGACAAAAGTAATTGAAGCTCAAATCATTACCGAACAAGGATATCTCGAAGGTGTTTTGCCTCGCATATTTCTCACGTACAAAGACGAGAGTCGCCTTTGTATTCAAGAGGAAGCAATTACCGATAAAATTTTGCTACGCTATGATCATCAACAAAAGTCAAGGACAATCATTAAACAAAATTTGGAGCCTACTTACCATAACCGCTTTTTGACACGATCAACTATATGTTGCCCTATCACGAGCAACATCGCTGCGGTTTAAAAGTCATTATTAATCAGGATAGCGAAAGACCACCAAATACAACCAAAAACATAGTTTATAAAGATTTCCTTGCACATATAAACAGCACACAGGTTTTCTCTATATTCTTTAGGCACAAGTAGATAATCATTAAGCATGCGTGTAACAATAACATCGACCACTGCAATGTCTTTCATATTGCCTTTGTGTGCCCATAGCTAACATATATTAACATATGAAACATTTGCATGTAACATTTCAATATATATTGTGTTATTTTATTTGTGCAAGATGTTCTATGCACCGCATATTAAACAATTATGTAACATGTTAATTACCGAAAAATGTTAACTTACGACTACATTGGTATTTGTCAGGAAAATGGCTATGACAACTAGCACAAATGCATTAGCAAAGTCATCAGGAAAACAACCTATGATAGAAGCAGAGCTTACAAGTGTCGAAAGCATAAAACCAACAGAAATCAACAAGGTCATAGAAGTCAAAGTGTATCGCAAACGGCCTGCCCATGGGTTCAACGACACATCACCTACAGGGTTATGTTGCATTCTTCTAGATAAACAGGTACAACTATTTCCAGAAAATGTACTGATTCATATAACTTGGCACAGTATAAAAAACAATACAAATATTAAGATAACGGAAACGTATCCTGCAGGGTTGCACTATACAAGCTAACACACAGTTGCAAGAAATGCGCGACATTGACAAAAAGCTACAGTTAAACAAGGCATACCGAATTTCATGCTTTGGGTACCTCGAAACAGATAATTAGCAACGAAATTTGAAAAACAAGACAACACTTGAATTTGGCAAGTATACACAGATCGATCCTATCAATGATGACAGCTTCCCAGAACACTACTTTGACTTTGCTGACTACAATGATGTTCAATAAAGAGCTGATTACGGGAGCACAATACTTACAGGTAAATAACAACTGCACTAAAACATACCAACTCTTATCACCAATACTAACAACTAGATTGAATGCAAACCACATTGGATACGTAGAAAGGCTTGATGATGAAAGAACAACAGGTCAAACAACAAGGAGAGACATTGAAATATACAATCTTCAGTAAGTTTACAATACATACACCATAATACTATGTAAATATATGCAGAAATACTATGTTAATTGCCAACCTTTAACCAAATGCATGTCCAAATTGTGGGGGCCAAAGGGTTCGATTTACTCTATGGAATATTATGGCGAAAGCATTCAGGATTGAAGAATATCTACAAGCCACTTCACCTGTCGTGCTTGCCGTAAGCTCCTGCTGGGCAAAACATTTCAAAGGTAAATAAAACCAAAAAGGAAACAATCAAACTACAAAAGGCATTACATCTGACAAAAGTCACTATCTATGAAATTTTCAGGATTACAACTATCAGTAACACCAGCTACCAATTACTATTTCAATCCACGAATACCAGAAACTGAGCATATTCATGAAGTGTAAGGAGTGTTACAAAATAATTAGAAATCTATTATTTAATTTTTTTTTGTCTCTACAAATAAATAACATAGTTAACAAACCATTTGCTTATCTGTTACAATTTTGCAGCAACAGTAGAACCATCACCAGTGCTACAAGTGCAAACACAAAGGCGGAGTAACATAGATGAAGAGAAACTCAGGAACATAATACAGTTGTCGACTGCAACTGAGATTAATCCAGAGCACTATGTGGTATTAAAAAAAGTTACCTAAAACACTTACACGTTATTTGACTACAAGGTTAAAGATAAGTCAATTCCAATTGCAAGATGTTAGATTTACAGTTGAAGCAGATATAATAAGAATCGATCCTACAAAACCCTGATACTTCGTCAAATGCAAGACATGTGGCAGAAAGATGACAACTCAGTCCACTCATCAATAATGCAAGCAGACAGCCGGTGACCAAAACCCGTTGTATAGGTACAATACTCAAACCTAAACTTTAAACTACAAAATAATATTATCCAAACATATGTCAAATAACAAGTCTAATGGTAAAATTCATTGAATCAGAACATAACTATTCCTTCAAAGCAATAATCAACGATGGCACATCTATGGTTACACTAACATGCTTCAGTCCTGAGGCGCATTAAATGACAACATCAATTGCCAAAGTGTTGCCCAAGCTAAATAACAAAGACCCACGCATATTGCCAGAATTCCTGACCAATTTTCAAAACACAAGGCATGAATTTCAGTTCCACTTTGCTTCGGGAAGTAATATATAGAAAAGGGCATTCATCTTAGACAAAACCTTCAGCCAAACCCCACTGCTACTTCCGGGTCCAACAGAAGCCTCAGCATCTGAGCAAACATCCCAAAGTACAAAACCCTTAGAACCTAATACACACACGCCTCCAGTGAATAAGAAACCGTTACCACATATGGCAAACCTGCACCCGCCATGCTAACAACAACACCTCCCGCCACAGACTTTCACTCTACAGACCAGCAAACAGAACCACAAACAACTGTACCAACCATGAAACCATCAGTTAAACACTCTCCAGCTACAGCCACACCACCACAATGCACAC
This sequence comes from Chrysanthemum lavandulifolium, assembly GCA_022545495.1. Classification (NCBI taxonomy): domain Eukaryota; kingdom Viridiplantae; phylum Streptophyta; class Magnoliopsida; order Asterales; family Asteraceae; genus Chrysanthemum; species Chrysanthemum lavandulifolium. The sequence goes on along the minus strand of CM040246.1, from coordinate 197,919,284 downwards.
CACAAGACGCTACCCCTGGCCTCAACACAGAACGTACCATTCAAGAGGCACAAAAAGAAACTGGCGAGCCACAAGTCAAAGAAAAGATGCCAAAGCCTCAGGAATTAGCAAAGGGCGTCGAAACATCAGGACACATCCCAATGCGTAGGGCATTGTTTCAAGGAAAGTCATAGAACTAACCGAAATAGGCTGGAAAGAAAAGCAGGCGTAAGTGATCAAGAGAGTGAATGGTCATACTAGGACATTTCGGTAGGCATAAGGCCACTAATATAGTTTTCAAATATGTAATATAAGTACATCTAACTACTTTGTATCTATATCTACGACATGACCCAGCGATAGAAAACCGCAAAAGACAATTGGCCACAACATTTGCCACACGTTTTTGTATGAAACATGCAATGTGAATAGCGGTTCAGCCGCTTAAGTTTATTGATAAATAATATTTAATGTTTGTACGTTGCAAATTATTACCAAATCTACTTAGATAGCAAACAACAAGCTACATCATATAAATTACAAGTGAAAAAACAAACATAAAAATAGCAAATGGATCATAATAGTGATTTACATTCATTAAACCATTGCGCTTGCATATAACAAAGTTCCTAACATTGGCACCCAACCATTTTAATTACATAAACTACCCAACCAACTATACGCTAAACCATACCAACCACCAAACACTGCCATAACGTTTCACCTATACAAAAAACCATACCAACAAGCCACCAACATCAAGGGATCAAAAGATTCGCCAAGCTTAACTACATGCTAACATGACCTAAACAGAAACATAAACAACTAACCCTACATCTAAAAAACAGGGCCTTCCCAAGACATCCCACAAGCTTCAAAACACACCATTACACCACAAGATAATACTCCATAGCTTCAAGCTTTTCAATGAAGAGGCAGAGATCATGGAGACGGACATACAAATGGGTCACAACAGTCAACAACCTGGCCACCTCTGCAAGGTCCTCAGTCTGCATGCGCATCATATCTATGATTGCCTTCAAAGAAGAGTCAGACCCACAAAGCATCTGGAATTCTTCAATAGTTTTCTCCCTGGCATCCAGCCTAGCACTAATCTCATGCGCCTTTGCCCTAATATCTGATTCATCTTGGAATGTTAGCTGCAACTGACCACGATAAAAGACTAAAAGCACATCCTTAGGTAGCCTGGACCTTGCAATCACTGCTAGATTATCACAAACACTCATGTGAGTAGGCATTTTTGGTTATGCAGTAGTTATGGATCGCAACTGAGTTTCAGTGTATTTAGGTGAGAGTTTGAGTTTAGGTAAAAAAAATGATTATGTGTAGATTTGCAAGATAAATATCTTGATATTTTTACACTAAAAAGGACAATGCTTTAAATAAGCCCAATACCACAACAAATTGTAGCAAACAAAACAATACATTAACCCACCAGGCCCAAACCCAAATGTTAGGTCACCATAATATGATAACACAAGTATGTTTAGATGTAAATAAGAAGAGAGAAAGGGAAAGAGTGGCATATTCTTTCACACACAAGAATAATGAAACGATATGTATAAAATGAAAGAACCAACACCCTCCTAAGAGGGATACGTGTGTTTATATAGGAAATGGAGCTAGGGCAACACTTCTAGTCCCTTCCCTTATTCGTTTGGGCCTTTGCATAGGCCTATGGGCTTACTACATAAGCCTAGCACTAATTACAAACATATAAGCCTAATAAGCAACCTATTACATATCTAATGACCGACACTTGAATATTAGTTACACGTAATCCCAATAATCTCCCCCTAAGGGTTGGTCATCTAGGTTGCTTTACGTCATTCCAGCATTCTCCTTTCTTGTGAGTAGAGATGCCTTAGATTCTTTGACTTTATCAGCTTGAAGTCTTGTGTGTCTTTGTTCTTTGTGGTTGGGGTGATCATATGTTGTTGTCTGTCATTCGTCAACTTCTGTGGTTTAGGTGTATCTACGTCTTTCTTCACCATGCTCACACTTCTTTTGACTTTGAATTTCCAATGTGATGTAGTTCTCGAGTCTTTAAACTTTGTAGATTCTTTGATTTTGACAAAGAATCATCTTTAATGTTGTGTTGCCTTTGATTTTGATGAGAACTTTAATGTGTGATGATGTTGGTATGAGCATGGGGAGATGGTGCGGTCTTTTCCTCCAAGTACAATCATCAGTACCTGCATGAATATGTTAGTGAAAAGTACCAATCAATCACGGTGGACTTTTATCAAAGAATTGACCACTACAATTGTTTTACTGATGAATGTCTTGATTCCATTCACATTAGTTGGGCAAATCAGTCGTCCAAATCCCGTTGAGGGACAATTATCATTACTTAGAATAAATTCAAGTAATAACCCACGTCATCAGGACTCGATTCATGAAAGGAATCTCCTTGGTGGGATTTCCAGCACTTATAAGTTTGAATGTCGAGGGTGTTAATAGCATAGCTGTTCCTGAATTGGAGGCCCTCAAGAAGGCTAACACGATATACCAAAGTATATCTACAATTTAGGTGAGTTGCTGAAGTACACCGAAGCATCACTTCATGACTGTAGACCGTTTGAAGCAAGTAACCACACTAAGCATAACCCACAATGGATTACCGAAGTTACCTACTGTCAGGGCTGTTTGATGTTGACCCTGGCAGGAGTTTTCATTTAATCACTGAGGATCACAATTGTGAATCCTCTCATAAATGTTCTCGGCAGATTGCTAAGATCTGCGTAGGACTCTAGAATATATCACTTGTGTCCTTATTTTTGAACAACAAGTTATGACATATTAAGTGTTCCTAAGATATCTTTTTTATGAATCTCGTGGCTCTAGACTCGATTAGTGCACTTTGGTTTTAGTAGTCGGAGACTGGAGCGTTGTCTCATGTTTCAATATCAACACATCTCGTAATTAGAGGTCGATAGATTATGCAGGGTTCCCATGAGAATGAAACAAGCTATTTTGAGAGAACTTGAGTAGCCTAGAAGGTTTAGTGCATTGCGTCACTGGGTCCATGATGACTTTGTCTTTAATATCGGTGTCATCTTTGTGACAACTAGTAGCATATGAGTTGAACCCGGTTTCTACCCTAAGTTGAATCATATGGAGGGGTGTTTATTTTTACCCTTTTCTTTAACGTTTCTTTTTAATTCTTCAACTCCTTCTTTCTCCATTTCTCATATTCTCCTTTTTTTCAATCACACCTAAGGACTTCTAATTCTCACTATTGGTGATGTCCTTGGGTAGATCCCTCCGGCTCTGGCGGATCTTATAGTACGTTTCTTCCTAAACTTAGTCACCTTATAACTCCATGACTATTCTTATGTTTGCCATAAAACCATTCACTTGAAAATCTCTCAAAGTGTTTATGATTAGAAACATATTTTGTTAACACTTTGAGAGTTTTGTATTTTCAAAAATACTCCCCCTCCACATGTGCTTATGTGTTTTGACTTAAATCTGCACAATAAGGGTAGAGCTCGCACTTTTGAATTGATCGAATCTTGATAGACAATTCCCCGCGAGACACGGTTACGTTGTACAGTTAAAAAGTTCCATTGTCAGCTTTTAGGTGACAACTAGCTCTAATAACTACCTTGAAGATGTGAACATACCTTGACTAAGATGTTAAACCCGTCAAAGTTCATGTCTATCAAGAGTTTCTCGAATTGGTACGTTCTACTAAGACAAGTCTTGAAAGATAACTCTTTTCGATTACTGACATTTCAAAGCTCATCAATTCATGGGTTAAGTCTTAGTTGAGCACTTTCGAGATTCCATTTACTTTTCAACATATTTTTGATCACATATATTTTTCTCCCCCTCAAAAATGGCATAATGATGTCATTTTTGATGAAATGTTGATTTAAAATATGATCATTATGAGTTTTGCGGGAAGATTTCCGCAAGAACTTTTCTTTTGAACAAAGTTGTTTTGCAAATACTCCCCATCAACAAGTGATATTAACTTTGTTTTGAAATACGAGAGGGAATACTTGTTCTTTTGAGTAGAATTATGAAAATTATATAAAGTTTGATTAATTCTACTCAAAAGTAAGAAGCTTTCGCTCCTTATATGAGGATTGTGGCACTGAAGCGTACCAAAGGGTCCTTTCTTTACAAGATTGGGTTGTCCACTGCTATATGTGCACAAACCATATATCTATACATTATATATAAGAGGAGGCATGCCACGTCATAATGCCACTTGACATCCCATAATGCCACGTCATATTTCCATGTCATTACCTTAATGCCATGTGTACAATTTAATACCACTTCAATGATGAGTCATCACACATACCATGCCAATATTCGGAATTTTCTAAAAAAATTGGCTGAATTCTTCAATGATGAGTCATCACACATACCATGCCAATATTCGGAATTTTCTCTAAAAAAATTGGCTGAATTCAGATTCGAACCCTGACCTTTGCATCCACAAGCAAGTCCTCAACCACTGGACTAATCCGCTTTTTTGTGATAACCATTGGAAAACAAAAATGTTATGCTTAAAGAATTCAACTAAGCTAAGTAATTTTTGAAATTATCAGATTCTTCATTCTCTCCTTATGATCTCGGTTTATTTTGAAACCGATTTTCACCTTCCATTATCTACGCCCTAATTTTGATAATCTACCATCATTATCCACGCCCCTAAATCACCCACTCCATCAAATACCCTAATCTCCATCTTCATCGCACAACTTTTGAACCATCATTAACCAAGGTTATTCATCTTAAGTTTCAAATAAATTGTGTAACAATGTTATTCAGAATAGAAATTTGGATTTAATATTAGCATAAATTCTCCTTAATTTTTTTTTTTTTTTTACTTTTTGCAGGTGCATGATTGGTGATCCATCATCATAAATAAAGATTTTAATCAAAGTTCATTAGGTACCTTTGATAAAACAAGATATTCTAACATTGTTTTAGGTTAATTTGATTGATTTTATTTTTTACCGGTATGAATAATTGTGTTTGATTTGCATTTATATGATTTTTATGTTTGATTCATGATGTGGCCACGGAGTACACCGCGTCATTGGAATAAATTGTGATCGATTGAATCAATGATCCACTTAAAATGTACTTTAGTTGGTATAAATGTTATGTTTTAGGTTAATTTTGTTGATCTATAGTTAGTTTTGCAATTTAATTTTATACTAATTCTTATCTTTAGGGTTTTCGATTGAAGGTAGTTTAACATAATTATGATTGCGTATTGAATTCGAGAGTTTCTAGGTGGATTTGAAGGTGTTCCATTAGCATATTTCAAGCAAGTGAAGGTTGAAATTAATGCTTTACGTTGTTTTTGTATAGGTTTTTATGTCCTAAATTAACACCGACACGTCTAATGAACGACCATCATAGCAGGTTAATATTAGTCATAAAAGATAATGTGCGTAGATATTATTTTTTATCTACTTTTCGATGACAGGTTTTTAGTTTTATGATGATAATTTGGTCTCAATGTATGTGATTTTAATCATTGTCGTATATCATGCCTATATAACAAGACGATGTGGTCAATGAACTCTACACATGTATGTGTCTCAAATTGATAAATAAAGGCTGTAATTTATATTAACATAAACTTTATGGGTGTTTAGATTAGCATACTTAGCCGATTTAGGGAATAGTCCATAAGTGTAGCTTAATAGCCGCAACAAGTTGGTTTATAAGCCGCTACAAGCTGGCTTATAAGCTTTTCCAAATTAACATAAGCCCATACGCTAACTGATTAACCTCATCCAAACACCCCTTTTTACTTTTATAGAAATTATATTACGTTTATTTGTGATTAAAGTTTCAGTTTGATGACAACGCAACCATCGATAAAGAGTGAATCCATAGCTCAAGGATGTATAGACTTGCGATGGTCAACTTAGTGCAGAACCTGTGGCTATGAACACGGTTGGTTACTAATTTCTTTGAAAAATTGGCATATTGAGTCTTGCATAATAATAAAACTAAAATGTTTTTTTCAGGGATGGTAGAATGGTTGTGCTGAAGTTTGTTTACTACACTAGGCTCACGCCATTGTTGGACACCAAAATGATAGCATGCATATAATGCATTTTTGGTTGCATTTTGCGAGCTTGGTTGCCATTAGTCTTTAAGTCAAGTTTTGACTAAACTAACAGTATTCATCAAAATCTATACGAGGGCTGGATTAGCAAGGTCCAAGGTAATAATCAATTACATTGATTTCGTAAATGTTGTTGATAGCCACGCTGCTTTTTCTTGATCCTGAAAAGGCTTCATTCAGAAGCAATATCACCTAATGGTTTGAAAATACTTATCAGAAAACAAGAAAACCAATCACAAAATACCACCAAGAACATAGTATGTAAGTATTTCTTAATAAAGATCGAGAACACACAGGATTCTTTCATTTACATAAATGGAAATAATTTATTTCATCATTGTTATTACAACTAATATTTATTGCTGCCATTTTATGTAACAATTATACATTAATATATACACCCTACTGTATAGTATATCTTTAATACTATAATACTAGATGTGTCTAATCAAGTGGTAACCAAAATTGCGCAGAGTAAAGCTACTGATCTAAAGCCAAGGCACAAAACATGTCGACAGAAATGAAAGTATGCCGTGAGTGGATTACTCAAAAATCGAAATCATATGACCCAACACCAATATGCTCTTCACTGCTGTAAATTTCAAAAACAAGCAGGTAACACTCACAACATCATAATTGTATTTTATATTGTCAAACGTACTTTGTTCCATTTGATTTTGGTTTTGGGCCACATGCCACACTCCATACTTATCTTAGTCTTTTAGGGTCAACATATGTGCTTCATAAAGCAACCATCGCTATAACCCGATGCACACACCTACCATCGCAGACAAACTAAGCACCCCAACAACTGTATCATCTTTTCTATGCATGTTCAATATGGTTGAAATTTTAATATAAGGTGGGAGTTTTAACTCACATCTGTGTATCTATCCAGTTATATTTCATCTAAAATAAATCAAGTAAGCCGATATTCACCTAAAGCATATATCTAATGCATAGAACCTCCTAAATTCTATTAACTATAACTATATTATAATAAAAGTAATTAGTATCTCAGAATCATAGTTGACACACTATTTGTTATAACTCTTTTTAGACGATAAGTCTTTTGGTTATTACCCACTACCCATAGATCTGTAATGACCACACACATGATGGTGCTAACTACTATGATTAATGTCCTAATTATAGTCCTTGCAAGGAAAGAGGATTTTCCATTCATTAGATATTTGTCCATGTTGCCATGCTCTTAATAGACCAAGGAACTCATGCCCCAATACTCCAAGTACGAGCACCCACATTATGGGGTGCTTATGCTGACCAGCTGGATGATTACTTGAGCAGAACTGCAGAAGTGCATTGGGTCACGTTGTGCTCATCATTCAGTTTGCTAAGAATAAGATTTAAAAGGGTGACATGTCTCATATTGTTAATATTATTTTGATTTTTGATGTTGAAACTGAATTATATATATAGGGATTATTTGACTGAAATTATATGTATATAAGTATATAACTCTCTCAGTCACCTGTAAATAGATTGGAATGATTGATATATCATTCAATCCAATTGATTTGTAATTTGGGGTAAAATAGAAAATAAGTGTTTTTCAAATTAGAATAAAAATATTAAACAACTGAGTTGGAATATTGATTAACCCATGTTAGTTTTGCAATTGTATTTGTATTTGTAGTTGTATTTGTCAATTTCAAATATCGTTTCTGACAACTGCTTGCACTTCAACTTCCTGAGCTTTGATTTTACTTCCTCCGCAGTTGATTGATGGTCTGAAGGCGAATTTAATAGAAATACAGGTTGGTTTCCATCGGCTTATTTAGAAAGGCAAGTTATTCAAAAATCTTCTTGAAGCGTCATACTTAGTATGGGTTCATGGAATCTTATGTCGGTTGCTCTCTAATTTGTTATTCACTGTTACATGTCCTTCCTATTATGCTTGAAGTTGGAACTAACAACGAAAAGCTACTAGAAGATCATTTGTGTAAGTAGCGACACATATGCAGGTTCACCTACTTTTGATTTTCTTCTATTAACTAATGGATCACACTTATCGTAAACCTATGTAACCGTTTGATTTGGTTTGCATTTTCATTTGGGTGGATCGCAATTTATTTTTGAAGTATAGAAGGCCGGTTCGGTGGTGGCATTGTCGTTGTGGACTACAATTAAAAGTACTATATTCATTTTTGTCCATATTTCATTAATTGAACTTTAAAAATCAATATGAGGTGGAATTAAGGAAGGTGGTTTTATTTTTGGGGTCCCAAAAAAGTCCTAATTTGAGAAGAAAAGAAAATGATGATATTTCCATGAATCAACTCAATAAAGCATTAAATGGAAAGTAAGATCGTAATATAGTGATATGTAACAACAAATGTCACACGACAAATTTAGACATAACGTCACATGATGGCTTGGTCATGCTTATTGCGTTAATCATTTTGTGGTCATACACACTTTAAAATTTATCAAGTACTATCACAATAATGTGCTCGCTGTGCAACTATTGACCAGATAACACCCAAAATACATATTCATGGTTGAAAGCTACTAATGACCATAAATTACGTCATATAAAACAAGACTACGAATAATTAATTCAACCGGTAGCAGTTTATGTGAAACTTAAATTCCAAATGTACTACAAAATACCCGATATATCTTTTATATTCTTAAATTGGAATTTACCCTTTTAGAGTTGACATCAAAGTCCAACTGCAACTATATTTCATAATTAGTTTTAAGAAAATGAGTTAGTTTTACCAGTTTGTCATGATAATACAGTGTGAAGTTGGTGAAAGAAGAACTTTGGCAGGGGAAGAAGAAAGGGTTTGATTGGCATTCTTTCTTTTCGAGATGATGGCGAGACAATGATAGTTGATTCTGGTGCGCCAAAAGGTGATTCAGTTATAATAATGATTATATCTTTTTCTTAAGAAAAATAAAAGAGTGAAAACCAACTTTTCTTCCTCTTGAGCTCATGGGCTGATTCAAGTTATAGAAGCTCAAAGAATCCGCCAGGCTTATTAGAAGCTCACAAGACTGATGAAAAAAGTCAACACGAACCTATCCATTGGCACACAAGGTATACTTTTGTAGAAAGTTATATTATGATCTATTGTGTTGTTATTTTGTTCAATGTAATGAAAACAAATGCGTGGACTGCATTCTGGATAAATTTTTATAATTCCATAATAATGCATGTAAGTTTACAATGCCGATATTTCATATATCACTATATTTTTCTGAGTCTAAAAACACACTTTTCACAACTTTCTGATTTTGGTCTTGCAGGTATATCTTGCATATGGAATAACACCCCACAGCTCCTAAGAAGGTTAGTATTATTTCACAAAGTAGTGCACTTCCATAGGAATTAGTATTATATCGATGTTATGATGTCCAAACTGGTTTGATATTATAGGTTGAATTAAAGCTTTTCTTTTAACTTCAATATTAATCATTTAACAATATATTAAATAGACAATCACGGATATAATAACATATTATATATATATTTAACTAAATTATTATTCTAAAAAGCCAATATAAACTTAATTTATAATAATGCTCTTCACCTCATTGTATGCTTTAAAATATATGATTAAGATCAACAAAAGTCATGATGCATATACGTATAATATCTGGTAAATGAATCAACTTAAGGATTTCCAGAAGTTGCGTTGTATGTTGGATTTTATAGGTTTTTTCATCGTAATGTTTTACTGAAATACAATTTTTTTTGTGCAGTCTCTGAAGATCTTGAAACCACATTTACTTGGATGAAAAAGAAGATGAAACAGGTTAGTTACTACGCTCCACATACTACTCTATAAAATCTGCAAATGCTAATTGTGGTGCATAAAAAGTTATTACATCAACTTAGCTAAATGGGTCAAATGAGTTGGGTCAAGAAATGCATGTACTAATGATTATCTCTAAAGCAAATATCATGTGACCCATGGGTCTCTTGGAGTGGCGGTTTTGTTTGGTGAGTATGAAAAATGATGCACTAATTTTTATTAGAAGGCTTTGTAAATTATTTGTAACCCTAAGTGATTGATGTTGTTGAGGTAAAGTTGTAAAGAAGACTTATGAACTCATTTAAACCATGGACTTATGAGTTATAATATTAATAATATAGTGGCTCTTTGGGCTGCTCATTGAAACTGCTTATGACGATAGCAATTGGGATGTTTGAGATTTCTACTTGAAGCGGCTTATAATATACTTATATAGGGGCTGTTTTGAATTGCTTATTGATGGGACTTAAGTATTGATATACTATTTACATGTCTTTCCCTTCTGAATATTACATGTCCGCGTACAAAATTAAGTTTATATTGACTCTCATTCATTGTTTATGGAATTGTGCATTTACCAGGTAGAGTCAGATTGAAGATCACGGTACGAGTCATTTTTGCATAGTCGATGCAGATTGAAATGTTGTATCAATGATGGCCACTGTCAACAACCCATTTGGTGGCGGTATTTATCTCCCTCAACGGGAATTGTGCTAAATAATGAAATGGATGACTTCTCGGCACCTACAGAAATATCCCCCGAGAATGCAAATAATGAAATATCTCCCGACAATACACCTACATAAACATCCCCCTACAGAAATAATGAAATGGGTGACTTCCTCCCTCCCCTAAACATTTTATCAGTCCAAACAAGATACTATTGTCTTCCATGACTCCTGTCATCATTGTCATGGTAAATATGAATCATTGTCATGGTGACTTCCAGTCTTATTTACAATAACTAGCTGTTGTCTTGGAAAGAAGTTTAAAGCACTAGAACTATGAAATATTAGGTTGTAATTGAAGTTACGCTATTTCTATTATTCTCGAGCTTTAAAGACTGTTGCGCCGGTTCTAAAATTTGAACATTGACTCTCGAAAATTCTTTGACAGGGTGATCAACTGGTTGGGGTGGTCGGAGGGAGTGGTGGTATGTACATAATTCCAGCACTTATACAGGTCTTCCTTAACCACTTTGTTCTAGGAATGGAGCGTTTAGATGCTGTTCAATCTCCACGTGTATACCACAAGGTAAAATCTTTTTCTCTATTGTTTTCTAAACGTGGAAAAAAGTTACCCATATGTGAAGATGGGTGTTTTTTAATTTTCACTATCTTAGTGTCAAAGCTAACTATTTCGGTTTTGGCCATTGAAGAAAACTGAATTGATTATATAAATGACAGGGATTGATGACAGTAGCATTGAGGAGGTGTCGTATTCATTATGATGTTTTGGATTTTAGGGACTTACAATGATACGAAGTGTCCATTCACTCATGAAGTCATGATGTATTTAGTCGTATCCTAGCTGGCACATGACATAACACCAAGATGGTGAGGACCATCATCGTTTAAAGATTGTTGGCATTCGAGTTAGAATATAAGTTTAGGTTTTATTGAGCTTAGAGTTAGGTTTGATTTGAGGTTTTTGCAACGTATATCAGATTTTTATTTTTTGCATTAGAGTGTTTAGGTTTACGAATTATGATTATCTTTAGGTTTTATTTGAGTTTTTAGTTGGAGATTATATATAGACACAGATATTTAGGTTTTATTTGAGGTTTTAGTTTATTAGAAACAGTTCCTTTATATAATTTTGGAATGTGAGGTATCTATCTCATGATTATGTATGTTTAAGCATGATAGCTCTTACCACTTTCATATGTATCGATAGTCTTTTTTTTTGTAGACATATCAGATACGTCAGTTTGTTGTTTGTGTTGTGTTGACAGGTATAATTTTCAATGAAGCAAGAAATATAACATCTTTATGGATCTCCAAGAGAAACTACATCAGAAGACATGCGGGTAATATATGAAGCTAACTTTTATGTGCATACTTTGCTATGTTGGTAGACAATTTATTATATTTAAGTAGCACACATGAACCCCGACTTATAGCATTCGAACTTGGGGTGTTTTCATGATTTGTCAGATTTTGATGATAGAAAGCGTAGCTGCCGTCAACGCCTTTCTGCTCATAATGCAGGACGACGTAGGCCACAGTCACAGGAGATCCAATTTAGCTCCTCACGAATGTCCTCCTCAAAAAAGGTACGAATAGAATCCTATATATAAAGATTGAGCCAGTCGTTAATACACATGTACTATGACAAGATGCCCTTTTACCAATTATTAATTTTTTTAACTACTTATTATTTTTTAACTAATTTTTTTTTTCATTTCTCAAATAACCAATTCCAATGAAGAAAGAGACACAAGGATTGATTGATAGATATATCAAAAACCGACTTAAATCTCAACCATGTCACCAGGTACTTGTCCATTTTTTCTATCATGTCACGGGCACTTTATACCATTATTACTAAACTTTAATTTATATTCGTAACTTGCATTTATAATTCATATGGTGGAAGGATCTTGACATTCAAAACAACTTATCTTTTGCTCGGGACAAATTGATAGAAGGCTATTTTTGGATATAGTCACCGAGGATGCCTTTAAATGGGTGGCCACACATCCTCCGCTTCTGAAAGCTTCATGTAAAATTTTAAGACTCGTGGATGATATTGCCACCCACAAGGTACATACATACTAACATACATATATGATCATGTTCTTAGCCAAATATTTGGTGTTACATAACACCTACATAATTTTTGAAGGAGGAAAAAGAAAGAGGCCATATTCCTTTAAGCATCCAATGCTACCGAAAGGAAACTGGTGCATCATAGGAGAAAGCATGCAAGTTTTTCTCGAAACAAGTTGAAGATACTTGGAAAGTTATAGATCAAGAGTCGCTCAGGCCTATCGATGTCCCTTTTCCTTTCCTTATTCATGCAATCAACCTTGCATGTATGAGTGATACCTTATATAAAAACAAAGATGGCTAAAATCATGTTGGTAAAGAAGTCATTAGTCACATCAAATCGATCTTCGTTCACCCTATTATTGTCTAAGATTCATAAAGTAGTCTTAATGGAATTGTTGTTGCTTTACATATTCCATTATAATGTTATCCGTTGTAATTTTTCTGTGTCCATTTTACATGTGTATTCTCTAGCAGCTCTTGGACCTCATGTGGTAAATAAATATTAAACAATTCCTCTTTTTAACCTCAACTAAGGTGCAATACGTATTAAATTCTATGTCTATCAACTCTATAGAAGGAGATCTTAGTGTGAAAGACTCGAATATATTATGACAGATTTGACATTCTTCAAGGTTTTTATAATTGGTAACACGCCGCCCCACTTGGAGGGTAACATTAAGGGGCAATGGATCTGGAAAGGCTAAGAAGGATAGGCTAAATAAGATGGGGTGCAACCTTATTATAATGAACACGTGAGTATTGTTAATTTTATATTCACTAAACAAACACATGACACATGTGCTCTTGGTATCTAAAGTGTACAAATGTTAAAAATAGGTAAAGATTTCTATGTTATTTTTAATAGCTAAACATTTAAAAGGTTTTGTGTACTACAGTTTCATAAAAAAAATTTAACTTATAAGAAACATGTATTGGTGCATAGAGCTTCTATTCGATCAGACATTTCTACACAAGTTTTAGGAAAACCGGTTTTGCTAATAAAAAGTTTACGGTTGCATTTAAATTTCAATGTTTATTGATGGAAATGCAAACCCGAAAATGTACGACATTTAACTTGATTATCCATGAAATCATTTCCAACGATATAACTACTATTCTTCAAAGGTAATACTTATCACTCATTAGATCTACGCACATAAAAAATCAAATGAGTTGGTCTGCAAGATGTGGCTGACTCATTTAGTCTTTATGTTTACAAGTAATGTGGAAACATAAGAATAGTTTAATAACTTTCATGGAAATGACCAATCACTTTTTGGAGCTTGGATCTTTAAGAAACGGATCGTTGATCTTTTTAAATAATATTATTAGCTTTCCTCTTTGTTTCATGAATAGTGTCTTCACCCCATACTACAGGGAGACTGTAGTATATAGTACACACGACTCACGAAAAGAAAATGAGGATGGGATATCTATCACTTTGTTCTTGCAGACACTTTATTAACTTATCATTCTCATATCGGATGAACATTCATTTCTTTATGTTAATGTATTCAATAAATAATTTTATATGTTTATAATTCATTTACCTTTACTTAAATTTTCATCAACGATATCCATTCAATATAAAAATTGGTATGTTTATATCTTATTTTTCATTAACTTATTTTTTTCAACAATATTCATAAGTCTAAAAAAAATAACACCATTAACAATTAAAATGTATGTCAATCTCATCTCTTAAAAAAACTTCAACGTAAACTAATACCATCAAAATATTAGTTAAGCCCCGCGTCCTTTAAAATGAATTTCCTTTAACCAACACCATCAAAAGAATAATTATAAGTCATGTGTGAACTTGCACGATATTAATGGTCACTTTATGGGTAGACATAGAGCATTTACAATCTACTTGAAGAACCTCGACAAGTACAAGGTATTCCACCCGTTTCATTTAACTTTTAATTACTTTTTAGCATATATTTGTTCAACTAAATCCAAAAAATAAAAACCAAAAATCAAAATACTATGCTTTTAGCCGTTTTATGGATTATGGTAACATCAATTATAGATCTTAACCGTTTCATTTAACTTTTAATTAATTTTTAGTATATATTAGTTCTACTAAATCCTAAAAATAAAAACCACAAGTCATACCCGTCCATCGGACGATTTTGACACTAGCATATATATATATATATATATATATATATATATATATATATATATATATATATATATATATATATATATATATATATCACAAAATATCCGTTAAGAATATACAAATAATCCAAATTTATATACAACACTAACTAACTACTTTGGACGTTGAAACGTCAGAATCGGAAAGCATGGTCTTCCTCCCACATAGCTTTCAAGCCTCCTCATTTGATCTCGGTGCTTCAACCTCCCCTCGATCCTTTTAACAAACCTTCGAACATCCCGTTGTTCATGAGAATTCCATCTTTTATCTTTGCCCAACTGAATATCCTTCAAACGAGAATCCAAGCCATCACGTACCACCTTGAGAGTATCATCACAGAATTTGTGAATTTCATCAAATGCCATGAAGCAAGTATGGTGATTTTCACTTCTGTAGACGAATCCGAATTTTGGTTTGGTGAAGAGTTTGTATTGTGGCTCTCTGTTGATTTCGTTGAAGTGGAGAAGCGATTTTGTAAGATTGAGCTGTTTTTGGTAACTTTCAACACCAAGTTGTAGGTCTTCAACACGTTCCTGTATGATCCTACTTTTGATGAAGATAAGGAGAGCGGTGATGTACTTCAATTGGATATCCGTCGAAAACTGACACATCCTTCCTTGTACCTTGAGTAGATACATGTCTACAATGTCATTGAGAGACAATTCTGGAAAGCCAGCTTATGAAAACTTGTACTCCTTTTCATCTTGTCTTTTCACCACGATCTTTTTCAAGAAGGATTAACCCCACTTGGTAGCCATAGAGATAGACATAATAACCACGATCCTTTGGTCATGCTTAACATCCTTTTGTGACTTGCTTAGCTTGCTGCTTTTGTAGAAAAGCCTACGCCTTTCTGGCCAATGGTGAATCCATAGCAAGGCATCTTGGTCATATTCCACCTCTTTGTCAATGAACAAACTGGTGATGTCTTCCTAAATAGCCTTGTTGGAGAATGAAGCGGCTGGTATGTTGAAAGTCGAAGATGTAGCATATTTCTTACTTATTGAACTTCTGTGTTGAAGAAACTCGAGTTCGTTGTTGAAGAAGAATTTGAATGGAATCTTAGGTTGTTTAGGTTTACCGATAAGAGGAAATGGTTGGTCCAGTCAGTGTAATACGGTCCATGTTTCTTTGTCGAATGATCAATATTGAACTCTGGATTGAGCCAGTCGATGTTGTTTGACATTGCGTGGGCAACGTTTTCAAGGTGATACTCGAGCTCAATCGCGCTTCTGGATCTTTCATTAAGCAAATTGAAGGCGTCGTTCTTGATCCGTCAGAGTTCTTTCTTGGTCATCTTCTTAATCTTTAATTGACTTTTAAGCACTTGGACCTGCTTTACTGTACGACTATCCACTGACTCTTGATCTTCTTCAAGGGGTGGTTGTGCCTCAACTAATTTGTTGAACCAATCATACTCTTTTGTGTTGTCTTTATCTAGCCATGAAACAACGACATACTTCTTTCTTTTCTTGCTTGTTGATGGTCTTGGTCTTGGCCTTGGAGAGGATTAAGGTAACAGTTGAGGCTCCGGTTTCTCATAGTCATCACCACCGGTGTAGGTAAAGTGATCACCAGCATTATCAAATGGTGGGCTGATTTCAGAATCCTTAGGTTTATCTGATGGTGGTGGCTGAGCAGCTTAAGGTGTGGGGGTGGTAGAGGTTTTGGCTGGTGGTGGTGGCATGGATGATGATGATCCTCCGGTTTTCTTTTGTTTCTTGATTCGAATCTTGATCGTCATCTTTACTCGGTCTTTTCTCTGTGTCCGCATCTTTTTTTCATGGTGTTTGAAGTTGTCTTGCAACGAGAAGATCGAGAGCTGTTCATCTTCCTTGCTCAGAGAATCAGCTCTAGCAGCCATTTTAGTGACAAGTTCAGCAATTAAGTCTTCTTCTGTAATGACCGGGGGCTCGACCGGTTTAGTTTCCATTACCACCGGTGTTGTGGTGAGAATCTGCTTGATCATGGTCTTTAAAATTGGTTGCAGTTTTCGTTTGAAGAGTTCTCTTGTAACCGCATGAATGTTTTCAGCAAGAAATGTCTGAGCATAATTGACGACGAGTTCATTCATTTCTCCCTGAACATCCCTGGAGAGAAACTTCTGGATGTCATTTTTGGATTCTTGGAATGTGGACATCCGTGCAGTTAGGTACTTAGGTCAGTGACCAAGTCGGACAATGTGTTGACTTGTGCTTCTAAATGGTTTTGCTTTCTTGTCCGGGCTTGATTCA
This sequence comes from Chrysanthemum lavandulifolium, assembly GCA_022545495.1. Classification (NCBI taxonomy): domain Eukaryota; kingdom Viridiplantae; phylum Streptophyta; class Magnoliopsida; order Asterales; family Asteraceae; genus Chrysanthemum; species Chrysanthemum lavandulifolium. The sequence continues at coordinate 197,902,215 of CM040246.1, read as the reverse complement.
CTGCCTTTTGTATCTTTGTTTTTGCACGAGACATCCACGTATCTGCTTTCTTCTTAACTGATTTCGTTGTAGACTTTGATGTTGTATGTGTTGGTGGAGGAGATGATTGTGATGATGATTCGAGTCTTGTTGAGGTGTCAATTGGTATATCAGAAGACGGTTTTGGATTGTGTGATGGGTTGTCGAGGATATAATTTTTGGCTTCAATCTTTAGACGATCCTCTTCAGCCCTTGCCGCTTCTTCTTCAGCCTCTCTGCGTTTTAACTCCTCTGCAGCCTTTTGTACATCATCATCAGTAATCCTCTCCTCCTAATCATGATAGTCTCCTTCAGCATCATACATCTCTTCATCTTTGTCTTCTTGTTGTTGTTGTGGTTCCTCTTCCTGAACGGTTACTTTGGTGGTGTCACCCGTGTCCTTACCGGGTTGATTAACCAGATCGGACTAGATTTGGGTGACTTGTTGTGGTTCTTCGAGATGTGAAGCACCACTAACTGAACCTCCTACCCCAGGGTTAACCATAAAGGTAGAGGCTTGGTGTTCCATCCTCTTCTGCTTCAAAAGTTTTTGAAATTCTATGTCCTCTTGTTCCTCAGGATCATGCTCTGAGTCTGAGTCTTGTTCATCTTCAGTAGTTAGAGGCCTCTCCCCTTTATCTGTCTTGTCACTTTCATCATCAGATCTATATGTGTTTATGTCCTTCTCAAGTTGTTCAAGAGTAGGGCTTGTCTCCGTTTCCTTCTCCTTGGTAGTGACATCATCATGAACTTCATCATAGATAACGCATTCATCTGATTCAGTCTATGAGTCCTCATCTGGTTGTGAGGTAGGCTTAGGAAAAGGCTCGGGTTTTGTCACTTGAGTTGGAATTCTTCTCTTGATGACTCTTTTGGTGATCTTATACTTGGACTTCTTTTTCGTGCTTCCTGAACTTCCAGTTTTCTTAGCCCAGGAAGTTCAACACCTTGTTTACGAGTGATGGACACCTGAAACCTAACTGTCTTCAAAGTGGGCTCTTTCTTCACAGTGTGCTTTGCTGGATCATCAAGTCTTTTCGGGATGTCCTCGTACTTCTTCAGTAAGTTATGGATGATCAGCTTTGCGAATTGGACAAAAAGGATCTTTGAACCTCCCTTCTTGAGGTACCGCATCATGTATTCCCATATTAGGCTTGCATAGTCGATGTGCTGAACATGGACCATTCCCTAGAATATTTGCAGGTGAGGTAGCTTGGGATGCTCATGACCGTTGTCTCTTCCCGATACAGACTTGGCAATCATGAAGTAGAGAATCCTCCATGGTTATGGCATGTATTTCACATCAACTCTAGAGTGAGTGGTGATTATTCCAGCAGACTCATCATATCCAATGGCAATTAGAAAATCTAGAATCTCCTTGTCAGTTGGAATATTGACGTAGTCATCCGGAGAGTTAATGGCAGGAACTAGTAGCACTGAATGAAGGTCCTCGACAGTGAGTGACTTCACAATTGTGTAAAGTGCACTTGACAACATCTTCCCCATCAATCTTTTCCATAGTGTGCCAGAACTGATGGATGTAGAAGTCGGGAATTGATGAAGACTTCGTGAGCATGAACTTGTAGGGTGGTTGAGGAGGATGTCTACAACAATTCGACATGACGATTCAGTTAATGTAAAGTTGTTGACGTCCACTCGGAGGTTGTTCTTGACAATCACTGTGTCGTAACCTTGTGGGAATGTGTTGGCCATTGTGAGTTCCACGGGAGCATTGACATCAGATTGTTGTGCAACCATTTTTGTGATCTGAAAGACATTAGACACAAAAACAGACATTTGAAAGACACAGTATGTTAGCATAAGTCTGGTTCATTCTCTAAGTCCTTGTTTGGTGTTAACAGATTGATGTTTGTTATATAGTCTAAGTCACATTTTTCCTCTTTCATGTAGTTGTGATGATAAGTTAAGTGAACGTTTTAATTTTGAAGTTTAAATTCCCATTTATCACTTAAACACAACATTTGAAGTTTTGTATGCTTATTCGTAAACTTTAGACAACATGTGGTTTGTGACTTATTCGTAACAGTTAACATTTTTGAAAACAAAAATTATTCAGAACTTGAATCCTTATTCGTAAAATGGATGCTTATTCGTAAGAATAAGTTTAATGCGTAAGAACATTCCTTATTCGTAAAGAATAGTTCTTGTTCATAAACATTAAGCTTATTCGTAAGAATATGCTTATTATTTACTGAATATTGCTAATCGTAGAATGAAGCTTATTCGTAGCGCTCCTTATTCGTAAGAATAAGGTTATGCATAAAAATAAGCCTTATTCGTAAGAATTTGGCCTTATTTGTAAGCCTTTCCAAGTTTACGAATTTCTTTCCAAGAAATTCGTAAGTCACTGTAGTCGTTTCTTATTCGTAAGATTTGTGTTCTTATTCGTAAGATTTTAGCTTATTCGTAAACTTCAATAACCTTTTTAATCTTTAAGAATATCCAGCCTGTTAACATAACACCAATTCCAATTGTTACAATTAAGTTAAAACATCCCCAGGAACACAAAAATGGCATTATACAGTTATGCATTCACAAAATTCCTTATTCATAAAACTCTAAAACCCTTAAACCCTTGTTTTACGAGCAACAAATTTATCCATCTTATTCAATTTCTGGTTGTTTCTGAGTGTTCATAGGGTGCACTAGAGGGTTTCTAAACACGTTTTAACATCAATTTACAACAGAATCAAGAAGTTCATCCAAAAGAATACAAATGGAAGTATGTATCCCCGAATCGTTTCCCAACGAAGGATGAATGGAGTTTTAAACTCAAGTCGCGATTGTATGTGATGAATAGTGATAAAAGAGAGATTATGGATTTTTAAACTAAGATAATTAAACATACACTAAATACAACTAATAAAGAAAGTAAAACAATGATGCAAAGCACACATATCCTAAAACGCAACTAAACCTAAAAACGCGTACGTATGGGAACTTAAAAACGCGATTTAAAACCAAATTAAGCAATTTTAACCCTAGATGTGCAAATCTATTTTTCCTAGGTTCTATTTGATAAAATAAAATTTTAGAAAAAAGAATTTTATTCTTTTTATTTCTTATTTAATTTTTATGAATTAAAATCTAAAAGAAACAAATAAAATGTTTAAAAATAGCAAATGGTATTGGAAAATTATGAAATTTTTCTGGAAAATACTTTAAACTATACTAAGGTTGTGTTTATTTTTCATAAAGAGGCTCTTAACAGCCTCTTAATCTGAACCGTTCAAACGCGGTCAGATATTTTGGTCGTTCAGGCAATTTTTTTTCTCGTTCGGACGCGTTTAGAGGCAGTAAGATCTTAATGGTCTAGACTTGAGAGGGGTGTCTGAATACCTCTTGTTGCCTCTTGCTGACTCACAAAAACCAAAAAAAAAAAAAAAAAAATAGTACGAGCAAGTAAATATGCGGTTCAAACATGAGTTTTTTTCCTCCTCGGATGCGGTCGATTCGGACATTTACGCCTCATATTCGATTCGGATGTGTGGTTTAGATTCAGATTCGAGCCTCTTAAAAAACAAACACCACCTAAGCTTAGGAAAAATGATAAACTTGAAAAAGCTGCAAGAAATAAGCTGTTATAGAGCTTAAAAGAAAAATAAGCTTAAGAAAACTTTTTGTATTTAAAGGAATTAATAGAAACTAAGATGACACGCAAGGGTTTGTGTTGGGGTGCTTGTGTGAATGGACACACCCAGGTTCGACCTTGGGTTTTGTCACTTTTTATTTTTATTTTTGTTTTGCAAATTTTCTCAAATAATAAACTTTTTGTAAAATTAACTTTTCTAAAACATAAAAATAAGGAGATTAAGACAGAAAAAAGGCAACAGAAAAGGTATAAAAAGCTTAAACAATCAGCTAAGAAAAACGCAAAGTAAGATAAGCTCAAACAAGCTAAATAAGCTGAACTAGGGGATTAAGCTACTGAGGAAAATATAAGCTAGGCTAACTATGGGGATCAGAAATAAGCTAAAAGATCTTAAAGAAATAAGCTGAAAATACTATGGAACAAACTAAGGCAAAATTAGAATAAGCAAAGGCTGCTATGGGGAATAAGCTAAAGGAACACCTATAAGCTAAACTTTAAATAAGCTGAGAAAGCTAAAAGCAACCTACATTACTAAAAACAGCTTTCATAATAAGCTAGAACACTGAAAACAAGCAATAAGCACTATCAAAAGGCTGCTATAACAGCAGCCTAAGGGAGATTTGCAGACTAAAATAAGCACACAAATAAGCTCTAACTACCTCTTAAAAGGCAAAACAAATTAAGACTATACTAGGGACTAATGGAAGAACCAAAAAGCAGACAATAATAGCAACATGATAAGCAGATAGAAGGCTGTGAAAAGTGGTGCAGACCACAATTGCTATTTTTTTGAGATGACAGATCTGACTAACAGATTTTTAGAGCAAACTTCAGCAACTTAAAAGCTATTGAAACCTAAATAAGCCTAAAATAGATAATCAATGACCTATCAAAAACTAGAAAAACCAATTTATCTGAATTTAGAACTTGATTTGACCCTTGAAATTAACTTGGGAACATGACTGATTTTGGCTGAACTAGGATTTTTAACAGACCTGAAAAATGGAAGCTATGTAGAACTTGACTTAAGTGTTTATAAAAAAGCTTGAATGAAATTGAAAACAACTTATAACACTAAATTTGACATTTGAATACAACTTAAAAGCAACTAATCATAAAAAGAAAGCCAAAACTAGTATAAGGACTTGATAACACAGATTATGAATTTTTATGTTCCGAACCAAACTAAACTTAATAAGACTAACTGCAATCTCCTTGATTAACCTTAAGAAGACTAGAACAAGCTGACTTTGAACAAATTTAAGGAATAATACTAACTTTGACCGTTAATTTCAACATTGCCAAACACCCCTTTAAACACTGGTTTGCAAAATTAAAACAGATTATGCTTAAAAACTTGAAGGATTTTGAAACTAACTGACTTACAGTGACAAAATGATAGTTTAAAACTACTATTTAAAAAATAAAAAGCATAAATTAAACTAAAACTGATTTTGACTTTTATGTTGACTTATTTTGACTTTTGTTAACTTTTGCAATTAAAATAGAATTAAACTGAGACAAGCTCATAATAAGCTATGATGATTTATGTGAGCTTGTGAAAATAGAGAATGAAGGTTTAAAATATATTTGGATTAATGAAAGCTTAAAATGTAAATGAGAAGAAATTAAAAAAAAAACAAAGCAACTTGTATTAATAAGAGTAACAATACACTGATAATGAAATTACAATTGAACTAATAAAACATTAATAAACAACATGGTAACAATTCTCTAAGACAAGAAAATTGGACATCTAAAAATCTATTATAGGAGCTCTATTTATAGCTGAGGCTTGAGGGATCATCTAGGGTTTCTAAAGCCTCTAGTCTCTCTGATCTTGGCCCTTCATCTTTTGCTTCCATCTTAAGCTGAATTTTATGCGTTGGGTCATGTGCGCAGCTCTCTCTACACACGGATTGCCAGCGTGTCATTCCTAACATGATGTCAGGAATGATGTCAGAGTCTTTCGGAAAGAATTTGAGAGGGTACAGGGGTCAATTCAGGAGAAGAAGAAGCGTGAATAGTGTTGTTCTGGTTTTGGGAGGGAAGGGTAAAAAGGGTTTATTAAATTGTTTGTTTGACCATTTTAAGTTGGGGTTGACCGGGTAAGTGAGTATAAAATGGGTTATATGGTGTGAGTGTAACCGGGTAAAATAGTTTTTGGGTTTGGGCTTTTGGGATGGTTGGTCCAAGGATATAAAAGCGGTTTTGGATCTGTATTTTGGGATTTGTGGTATTACACTTTGAATCCAGATTTTAAATATAGAAATACCATAAGGACCATTCATGTCAATTTGTAAATCACAAGGACCAAAGATGCAATTTAGGTAAAATGAGGGGTGAAATGGTAAATTGGGTAAGGATAAGGGTGTATAGTGTAAATATGCCAATGATGAGGGTAAGTGATAAAAAATGCCAAACATGCTTCAAAAACCGCAAAATTGAATTCCCGGCTCCTCTTTTGCTCTCTTTTCATTCCCGTGCGTGATTTTCTTCTGTTTTGTCTTTTCTTTGTTCGTTTGAGATATTCGCATCTGCATACGATAAACTCGAAAACACACAAATATTAGGCATAAACGGCTCGTTTTAGTTTATTTGGGTGGGTTTTGATAAAGAAAAGGTATATGTTTTTACATATACCAAAATCTACCAAACTAACGTATTGCAGTGTCCTCAATCAATGTCATCAACTCACGCTTCTAAAACCAAAGATTTCAACCTCTTTCTACTAAAGCTATGAAAAGTAGCAAAGCTTCCTCAAGAGATATTAAGAAATCCTTAATTCTAAAAACGCCCCATTTACCTTTTTATTTCACATATAGATATAACGTTTAAGCACTTTCCATTTTATGTGACGGTTTGTTGAACTTTCATGTCTATCAATAACTCTCACATATTTTTGATAGACATTTTAGGATCACGGAGTAGGAAACAGAACTCATGAAGAAGTGACCATACGGATAGAATTCATCGTCCTTGATTTTTCACGAGTTCCTAAACTAAGCTTAAAATCGAAATCACTTGCTATATACAAATTATATGCTAACACTACCCATAGATGCTACTTGTGTACGCTTAGCTACTTTTCACTCCCATAATCCTAATTCCTCTAAGGATTTTATTTTGAAAATCGAGATTTTTTTTTGTTTTTCTTTTCTTGTTGCGATATATATTATTCGATAAAAGCATCGAGTTTAGACGCTAAGTAGTTTCCAAACCTTCCTAAAAACCGTTGCTCACAAGAATGAGGTCTACATCAAGGTCCCGATTTCACACGATTTAGGGGATATCCTTTTTATTTATAACCGAGATATCCCATGTTTGAGACCCAAACGGAAACTTTTTATTAGGATAACCCCGGAGTCGAAGCTTGGCTTAACATTATTTCAGCCCATTTGCACATTTGCAATTTTAGCCCTTGGTCTTTTCAACCACCAATTCAATGGGATTACCATTTTATTAGAAGTCTTATTATGACTTTGGAATTTTTCCTCAACCTTTTTGAAGTCCATGGCAACGGGGGTACCGTCAAACATAGAAAAATTTTATGGCTTTGGATTTTCACATTTATACATTTGAGCTTTATTTCACGTTAATTATTTGCCAAATCCGAGTCCCATGGATTTTATAACAATAGAAATAATAGCACGTACTATCAAGAATCAGTTGTCTATTACACCGCAACACTGACAGTACCTTGATGTGTACCTAACTCTCATAAGCAAGGATTCTCTCAAGAATGCTTGAAAACTAAATATAGCCAAAACCAAACACCTTTAATTATTTTGAAGTTTTTTTTGGGGTTTATAAGCTGATGGAAGTAAAAAGCCACAAGTAACATCTGCGAGCTCTAAAGAGATCCAACTACTCCATGCTTAGCATCTAACTTCTACATAACTCTATCATTTCTCGATCTCCGCAAATTTAAAATCTTAAATAATAAGATCCGCGAATGCTTAGCCAATAACTTAGCTCATGCAAATTAAAGTCAATCATGGGAACTTGCAAACTCTTTGCTAGAATTCACATTTTATATCTCCTTATATGAAAAACTAGCAAAAGCTTTTAATTATCAAGGTTAAGAGAACAAGCTAGGGCTCAACACACCCGGTCAAGTCAAAATTCTATTCCTACTCTAACCAGCGAAAAGTCAACAAGGTGTCAAAACATATACATTTTGTAAATGATTCATCAAATAATCTCACGTCTCGCATTTAAAATCACGTATTAGAAACTAGCAAATCTTTCAAAGCTTTGTATATTTAAAATAACTTAGGGAAGCTTGCAAATTGTTGGTCTTGTGAGCTAGAATTCGCATCTTATATTCTCTTGTCTAAGCAATTAGCAAAAACTTTTCAAGAAACGCATATTTAAAGTAACTTCTAAGAGACTCGCAAAGACTTTTCAATCATAAAACTAGCAAAAGCCTACAAAAATTTTAAATTTTCTCATTTTTTTTTCCAACAATTTTTTGCATTTTTTTAGGAAAAACGCGGTTGCGAGAGTGTAAGGCAAAAAACAAGTGCGGTCAAACAAATCAAAGATTATCCCCCCCCCCCCCCAAACTAAAACAAAATATTGTCTTCAATGTTTAAAGGCAAGGGTTCTCAAAAGAAATCTAAAAGCCATTTATTAATTATGCTAAAAGATAAATGTTAGTCGATTAGATTTTGGATATCGGATTTCCATAAGCATCAAAACATGAAACTCGAGTGGAGAAAAGACAAAACCACGAGCACGAGAGTCTTCATATATCGGGGAAATCCTGGACATAAACATCAAAAACACCAAACACGAGAAATCGAAGAGGCGAACCCCCTCACGTCATTTATTAGAAAATAAAAAGAAGATTGAAGGATAAGCATAGATTGCCACCCACGAAGCGCTTTTGTTTTTGTTCAACGAGTCTCTAGCTTGACTCGTCCTCAAATTCATTTGTCCTTGGGGAAGCAAGTGGAAGAGATACCGGGATCAAAGATGGTATCCACATTCTCGTAGGAAAGAGAATGGGTGGGTTAAATATTAGGCATAAGCACAAAAGGTTCATAAATATCTTTCACCACACCCGTATTGGTCATATGAAAGAAAGTTCCATCATCTGGTGATTTAGCGGTCAGACGAATGGATGATGGATCACGGTAAAATGACTCCATAGAAGAAATGAGTCCATGGTTAGGAAGGAAACTTTTTGAAAGCTCAACTGTTAAGGCATCCATCATAGGCTCCTTTTCTTGGATTACATTAGTCGTAACATGAAGTTCATCTTTAATGAGTATCCCGGGTTGTGACAACTCGTAATTTCAGGTCATTTCTCATATTTACTATTCATCTCGGGAATTTACTATTCATCGGTTACTATTCATCGTTTTTGAAGTCGATTTGATATTCTGAGAACGTATTTCAAAATTTTACTCTTCACGAAACACTATTCATTCCCGGAGAAAATTCACTATTTATGATTCACTATTCATCGTATTTCGTAAAGGGCAAATGGCACAAAAAGGTACCAAACTTAGGGTTCATTTCCAATTAAGATCTTCTTTTTTTCTTGCGTATAAAAGGGTACTCAACAAATATTTTTATGATTGGGTTTTTATTAACGATCGTTAACTCTCTTTGTTAGTAAATTACACGTTTGGTCCTCGAATCAGATAATAATTTCATCCAACATCCAAAACATTATTGAATTTTTTTTACATGTTTGGTCCTCGAAAAAATAAAAATTACATGTTTGGTCCTCGAATTTTGAAAAATTTTGAAAATTTTGAAAAAAAAAATTCGAATAAAAAATTTGGAAATTTTGGAAAATTTCGAAAAAAAATTTTGGAAAATTTTGAAAATTTTCAAAAAAAAATTTTGAAAATTTTGAAATTTGTTTAAAAATTGTGAAAAATTTTCAAAAAATAAAATTTTGAAAATTTTCCCCAATAGTCTATCGATAGTACCCAGTACTCATACCAAGACTTGTTTCCAAACATTAAAGTCATGGCTGGGTTTCTGCATATTTATACAGATAAAGATCAAAGCTGCATATATTCAAAGTTCTCCGCCCGTGAACAAGTACTACCTTTACACTGTTTATATTATTCACATTATCGTTCTTATAAACTTTGTGTCACAGTATTTATCATTATGATTAACGAATGAGAACGGTCGGCTAATAACCAATTTATAAATATGGATTTCTAATTTATTACTGTAGTATAGTTTAACTTATTATTGTAACTCTACCCACAGCTGTTGGCAGAATCTTCTTCCATTTTTCACGTTTGGGGAGCGCTCTCGCAATTTTAAGTGCTTATGATATAGCAGAATCCAATCTGGATAAACTAGACAACATGCAAAAATTCCATATATCGGTATTTTCATTTTCTGGACCAAGGGTTGGCAACACACACTACACCAAAATCATTGTTTGGGGACGGACAAATTAAAGTCGACCCAAATTGCACGTAGGACCCACTCCTTTTCAACAAATACAGCAGTCAACCAAAATGTTTTGGCACGACGCAAAAAGGCACGACAATGTCGTGCCTTTTTGTAATTATTTGTTTTCTAGTAGTTTAAAATCTTTTCAACAAAACATTAAAGTAAATAAATACATCCCGCCTTTTTTTTATCCCGCCAAACGTTTTGGGACGACATTGTCGTCCCAAACTGCAAATCTATTTTTTTTAACTTTATAAACCAATTTATAAATAAATTATTTAATTTTAAAAATTTATTTTTATTTAATTTAAATAATTTTATTTAATATAGAATTAAATACATTTATAGAATTAAAACATTATTTCCATTATTTTTCCCGCAAAGTTTTCCTTATATATCCCTGTCAAAACATAAATAACCCAATTGTCAATTCCCACAAAACACACGTAACAACAAATGGTCGATTACATCACGAAAAAGAGTGGTCAATGGTTTTATCGTCGATATATCTCTTTACTCGAGTTGTTGATATGTATGGGAACGAAATTTATGATGAATATGGTTCTTATAAGAACATAGACCCGTTGATGAGACCGCATTATGGAATGGTTAAGGAAAGAGCGATTCTACTGTGGTGTATTTGACCGTGAAGTCGATTCTTTTAGAGCAAACCACCGGAAGTCAAGCAATTGGGAGCAGTTAAATCAGCGAAGGAAGGAAAAGATGAAGGCGAAAAGCCCGCTCGATTACACATTTGTGATGCGGGAAATAGGGTAACAAATCTTGAAGCATTGTTTGAACAGTTCGTCAAGCAAAGGAAGGGAAAAGATGGTGCATGTTCTAGCAAAGCGAGAAGTAGCATGGAAAATAATTGAATGGCCGAGTTGTTTCGTTTGATCTGTTTCGCTTTGTTGTCGTTGTTTTGTTTGAGTTGTTTCATGTCATGTGTAGCATATGGTCTATGTCGTGTTGTGTATCATATCGCTTTGAGTTGTTTCGCTTTGCTTGCCGAGTTGTTTCGTTTGATCCATTTCTTCGCTTTTGTTGTCAAGTTGTTTCTTTATTCATGTGTAATTTAGTATTGGAAAAGGGGTGTTTGGAAACCATAATCTTGTTAACTTAGAACATGGTCAAATTGAAAGGTACATAGTAATAAGTGATAGGTTAACTTAGAACATGACCAGCTTTACAAATCCAACATGTGCTTTAATTTATAAAAATACTTGACGGATATATACTACAAGAACAACAACAACATCAACAACAACAACAACAACTACTACCAGAACATGCAACAACTACAACAACAACAACATCAACAACAACAACTACCAGAACAACAACTACATCAACAACAACAACTAAAAGAACAACAACAACTACGTACAACAGCAACTACAACTACAACTACAAGAACAACAACTACTACTACATACAAAGATTTTCCATGTCACCTAACAAATCACTTAAGTAATGCATCCGACCGACATGCGTGGTCGTCGTGAATCTTTGCCATTTCAAGTTTGGCCTCAAAGAACCTTACTCTTGTCTCTAGCACATGTTTCGTGTTTCCAAGAAGCTTATCCTAAGATCTTTTTCATGGTAGCTCGAGCACTCTGTTGGTGCAAGAGATTGTTCTTAAGTACTCGTCAAATGCATCCTTCCACATAAAATATCCGCACCCATTATCTTTTATGGGCTATTACATAATAAGAAAATTCTAAGAGATTACAACCCAATTATTTGTATATTTACATAAATAAGAAATGTATGATTGTTCACCTTGACAGAGGACATGAATAATATTGTTGTCCATGAATATTCTCTATGCGATGTTCTTAATTTTATATTTCCCGCTCCACAAGAACACATAAAAGGATTAAATGGCTCCATCTCGTGTTTTGAAATTTGTGTGAAGATAAGAGGTTGTGAGGTTGAGTGGTTTGAGGATAAGATCCTGGCTTTTGGTGGGATAAGATTTCAAGTTTTCTTTATGTGATATATAGAGCAACCGTAGATTTTGGTTGGAAGTTTTGGCCAAGATTTTTGGAGGAAGTTTTGGCCATTATTTTGGAGGAAGTTTTGGTTGATGTTTTGATGAGATAAAGAGTTATAGACTACCCAAGATCACCTTGACTTGTTAGTATAACGATATCACCTAGACTCGTTAGTGTTACATATCATGTATCACGATACTATCTCGATTCATCCGCTTTAACATGTCATGTATAACGACATTATCTTGACTCGTTCGCTTAACATTTCATCCGCTTAAATTTTTAAAAAAGGTACGACTTAAATTTTTATAACTAATTTAAATTATTGATGTATAAAAGAACTATGTAGTAGTAATAATAATAATAATAATAATAATAATAATAATAATAATAATAATAATAATAATAATAATAATAATAATGTATTGATGTATTACATAGCATCTATATTTTATAACTAATTTAAATTTTTATAACTAATTTAAATTATTTTAAATTTATTTAAACTTTTTATAACTAATTAATTTCTAAATTATTTAAAAAGTTTATAACAAAGTTAATTTATTTAGTATTAATTAAATAATTTAAACACATTATATTATACATAAAATAAAAAAAACAAAAAGGACGACAATGTCGCACTTTTTTTACCAAAAATTTCAAAAAGTCAAATAACCCGCCAAATAATTCTACTAAAAATATAAAAAGGATCTACATTGTCGTCCCTATTTGGTCGTCCCAAAATAACATAATAATTGACTGCACCGATTCTTCTCTCTCAACACTTATACAAAAAAACCCACAAAAAACTCACATTACCCTCGTAAAAAGAAAAAATTGGGAAAAATCCCAAAAACGCAATTTTCTTCAAAACACTACTATCACTGTAACTATCAATTACACACGCACCACGTGCACAATTTGTATAATTTTTGTTATTTTGTAACATTTAAAGGTTTTTTTTTTTTTTTTTTTTTTATAAAATATGGTTTGTTAATTTAATTTCTTTAATTATGGTTTGTTTACAATGGTTTTATGTTGTGTTTGTGTTGGTTAGATGGTCCACCGCAATCACCGCCACCACCGTGAACCACCACCAACAACCTTAAAGAATTGCAGCCCACCACCACCACCTTTAGTGTTGGTTAGTGACTTTTTTTTTTTTTTTTTTTTTTTTGAATATGTTTTTGGTACGACAATGTCGTCCCTAAAAGTTTTTATTAATTAATTTGGTACTATTAAACGTGTTTTGGGACTACAATAGTTTGTTTAATTATGGTTTTATGTGTAGTGTTTGGGACATCCGGACCGCTTGAGTGTTTGGGACAACCGGACAGTAGTGTCAAATGGGGCCGAATGACCACCTCTTTTCTCTCTCTTTCTTCACTTGTCAGATTAAAAAAAGATGGCACATTTAAGACGAGAGAGAATGAGACTATATAAGTAGTTTATCTCTTAACATGCGCCATTATATTAAGTTACTTCTCATTTATTATTTTTTTCCTAACTTTTTTTTTTTTTTTTTTTTTTGAAATTACACGATGGAGATGAGGGCCTTCAAGAGCAAGTCGAGCCGGTCTCATCCCGTGCATGAGCAGCTTGGAAATATTGCGCTGTAATTCGAGTGATAACCGCCGAATCGGGCAGTGGGCGAGGGTTACCGGTGGTGGCTCAACCGCCGCAGTTCACACGTGGGCATGGTGTCAAGATTACGTTACTGGGGAGCATATGGCGGGCGGAGGAAACCAAGGCCGCCAAGAACGGGCTCGTAAAATCGAGGCGTGCTGCCGCTGGCTAGGCAAGAGTCTCCGCCGCGGCTTGGGAAGCTGTGTCGCGCCCAAGCCGCATTGGGACATACGGATCTTACCTTCAAAATTTTTTCACCCACTACAACTCACAAGGTAATCCATTTTCACCTCCCTTTCCTGGTACCCATTCCTAGCCCTTTTCCTCCCTACCCCTTATGGTTTCCAAGCTTCCACTTTCAACCCCAATAATGCATTTGTCGGTTGTTATCGCCCACCTTTCCCAACTCTATCACGTGCCGGGTACTAGTTCGAACCATGCAATGCCGCCACCGGACCTTAACCTATATAACTCATAAAATAATCCTCATTTGGGCCAAAATGATCATGTTGATAATAATGATTTGAATAATAATGATGATAATAATAGTGGGGATAATAATGAGTCGGGCGACGAGTTCGATTATGAGTCGGTACAATTCATTGATGAGTAGGCGGAAGTTAGTTTGTGAATTTTAGACTTATTAATATTATGGAATAGTATTGTATTTATCGAATGTTATCGTGGATTTATGTTAACTTTATAACTTTTGGACATGTTAGCTTTATAAGCTAGTGACTTGTTAGTTTGAGACATGTTATTTAGGAAATTTGCTTTCAGTATAGTTTAAGAGTAGTTTACTTTGTATCGTATTTGTTGAATGGTATCGTAGAATTGTGGAATGTTATTCGATCCGCTTAGTAATTTGGTATTGTATCATATTGTCGATTTGGTATTGGGATCGTGATTGATTACAGGTTGCATTTGTTTTGGTAGATTTTTTCCCGAAAAATTTGGAAAATCTGCAGCTCGCATTTTTTGCCCACTCAGAAAATTAGGGACGACATTGTCGTCCCTAATATACAAACACATGTCGTGCCATTCTGCACAACGTGGCCACGTGTTTTTCCACGTGTATTTACAATTGTCGTGCCTTTTTGTAATTAAAATAACGTTTTTTTCGTTAATTTAAAAAGATTTAAAAAAAAAAGGTACGACAATGTCGTGCCTTTTTGCAAAGCGGTGTCGTGCCAAAGATGATTTTCAGTTGAATTGGATTTGGGCCCACAACATCCGTCGTACCAAAGTATAAAGAAAATGTCGTACCAAATTTTTTGGCCAACACACAGTGTTTACTAAAAGCGCGACGTATACGTCGCGCTTTTTTTCTTTCGTTGACATTGTGTGCATTTTGGGGCGAAATGTCGTTCCAAATTATACTTTTTTTTTAGTGACAAGGTTTCAAAAGAGAGTGGAAGAGTTAGGAATAAAAGTGCTGAGAGTCTTCAACATCCATGATAAGGTGCCAAACGTGCCGGGACTTCTTTTGAATGAACACACGTCGCCTTTTGTTAAAATACTTGGCCGATTGCATGGGTAGAATGGTTCTACTCACACATCGGGGAGAAAATTCGTTTGGATCACACAAGGTCTTCCTTTGTCAAAGAAAGCTTAGATGCGGGCTCGGCACACAACTTGGAGCTTCTCTTGCATCTGTTAGATGGGTATAAACACTTCTTTTAGTTAACAGTTTTTAAAGTATTATATGGCGTACAAATTTACTGCTATGGCCAAATGGCCTGATGGTTAACCGGTTAAAACGAGCCTGTTTTAAGCCATGACCTTTTATAGAACAGGTTAAACCGAGCAAGATCGGGTTGTTTTATTTTGTTTTACTTTGATATGCAATGGTATTGTTGCATTAAAATTTTGAACTTTGGTTACAACAAACCTATGGATGTAAAGTTAATATGTTTGACCTAGAGTTCATACGACTTTCAACTCAATTAGTTAGGTTCATCTTTTCCCTTATTTTGCACTACTTGATTTCTTTAAGATCAAGCAAAACTAACTCTGGCTCATCTATGAATAAGTAGATCACGCTTATGTACCTAATAATTATATTAAATTTTTATCTAAAAGGTCAACAAACTTTTGCAGGTACTATGATGAAAGGGCTAAATACTGGATTCCAGGTGGAAGGGACAAATCATTGATGAACAAGGGAGGTGACATTTTGAAGGAAGAACATTTGATACCACCAAGATGGAGCCAAATCGAGAACAAAGGACTTCTAAAGGACAAGCACGGGGAATGGAAGTTGCCCGAACAGAGAGGCATTGAGGATCGTCTAAGACCTGAAGAAGTCGAGCTACATCTTCGAATGTTAGGTCTAGCCTAACGAGCATACAGCTATATATAAGAAAATAATGACACGACCCCATGTGGTAACTTTGAGAAACTAGTAGTGCTATACATTTAACTAATAAAACTATATGGAATAGAACACTCTCCTTGTCCCAGAATAAATGCAACGTCAAACAGCACAGTTTAATGAATCAAATATCTAAAAATTAGTATGCAAGGGTCCCATTGGGTTGCGTTCTATGTCAAATGAATCAAACCAAACAAAATTGTTAAAGGGGAACACGTTGACAAAGACTATTTTTTATGCATACAACCTCCTAGGTATATTAGTGGTATTAAATTATTGTTGTAATATTATTTCTGTTTTAGCAGTAGTTAGAGCCTAAGGTGTGGTCACCTAGGTTAAACTTTAACTTCCTGTCACGTCAGCACTATATCAGTTTTAATATTTTATTTTAACTTACCAAAAAAACACTCCCTATCATAACATTCTCAAAGTTAAAACTTAACTCATATATTTTCAAATTCAACCCCTTAATTAAAACAAACACTTCATTTATTAAAAACATATCATTAATTTGAAAACATATTACAATACGAAATTTTAAAAAAAAGTTACAACGAAATAAAAAAAGACACTACAAATTAAACGTTATAACATAAAGCGAAATAGCGAAAATAAAATCTAGTGATTTATGCTGAGTTATATTTTTTGATGATTCTGTTTTTTCGCCATTGATCCAAGCCACGACATTTGGATCTTTGCCATCGTTGTTAATCATCAAAAATTTCATCTCTTCCAACCTTGTTAATGTTTCATCTTTAACTTGTCAGGGCCCGACACGCCGGTGGTTTCACGCTTGATACGATACTGCTTGTCATAGTTTCGTGAATTGACTTGACGAGCTCTTCCCGGTGCTCGCCCCCAAGATTTGTCGTGTTTCGGATCTTGCTTTCTTGAAAGCACATTTTTTCCCATGGGGCGTGGTTGTTCATCATGACCAAACAAAGCCTCGCTTGTTCGCTTGGGACATCGCCTGCTAAATCAACCGGATCCGCGAGTCCCATTTCTTATGCTTACGCAAAATCTCCCAAGCATCATCGAGCAAACGGCGCGGATTTGTGCTCATCACGATACATTTGCTTCGCCTGCTTGTGACATCCATCTCACTTTCCCACTTCTCTCGCTCCCGCCGCACGCTTGAAATACACGTTGAACTTTGTGCAATCACGGTTCAACGCTTTTCCACATGCTTGTTATCATATCCTTGGTGCATCGTTGAAAATTGAGTCTATTGAACTCATTTCGACCCGATGCCAAAACGTATCACGCTTCTTGCAGCACGCCCAACCATCGGATCCTCCGTAATGCCTACATAACACCGCAAGTAATTCTTCCTCTTTGGTTGCCAACGCCCGAGAACGCAGTTAGTTCATCATCATCGATTGGTTCGGGGTCTTTGGATTTTTTGGTCTTTCGCTTACCACGAATTTTGGGCTTGGAGGAGAAGTGGTGTTTCGGAATATCTTGTATTTCAGTTTGTGATTGTTGTGAGTTTTGTGAGAATTGTAGATTTTGAAAGTTGGTGTTTAATGTGTTTTGTTGATTTTGTTGCCAAAACAGATATTGTTGATGTTGTAGGAAAAGATCTTGGCTCGATGCCCAGCGGGTCGGAAAAGCGACGTTGGGGTTCAAGATGAACCTGCGTCGGGTTTTAAGATGAACCCGGTTTGAGGTATTCCACCCACCATCGAGAAGATTCATGAATGTATCATCGTTGTTGCCTCCGACATTTCTTTTAGTAATCGAAGTATAAGATCGAGAGGATTGAGTAGTGGAAGTGTGAAAAATGGTGTTTTAGTGGGTATTTATAGTGGTAAAAAAATGTTTTTGAATTAGAAATAGCCGTTTGAAACCAGGGGGTAAAATGAATTTTTTTTAAACCCCAACGGCTAGTAGCCGTTGGGGGGTGGTAAAGTGATATTTTTTTATTCGGCCAAAACACCTCCTAACGGCCGTTATTTCCTTAACATTGTTGCATTAACGTGGCATTAACGCCACTAGGGGTGTGGGTAACGAGGCGTAACGCCCATATGTTAAAGGGTAACGCCGGTTCCGGCGTTATTATACCGGTTGCTCTTATAATTTATTGAGAAAATGAAGATACATGTGTTTTGGGTCAAGCCCCAGCCTGTTTCACTCGTACAAAAAGTGACCCACTTCTATCCGGAAAAGCTATTACCTGTTTTGCTACAATCAATCATAACATTTAGAGGAAGATTATGGGCCAATACTTTTGTGTAGAACCCAATAACTAAACAATAAAATGTATGTGATCAAATACCGCTAAAAAAATACCGCTCAAAATGGAAATGGAACAAGTTCTCAATAATGTAAGAACAACAGCAGGAGCGTGGCCAATGAGGCCTTGTGTTGAAGAGGCTGGACCACTTAATTATTTCTTGCTTCAACAGCTTCACTAAATGATCCTTCTCTATATGCGGATACTTGCACAAACCACAAATCAACAAAATTCAAATCACCCACAAAACTAACTTAAACAAATCATTCTATTTTTGCCTTTGTACTAACCTATACTACTTAGAGTATCCACAATAAAAAAAATCTTTAATGACATTTTGCATTTAATGTATACAATTTTCTAATGTAGTTGCATTGAATGCATTTAATGCATAAGTCATTAATGACTAATATATTTTGGTAAAAGCTTTATGTATGTCAAGTCTTTTGTGAAAAACTTTTGGAACACCTCATGTTACAATGCAAAAAAAGCTTTTCCAAAAGCTTTATAGAATAGTAAAAGTTTTTCATGGTTTATGCATTGTCGATGCTCTTATAAAGTATTTATACACTTCTCTCATATTTAATTTTTAAGATTTCTTAAAATAGATTTTAAAATACAAGTCAAAAAACATAATTTACAAATATGTAAAGCACAAATCAAACTACAAAAACCCTATTTCTTACATACAATTAATACTTAATTTAGAACACCCCTTCACCAATATATACAATTATCTAAGCACAATCTACAAATACAATATTTTTAAGCAAATACAAGTAAAAAAACATAATTTACAAGTATTTAAAGCACAAATAAAACTAAAAAAACATTATTCAACACATACAATTAATACACAATTGTATTCGCCCCTTCATCAAAATATATAGTTATTTAACCAGAATGTACAATCTAATTAAACTTCCAAAACATATATCTAAAATCCAGCAGCCCAAAACAAAATAACATTTATTCGCCAGAAAGTTTAATCATTGGTACCCGCCACGATCGCATCATGGTGGTCATTCTTGTTAGTAAGGTCGGATGGCAAGGCAATCACATAGCCACCTTACACCTCAGCGCCACATCACCTTTCTCTCTTCTCTCACTTCTCCTCACTCTCACCCACTTTTTTGTGGACAAGGTCACCTTAGTCTCACTTTTCATTAAAATTGTCACAATTCTCAATTTCTGGTCATTTTGCAAACTTTAAAAAAAATTACTATTCATCTCGGGAATTTACTATTCATCGGTTACTATTCATTATTTTACTATTCATCATTTTTGAAGTCGATTTGATACTTTGATAGGTTATTTCAAAATTTTACTATTCACAAAATACTATTCATTCACGGAGAAAAATTTATATTCATGATTCACTATTCATCATTTTTCGTAAACTAGGTTTACGAGTATCAAATTCGCGTAACCGTAAGGGTTAAGTTTATTATTCATGAAACATCATTGAGAACACTTCATATAGACTAGAGTTAGTCTATATATCATCAAGAACGCCATTTTCATATTAGTTCATGCATGAGCCAGATATTTCGTTAACGGCATTTTTATTAAATAAACGCTATCGCATTTATCATTTATTTTGAATAATTGATCCGACACTTCCAAAAATTATCCCGATATATTTTTATACTATCCAAGACTATAAAAATTACATTATTAGTTTACTCGATGTTTTGAAATTATTTTATATATATATATATATATATATATATATATATATATATATATATATATATATATATATATATATATATATATATATATATATATATATATATATATATATATATAGGGAGGGTTAATGTGAGATCAAGCTTAAAGTTGTAAAATAAGATCAAATCTAAAACCACAAAACATTTATAAATAATAATTTTAGCAATCATACACAAAAAAATAATATTTTAATACAAATTAACATTTTAGCAACTAATAACCAAATGATACATGAGTTTGGATTAGTGATACACCGATACACATTACACTAATAAATATTCCAAAACCCGATACACATAAAAACATGATACACATTAAACTTCTAATCAAAGATATCACCTAGTTTTGTAAGAAATCTATCAAATTTTAACAATTTTAGTTGTAGTAAATAAAAAAAGCATTTTTATTGTAAGGAGAGTATCTCATCAAATTTAGTTCGATCTCATTTAACAACTTTAAGTATGACCTTATTTGATCTAGATTATATATATATATATATATATATATATATATATATATATATATATATATATATATATATATATATATATATATATATATATATATATATATATATATATATATATATATATATATATAGGAAGGGATCGCGGATTACATTTTAAGTAGTGGATTATGGATAATATCACAAGAATATTCAAAAAAAAATTAATTCAAAAAATCGAAAAAATTAAAAAAGAAAGAGGACAACAATTTATTAAAAATCACCGAAAAAAATTAAAAAAATCATTTTCATGGTTAAAGGTACAATGATATTATGAATTTTGTTAATATCACCGTAATTATCAAGCTTTCTTAATATCACTATTAACTACCGCCAGCAGAGTTTCACTAAGGCCAGCGAAGAGTTTCTAAACCAGCAAATGATATTAAGTTTTTTCTAATATCAAAGTAACTTTTAAGTAAAATTGTTAATATCACGCTTACTTTTTACATGTTTTCTTAATATCAAAGTTAATTTTTAATATCACCGTAAGTTTTCTTAATATCGTATTAAAAAGGCGTTGATATTAAGTAAAATTGTTAATATCACAAAGAACTCATAATATCGTTAATATCACGATAGAACTCATAATCAAAAACAAAATTGCTCGTAAAAATCAAAAATTAAAAATGAAAGTAGATAATAATAGAACGATCCCTCAAAAGGAAAAAATTAAAAATCATTTACATGGTCAATTGCTACCGTGAATAATACAGATCTTGACTTTTTACAAAAGTCAAGATCGATCTGAATGGGCGGTCCATCCATCCGCACATCCGCACGAATTAAAAAAATCCGCACTCGATCCTCACTCTATATATATATATATATATATATATATATATATATATATATATATATATATATATATATATATATATATATATATATATATATATATATATATATTTACTTACGGTAGTAATTCTAATCGATAATTTTTATTTCAACCCGATACTTGTGAGAAATGTATTTTATAATTTTATGACTTGATATATTTTATTTTGTTCCGTTAAAATTGATTTCTAGCTAACGTTACACTTAATAATTAATTTTAGGTACAAATTACACACTATACTTAACTTAAATTACATTTGGACAACAAAAATACACAACCTATTTACCCAACCCCCCTTGCCGACCTCGCCATGCTAGTCACCACTTTTGTTAAATATCTTGCAAATTAAAGGGACACATACTCATGTATTGACTAAATATTAGTATTATACAAATAATATTCAAAACAAAAACACATAGAAACTAATAGCAAAAGGTGAAGTTGCAAGAAAACTCTCTCATTCCCTCTTTGAGGTTCGGCCAAGCTAGGAAGAAGGAGAAGAAACATAAGTTTTTCAAGAACAAGTGGTTACATAAACTCTAGATTACTTCTCTATTAGGTTTTGAAATAAAAACCAAGAAGTATTTAGGTACATAGTTACTTAAACCTCATCATACTACTAGTAAGTGTTCTAAATAATTTTACTACTCTTTTATAATCATATATGATCTATTTTTATGATCTAGTAAGGAAAATATGCAAGTATTATATGTATTCATACCACTTTTACTTGTTTTTATTACTTATTATTAGTTTAAACTATCCTATAACTATTCCCATGAAACCTATAATTGTTGATGAAGTTTAGGAACCCATGACACCCTAAGAAGGTGTATGGTAGGTTTATAATAGTTTTGTTGTTGATTGGAAGGGTTTAGAACAAGTACTACGTATTAAACTAGAAAAATCATTTTCGACAACTTATAATTAAGGGCTGTTCAATTCTGCAAAATCTGGAAATTTTGTCAGGTCAAGGATTATTTTGGGCTAGATATTCAGAAAATAGACTTTAAAACGAAACCGTGGTCGCTTGAACGGGTTAAAACGGATTTATAACGAAGAAGTTACGCTATTTTCAAGTTTAACGACGAAAACTAATTTTCTCAAAAATTCAAAGCTGTCAAGGGTTATTTAAGGGGCAAAATGAGTTTTAAACCTTATCTAAATGAGGCGATTTATCAAAAATATATTAGTGTACTTTAACACTAAACTAAGGATATATAAAACGAGAAAACGGACTTATAACGACTAAGTTATACTGCTTTAAATGTGGATATCGTAACTATTTTTCACAAGTAATAACACTTATATATTTTCTATTAGTCCAAATGGTTATCGCAGTTGAACCGTGTTTGGAGCCATTTTTCATATCAATAGAATATTTTTGGGAAAACGATGTCTACTAGTAAAAATGAGTTCGCCTATCCTAGTTTCCAAAATGTTCAACCATTCGTCAAACGAAGTTGTAACGAGTAGTATACGATCTCTCAAACTTTTCCGAAAACTACTCATAAACTATAATTTCTTGATAAATCACTAAGCAACTATCGTAGGATGGTGTTTCAACGTAAGTACTTTTAAAGTATTTTATAGCATGAAGAGATGTTATAAACGTGTATTTCGACGATAAACTTCATTTTCAAAAATGTACAAGTGGTATGAATATCATATGAGTTTGCATGCACCATTGTTTCATGGCTTACATTAGAACATATCATTCATATTAGGTCGTAGACAGAGATCGCACCTCATTTCAAAGGTATCTACTTTTGTCATCATAATCATTGCATCGTGAGTTCGTGAGCCCCACTTTTACCTGCTTAATTGTTTTATAAACTCTTTGGGGAGATACATGCTCAACTACTTACTTTTTACTTTACACTTATATGAACTTAAATAACTCTTGTTTCACTACTTATGCTAGTAAGTAGATTATACCCGAACTAAATTGATACTATGTTATGAACACTATTATTTGAACCACTTTCATTGATTTTGAACCCTCCGACATATACATTTGAACTCTCTTAAATTGATTTGGACCTTTTCACATATATTTGAACACTTTGAACTTGATTTGAACCTTTTGACATATAGTTGAACTCTTTTAACTCAGACAAGGACTCTTTGATATATCTTGAACTTGTTTGACTTGATTTTGAACACTTTGACTATTTTGAGCCTTATGATATGTTTTGAGCTCTTCGACTGCTTTGAACTTTTGAACTCGACTTAAATTCTTGAACTTAATTACGAACTTATGACTTATTTGAACTTATTGAACTGTACGTACTATGACCTAAAATTCTCCTTATTGGTGGAGTGTGCAAAGTCTCCGTGATGAACGGAGCAATACTAAAGTCTCGCCTTATTGGTGGAGCTTCCTCAATAATTCTCGCCTAGGTGGTCGAGTGACAAAGGAGTCTCCTTGTTGGAGCAAAGGCAAAGTCTCCCATGTTCTGGAGTATCCCCGAATTATTATATATACGGTGCTATACTTGTGAGCTATTATGACAACGTATACTTGACTACTAGACATACTACTTTTGGCAAGGTTGTGAACACACAGTTTGCAAGTTTTGTATGGGCGAACTTGAATCGAGCGGATTTACAATGCCTTGCTTTGTGGACTATTCTCAATGACCAAAAACTTCGCTTTGCCGCATGAACGTTCTTTAAAAGCTTTACATGTTAAACAAACTCTATGAACTCACTCAACAATTGTGTTGACACTTTTAGCATGTTTTATCTCGTGTATCTAAGACATTCACTTACATGGCATGCATGTGGACTTATCATGAGTCGCGATGTTGACGCTGGCTCACATATATTTTATGCACTTAACTATCGTTTGATTGTAACAAACTCATTTTGGTACGTTGGAAGTCTTTTGGGACCTATGTTTTGTAAACTCTGATTATTTTACTTAATCAAACGATATTTTCAAAATGACACTTTAGGTCATTCGATATAACTGTAACTTTGATGCTATGACAATCATCCCCCAGGTATTCCATTCCGCTGCAAAATAGGTAATTTGGGGGTGTGACAAAAATACCAACTTTATAAAAATATACCCCACATACACTCACAAACCAAATAAATAATTATAAAACATTTAAGTGAGGCCCTTTTTTCAACCATTGTAGGACTCGATCACCTTAAGACCCTCAAATAAGCGACTCATGCGATGACTTTAATTGAGGCAAGGTGACTCGTGTGAATTAGAGGCAAAGTGACCTGCTACCCTCCCTTATCCGACCTAAATTAATAAAACATCAATACCTCTCCACCAACTTATTGTAGCTCAAAGGAAAGACATGTCGTCATCATTTTCACCCCGCAGTTGTAATACCAAGAATGATACGTTCTAGGCAAGAGTTGACGATCAAGAAGTTCATTCCAAAACTTGTCGTAGTTCAGATGACATGGAAATGCATGATCAAAAAATAGACCTCCCTGAGGTTAATGTCCGCTCCGGTTTCATTAACACGTTTATTCACATCAACAACTAGAGCTCTCACTGGGAGGAACATTTTTGTGATGAGCCATAGTTCCTCTGTCAAATCTTGGTGATTGTGAAAATAACAGGAAATCGTTGAAAAAACGCCATATGCCATTTTCAAATCAATGTAAACACTACTTGTCATCTAAGCTTTCAAACAAAGATATTAAATTTCTTTATAGCTTTAGGGTTGTCACGACAATTTTTTCAAAGCAATATACTCTAAAGCAATAATTGCTTATGTAAGTTGTACAAATTTCAACCATTTCTTATTTGTGTCATTATGTCATAATCATTGTAGCTGAGCACGATGAGACTATCATTTCGAAACTTAATCCTAAGAACCACATTCTAATGACACTTTCCAACCTAATATTCACATGTCCGATGTATTATTTATTATAGAGCCTATACAATAGTCACACATCTATTAGGTCGATGCTAATGGCAACCACAAATATTGTGGTCACCCTCACCACATCAACACACGCCCTTTCTCTCTAATACTATACCCCAACCACAAAACAAGTAGTAAGGTGACCGCAACCACAACAAAAAAACATACATCACAAAAACAATTAATTAAAAAAGCTACACATACAAACAAAATGAAAGTTTCGGTTGGGTAGCCAACCGAAAGATTGAAAAAGTCAGGGGGGCTCTTGCATCCCGCTGAGCTATGGAGGAACTCGTTGAGGGTCGGTTGATTGGGAGTATTCGGTTGCCATTAGCATTGGCCTTAGTACCGTATAAGCAATTTTCACGCTTTTACATTACACAATATTAGGAAAAAATATGTCACGACAAAAGCCTATTCTTATCACCAATGTCATTAACATGTTCTAATATCCTAGCTAGCAGTTGTATGGTTAGTTAGTGCATCTTTATAATTGTAAAAGAGGAGTTGGTTAAAAGTTAGAGGGACTAAAATGTATCAAGTAGATAGTTCAGGGTCTATTTTGATACTTTTCTGTTTTAGTTAGTTGTTTTGTTTTCATCTCTATATAAAGACATTGTACCATTCATTTTGGAGCAATAAGGAGAATCATTTCACTATGTGATTGTGTGTTTTCTCTCAACTCATTACTGTTAACTTGGTATCAGAGCTCGCTAATGAGTTCTTGAACCTTTATTAAACGTTATAACCGTCATAAACCACCACTAAACCATCATAAACCGTTGTAAAAACCATTATTAATTGTAAACCCATCACTAAAACACTCAAATCCTAACTCTATTAATGAATTAATTCGATTCATCTTGTTGTCTTTAAGATTGAATATGTGAATTGTTCAAAGTGTGATTCTTGAGTTGTTATTCGGTTCTTGAGTGTTTATCTGTTCTATAAAGTCCAAATCTTTTTGCATCCTCAAGTACCTTTTCATTTCACTTTCTGTTTGCATCTCTTCTTGCTCTTTCTTCTGCTTCATTAATCTGAGCAACTTCATTAACTTGTCCAGTTGAATAAAAGTTAGATCTGTAACACTTTGTAGCAGTCCAGTGGAATACAAGTTAGATCTGAGCAAGTTAAATCATACCTTTTGTTCTACACTTTGTAGCAGTCCACTAAAGCTTTGATTTGCAGTAGTTAGATCTGAAACATTTGGCTCAAGTTGATATGCGCTGGATTTGCAGCTGTATTTGAATTTGCACTTGCGCTGATTTTCGCTAGATCTCGCAATGGATCTCGAGTTTGATCTGCACTGCATTCTCATTGGATGGACCAACCATCATTTGGTGGGTCGAATGGTCGATCGGGAGCATTTTCCTTTCCTACCAGTGTTTTCTTTTTCTTTATGTGGTTTCGGCCTTGCGCGATTGTAACATCTTGCTTTGTTATGCCATTTCTCTCAATAGTTTGCGCAAGTCATCATTCTACCAGTCCTATAAACTTCATTGAAACCCTTAGTTGGATGTGTTATCCTTTTATTCCTAGGCCTACCTGGCATGACCCTTTTCTTGGGGATAGTGGTATATTGTTTATCTTTGGCCATATTGAGGTACCACCAATTTTCCTAATAAAATGACTATATGTATCAATCCACATCTCGTTTTTTATAATAAATGGACACCCCATTTAAAGCATCTTGATCAAGGAAACTATATGCACCACCGATGAACACATGGTATGCCGATAAATCCCACTACTTACAAGTACATGTCCTAGCATTCAAATTCACCCCAAATGCTTTATCTGTTTTCCTAACCTCAAATTCTCGATATCCACTAGCATAAACTTCCCAAAACATGTGGTTATCTTTAAATTTCTCTATCTCTTTCTAATGACAGACATATAGTATCATTTAGATTGTTAGCCATTTGATTTATGTCAGCGATCTTTCATAAGTATACCCTAATTTCTTTTAGCATAGTAATACTTGGTTTGCTTCTAAGTACTTGATAGCACTATGGTATGATTCTCGAGATACCATTCTCAAAAGCAACACAAGTCATATCCATTTGAAAATATGCTCTACACCAAGTCTTAGGGTTTTTTTTTCTATTAACCATTTTTCCGCTCAGATCAATTTTTATCAATTCCATTTTTTTAATTGTACTCTAATGTAGATGAAACAAAGACCCCGTAATGTGACTTGTAGTGAAATCCATTCCATTTCTTTTAAAATTAGCATAAATGCGCCTTTGCACACGCCTATGCTCGACATGATGGTAGAAATTTCTAAATGTCGAAATAGACCTGTAACATTGTCAGCACAAGTTATTAGTAAGTATGTTATGCACAAGTTGTTAATCAATAAGACAATGGCATAAAACTTACATTATGACCATCCGAAATGATTTTCAAGTATGCATCAATGGCAAGGTTAAAGTCTGAGATAATTAATGAAGAAACCAACTCAATTCTCATTGTTTTCAATGTTTATCCACCGCCCAAGCCATGGGAAACATCTCGTTGTTAGCATCTCTTCCCATAGTCGCTAAAATTTCACTTCGCATGGCAAATAAGAAACAACCATCCGCACTCAATGACTCTTCTCGCATGATCCCTCGCCCATCTTTCATAGCTATGGAATAAAACAAGTGTTAAATTACAATCAACAGATAAAAGTGTTAAACTACTATTAAAGTTATAAAAATTATACCTTTGAAGCGATATATATATCATGTTGAACAGCTCCCATCATCCTTAGTGTTCACATCTAAGTGAACAAAAGAACTGTGGTTTCATGATCATAAACCGCCTCTCGCTTTGCCCTTTACACATCTCAACACTTACATTAATCAAAACTTTTGTTTAGCAACCTGCATCCGCCATAACTAATCTTAGGATTTCTTATAACCTTTGTTGCAAACTGCTTTGCTAGCCACTTGAAGTAACCAATGACCTTAGATCAAATTTTATTGAGTATGAGTGAGTAGGAATCAATGTTTTGATTTGGAAAGTTGCCTCATTTTGCATCCATAACGCCCATAATCTAAATGAACAACCTAGCTGTGAACTATGAGCTTATGAGGTATCTTTGCACTTAGGTGAATAAGTTGTCTTACTTTCCTTGGTCTTAGACTTAGACTTAGACTTAGGTAACTTAGAATTAGTCTTAGACTTAGGTGACTTGGATTGTTTGCCCTTAGTCTTAGAATTAGATGTACATATGTCCTCATCCACCTTCTGCTTGCCCTTAGTCTTAGAATTAGGTGTACCTATGTCCTCATCCACCTTTTTGTTACCTCTCTGGCTAGAGTGCATATCTTCTTTCACATTTCTTCCACACAAAACTGCTACATGTCTATAATCATTCCTTTTAAACCATAACTGATATCCATTAGCAACCCCATAGTTAATCAAACATTCTTGTCGCCTGGTGCTCAAATTTCATACCCAATAATGGCATCATCCGATCCCATGGTACATTGGTATCAAAATCAAGATATGAATACCCTTATTTCACATTAAATCATCATCAACATCTCTTTTCCCGCCTTCATCTTCCCTAGAACTACTAGCATTTGTACCTATGTTAGCGTAACTTTAACCTAAATTAGCAACAACATCATCCTTAATGAACTTTTACCTAAATCACCTCAACGGCCATACATTAGTTTTTCCGGAACTCGGGAGGGTTTTACCCAAATCTTGTTTAGAGCACAAAAATACATATCATGAAAAGGAAACAAACAAGATTCTTTGACTATATTCAACACCTTCGTGGTTGCACTTATCCAAATCAAGATTCTCAACAACATCAACATCACCGTTGGGTACGCCGAGGATGATAAGTAAATGTGCCTTCATGGTGAACAATAATGGATATCCACTTCATGGTTTTGGTTAATTTAGGAATTACAAAAATTAAGGTTTATGTTGATTGGGGAACGTTTGGTAAAGTGGTATGAGTGTTTGGGAAAATGAGTGTATAACCGTATATATTTTCCACGTAAATATTTAGAAAATAAAAACAAAACAAATAACACGTCACACTTTGGTAAATTGGTAGTGGTTTATCAAGTTACCGTCAAAAGTGACCATATTAGCACAAACTAAAAAATAAACGATTATATTAAACGAAAATTAAGACACGCACTATATTTCGTAAGATAATTATTATTTAATCGCTAAAACCCTTTCCTATTTGCAAATTTGTTATTCTCGAAAGTAATTTTTAGTATATGAAAGGGAACGTTCTTGTAAATTCCATTATTCTGTCTCATATATACTAAACCTGAGGTGGACAAACGCGCTCGTAGTTAAAAAGACGAAATTTAATCTTTGAAATTTTAAAGATTTTGACATTTAATTTCTTCTTTTTTGAAATGCACATATATAGCTATTGAAAACTTAAATTAAGACTAATCAAGATCGTTATTTTTCTCAATCAGAATCATTACGATCGCTTTAAAGAATTTTTTAATATAATATCTTTAAGTTTTTTAATATAAATAAGATATTACGCTATTTAATTTATTTTATCGCTTTGCGCCTTTTATTGTTTATTCAGAAACACAAGCCTGCTTTACCGCACAAGCAATTTGCTCTGTTAACAAGCTCTGCTTTTACCCAGGCCCGACTTGCCCCTCATTTTGCCACGTCTAACTAAACCCCAACTTTACCAAATTTCAAAACCCCAAAACTTTTAACAAGAAGAAGCTACTGCTCAAGAGAAAAGGAGATAATAATCAATCAGCCAAGCCAAGATGAGTACCATGAAGTTTTGCCGTGAATGGTAGGTAGTAATCTTTTTTAATTTAATTTAGTGTTTGTGTGACTGAATATGTTTATGTTTTGCAAAAGTAACAACATTTTGTACCCAAAAGAAGATAAAGAACAGAAGATCCTTCTCTATGCTTGCAGAAACTGTGAACACCAGGTACTTTTTTTTTTTTTTTTTTTTTTTTTTCATTAGGGTTTATGCAATCATTCTTGAGATGGGTTTTTGTTGGTTTACTTTAAAATATCAAAATGCATAACCAGTTTTGTTATTTTTAAGTTTCGGACAATTATTTTACTTGGTAACTACTAATGTGCTGAATTCCCATTTTGTTAAAACCCTAGTCAATCATTGGCCTCTCCTAGTTGAACCGAGCTTAACTTCGATTAGTGGGTTCACGTGATGTGTAACTAAATTGGAGTGTCACTAGTTGATGTAGGAGTTTTTGGGACTCTCATTGATTACTTGAAAATACCAACATAAATAAAATTTTCTTTCGCGGTGGCAGCGCGCAATAGAGTTTGAGGCTTTATCAAGTCTATAACTGAGGGGGTGTTTGTTTAAGCTTATATGTGGGCTTATTACCTTATTTGATTTCGCCTTATATTTCATAAGCCTCAATTTTCCGGCTTATTTTGAGACTCATGAGCTTATATAAGCTTATTATGATATAACATGCTTATATAAGCCCATAAATCTCAAAATAAGCCACAAAATTGGGGCTTATGAAACATATGACGAAATGAAATAAGCTCGTAAGCATACATATAAGCTTAAACAAACACCCTCTGAGATTATAGTTACCTTTGTTTAAGTGTACTCTAGAGACCTGGATCCTTTTTCTATCTTTTATGTTAGTTAGTCAAGTATGCTTCCATGCCTCCACCATTCAAACCTACACTTGTCCTATTTCCTAAATGACTTTGATCATCTATAAAATTTTTTAAACATTTTATCACGTGAATCTGGCTCTTGTGACCCTTGAATATCAGAGCTGATGGTTTTATCATCCCGAGCACCGTTTAGGGGCAATTCTCCTGTTGGGAACATCTGAGGTAGATCCGTCAGATATCATGATACTGTCACCATTTCTTGATTCTTGTACTGATGAACGGATCTTCAACTTTGTGGGTATTCGCAATTTCTTCTGCAATGGTATAGGTGGCTCTTTATCTTGATTAGTTTCTTGCTTCTGATTTAGCTGGAACATTTTGCCCTTTTGAATTTCGTCATCTGAAGGACTAAATTCCTCCTTTTCAATTGGTGGCTTTTCATTGACTACATTCTCGATATTATAACTTCCATCAGGACATGACAAGTCTATAGATTTACCAACAGACAGGATCGGTTCAGTAATCCTTTGCCGTTTTATTGAACGGGATTTTGCGCCTCCCCATCTAATGCTTCTCTCGAGCAGGCTTACATGATTCATATATTTCATAGGTGACCCAAAAGTTTCCTTTCTTTCGGCGAACTCACCATTTCCATTGATCAAATTTTAGGAGTGTTTGCATGGACATTTGATAGTTAACAAAAGGTTATGTAATATTTGAATAATGAGAATCACTTAATCAGTTGTAATAAAAAATGGTGCGGTAGGTATAGTTTGAATGTGCATCTAGCTTTCTTGGTTTCAAAGATGTAACAATCACTTTCTATGGTGTTTAGACGGGTTAATAGACAAAGATGTTACTAAACTTTCCAAAATAGTGCGCCGAAGGTAACGAAGTTTCATTTTGTTCATTTAGGTTACTTAACTTATAGGAAGAATATTGTTCTACAATTTCAGTGTTACATTAAAACTCCATGTTTTCAAGTAGAGCGGTTTTTGGAGGTTTTATGCATTTAAATACACGTCGAATAACTTTCACTGTTTTAGCTGCTCGACCCATTTTGTAAATTGGTTGATAAGGACCTTATTAGTTTAGGTGTTTAGTTGTTTACCCAGAGTTTATATTTCTGAATGGTAATTAATATCACCTTCAATATCACACAGGAGGTTGCAGAAAACAATTGTGTCTACAGAAACGAAATACATCATGCTGAAGGGGAGCGAACTCAAGTTCTTCAGGATGTTGCAGCTGATCCAACTCTTCCGCGAACAAAAGCAGTTCGTTGTGCTCAGTGTGGTCATGGAGAAGCTGTTTTTTTCCAGGTAACTATTTTCTCTTTACCATATATAATTCATTTGCAGAATAATCACATGACACCCTTTTATGGTACTTAGATTTAGTGGTGGCCAATTTTAACCCATTTATATAAAATGGAGTAGTATTCAGATCATTAGATCTTAGAGCCGGCAAGTTATATGGATTAGGTTGAACTCATAATGAAACCTTTAGTATATATCTAACAAATTCAGCCTCCTAGATCGTCAAGTTTAAACTTTTTCAGGTTTTGTTTATTGTAGTAATGTAGTTTATGTAGAAAGTATAAAGTGGACAAAAAGTGTTTAGGGTTCCGCATTTTGGCACCTATATAACATGTCTCAAGTAAATGAAGCCTTATGGAACTGATACTGTTTATATTTAGGCAACTGCTAGAGGGGAAGAAGGTATGACATTGTTTTTCGTTTGCTGCAACCCGAACTGTGGTCATCGATGGAGGGACTGAGAGCTCATTGAATCGTGTACCCAAGTCAAGGACTGGAACTTTTAATGGTTCTTTGGAAATAAAGTTTGTTACTCTTAACTGAAACCTCTCGAAATGTGGATGCTAGTGATCAAATGGTAGATGGAAACTTGTGAGATTTCTAACTGCAATCTTGACTTTGAAATCGAATTGATAAATTGGTTTGTTTTAAGATTTAGTCGTGCTTTGAAAGTTTGATCTGTGGGTTTAGCATGCAAGACCAAACTTAAATTTCCAATTTTTGAAATCTGATTATGAATTGGTTATTTGCGGTAGTTGTAATTTGTTAAGCTTGTGCAATGTTGTGTAAGCAGTAAGCGCCAGACCAAGTAGTTAGATGTAGTTGCAAGACCAAACTTAAGAATTATGCAATCTTGTCTAAGCACCAGACCAAGTAGTGTTTGATGTAGTTCAAAAGGTTAGCGCAAAAACTATGATTGTGACGAGATGAAAATATCATGTTTTAGAGATGGAAAAATGTCAGCATATGTGCTAGAACAATTTGTAACATGTTTTACGCCAACATATCTCTAAGGTGTAAGGACTTATAGAGTAAGGATCAAATAAGAAATAAAATTAAAATGAGAAGGATGAGAAATAACCACAAACAAGATATTTCAGGACGATCACAAAAAGAGACGATCTCCCATGAAATTCTCCTTCTACATTCAAATGCGCTACGAAAACATTTTCATTCTTCTTATTTTTATTTTTCTTCTTACTGGATCCATTCCCAGAACTTATATACTAACCATTATCAAGATTCACTATTGACACCGATTCATGTAGCGATATCCGATGGTTGGCCATTTCAATATTCATACATAAATACATATGAATATGGTCTCAACAAATACTCATCCATGATGAGTACATATTTACTCTCAATAAATATAACCAATCTTTCATATTGGTCTTGGTTCGATCTTATTCTCATAAGCCGATTGATTATGCAGAGTTTAGAATACTTGAAGGTTGGACGAATTTAAACATGCAAATATAAAACACAGTGAATATAAACGAAGATGAGCATACCCTTTATTACAAATATATATTTGGACACAACAAAAGGGTATAGTTGATCCATGTGGGATATGTTGGTGTCGATGCTCAGAAGCAGTTATAGAAAGATAATCAACAACTGCTCGCCAGAAACAAACAACAAGGTCGTGAGAATGATACCACTTGGTGGTTCTGGATATCACTAAATCGTGTGATCACTTTCCAAAGAAACTATTCGACCCTAACGCCTCGGGTTACACGAATATCTACTTGATAAGACTAAACGCAGATTAGAGATTAGCACAATTCTATAACCCTTTCGCTAATAAGTGTTTATCGTTTTTACGTGTGTTTCACGATAATCGATATCCTATTTATGTGACATTACCTCACTGCTCAAATGGAATTATGAGGATTAATCGCCCATTAATCACCTCATAATCGCCCCCATTATAGTGGTTAGTGGTTACATGACCAATTAAACGCGTCATTAAGCGAAATAGAATCGCCATTTAACAAGATTTTCCATAGTTAGCATTTTCCACTAGAAGACTTTCACTTGCGGTGGAAATACAACCTATCGATGAAAAAACTGCTTATCAAGATTTTCATAGCACTAGCGGTGGATACACCACTTCATTGGAACACCGCTCATCGCTGGAACACGTCTCATCGCTGGAAACATCGCTATCGATGGAAACCACAAGCGAGATTTTCCACAAGCAGACTTTCCTCGAGCGATCTTTCACTGCAGCATTACTTTCTACTAAAGACTACCAATACAAACCACTATTGTAAGTCGCGCTGTTCACGACCTTATGCCAGACATCCGCACTCCTAACCCATTACAGGCTGAATAATCCATGAGTCACACTAAATTTTCCAATGCGATATTTATAAAAGGAAGTATGAGTGCATTAACCGTACGAAGCCAATAGTCTCTCCCAAACCAACAAATAAGTGCCAAGATCCTTCATTGATAAAGCTTGATACTATGGACAAGACTCTGTCACTATAAAATAAATTTCTTGTAGTGTTAGGTCGTTTTAGATGCCAACACTTTGAAAGATCTAAGCCACAATTCAAAAAAGAGATATTTTGGACTCTTTCAACAGCCACACTTGACACTTTACTAAATCCATAGTTCTATTAGAGGATAGACATTGCTCAAGCTCGATTGTGAGTTTTGGTCAATTAAGGTTTCATGATAGAAGAATGATACATGGACCAACTTAGACCTAAAATCACTTGTCATTATTTGATGGGTTGTAAAATGAGTAGGTCCTTATCTGCAGCCATTAGAATGCTAACATTTGATTTTAGGTCTAAGTTTAGGCCTAAGTTTAGGTCCATGTATCATTTCCCTTCATGATATGCACTATCTATATATAACATTGCCTAATAATAAAATATAGCTACGGGGAATTCAATGTCTAACATAGTATCGAGCTTCGGGTTCAAACCAAAATAGTTATCTAACAAGTTCCATATCCTATATTCCCTTAAAAAATTGATTTAAATAATGCAATATCATGTCGACAGTCGATTAGTTATGCATGAATAACTAACCTTTACAAATCTACAAATGGACATTGCAACAAGTAGCAAGATTAGTAGGTAAATTTGCAGATTTTTAATACATTTACCCATTTTTGGGAGGCCTTGAATGTAAGTCAAGTGGATATAAAGCAATTTCCCACTTTGTCAAATGTTATGACTTCAACAAAGTCAAAAGTCTTGTATGCCCACTAGAATACGCAAATCCGACAACGAATCAACATGGACCAGCTGAATATATTAGACGCATATGACCCAAAACACAACCGGCCGCCATCTACGTCTAATACGGCTCAAGTTCGTTATGGGTTTTGGGTCATCTACGATAATAAAATACATGTGAATTCCACAAATTGTACGTCCGACTTCTTCATGTCAAAATAATCCCGTTAGGGCGTTAAAACTTATGAAGATAAAAAACATTTTAAGGATAGAAATTTGGTTTTGTATAACAAGTCCATGAGGTTTCCACATAGAGCGAACTCGTAAATCTATTGATTACAGCCTTGAGTAAGATTGACGCATTATGTGAAGATGTATATATACTTGGTCATAAAAACCGTATTAAACAAGGGCCTCAAAAAGTACATGTAAATGGATGTAAGTGATCACAGATTTATGGATCTAGATGCAAACATCGATTGAAATGTGTAAGTTTACGTTGAACGAGTTAGCAATAAGGAGAGTGATTTTCAGTTTTGACCATTAAAAATTAACCAAGATTCAAAGCTCCTACATATGACCCAAGTCATCAAAAACACAATGTACACCATGAGTGAAGGTTGATATTTAGTAATGTTTTTACTTGTTAATGTCGAAACTTGTTAGTTTTATTAACAATCTTTTGTATCGTATTTGTCCCGCAAGATGGGTGATACAAGTGAAAAAAAAAAGTTGGTTTATAAGTAGAGGTGGCAAAACAGGCGGGCACGGGCTTAAACGGTCACATGTTATACAAATCGTTTAATAAAATACCTAAAACGACGAAATAAATTCCTTAAACGTAATATCATATTTATATTAAAAAACTTAATTATATTATATAAAAAAAAATTAAAGACGATCGTAATAATCTACAATTGAGAAAAAAATGTTCTCATAAGTACTCATTTAAGTTTAATTCAATTATATATGCCATTATTTCAAAAATGAGGTCTTAAACGCTGCCTAAATCTTTTAAAATTCGCCCATTTAACATTTTTTTTTTTTTTTTTTTTTGACATATTACGTCACCTCTATTTATAAGTGCAGGCTCTACAAATGTCGATGGAAGTGTAATCTACTGTACGTATACATAATTAATATAGCCATTTGAAGAATAACATGCTACATTAAACAGTTGGTCATCTCTTGAGGATCATGCATATTAGTATTGTTTATCAAGTCAAGCCAAAACTAACTATGTTTTGAAACTTTGCGGTTATTTTCAATGTTTTAAAAGCCGGGTTGATCCGGCCAAGTCATCGGGTGACGGTTTAAACGACGGTTCAACTAGGTTTTTAGCTTAAAACCGGCTTCTGAACACCTGGCCAATTTACAGTTCAATCGGCCAGATCAAATGATTATTTTATTTTATTTCTACCAAAAATACAAGAGGTACAAAGAGGTACCCACATAAATTCACATGGGATGCTAAGTCTTGTTTGGAAGTTAGAACAATGAACGATGGTGATTAAGTTGAAGTAGTAGAGTGAATATTGACCATGAGATGAAGTAAACAAAGAAAGTGTGGAAGGAATTTCATTCCATATGGGCGGCTGAAGCTGTCTAAAGCTTGTCCCCTAAATGTAGGAGCAGTTGCCTCAAAGCTGCTGCTTTTGCTTCCGACAATCTTACCTTGCCTTTGCCCTTCTTTTCACTCCTTCTTCCTCCCTCCCTCCACTTTTTATTGAGTACTACTATTATTTTTCTTAGAAAACTTTACTTATTATACAAACAAAAACTTAGAAAATGACTTGTACCTGATTTGTGTTTGACATGAATGATTTATGCCAAAATAGACATATACTTACTCTAATATCTGAGCCTCTCGTCAAAGTTTGGGATTGGATTTGTCGAACAATCTAAAGATAAACGAGCTCAGTGCGAACTTAAGTTAGCAGACCAGAACCACGCCAAACAAATTTTTCCACGCCTAATCACCCACCAAGAATATCCTTCCATCTCATCTCATAACAATCTCATACCCAATAATAGATTTTAGTGACAACCACGCTAAACCCATACCTCATCTATTTTTCTATTTTATTTTTATAAAGTCTATAAGGGTGGTGCCAGTCGAGTAGGCATGAGGTTCGGTTTGGTTCATACCGAGCGGTATGACCAATGCATGCTTTTCGGTTTGGAGCGGCATGCAAGTGAGAAACACCAAATCGGCAATCTTTCCCGAATCGACATGGAAGGAAAAGTGTACGTTGGAGCATTTAATGGGTCAATATATTCGTTTGTAGCTTGCATGCCAAAAGTTAATTCCTTTTCTTTTTTTTCATCCCTATTTAAATTCAATACATTTCATATTTTTTCAAACAATATCATTCAGATTTCACAACAAAATATATTCATCTTCATCTTCATCTTCATCATCTTCATCCGATGAAGAGTTAGATTTTATCCGACTCTTCATCCGACATATTTTCTAGGTTCTACCATAGAAACCTATTTAATTCGCGTGCGATAGCATTGAAGACACGGCTTGCTCATCACCAAAGATATGTTACCCGTTATCGTTAAAAAGCGCTAAACTCTAATGAATGACTATTTTGTAGAAGACCCAAAGTTTCGCTCTCATGTATTTCGTGAAAGATTTCGTATGGATAAGAGTTTGTTTCTAAAAATTGTAGGTGATATTGAAGCAATTTCGAATGGTTTCAAGAGGTGTAGACGCTGGGAAAAAAGTTTCACTGTTGCAAAATGTACATCGGCTATTCGTCAACTCGGTGCAGGTGGACCTCCTGATAGATACGATGATTACTTAAACATAAGACGAAGAACATCGAGTTATTATTATTTTATATAATTGAATTATTTTTATATAATTCAGATTTTAATTTTTTATAATTAGATTTTAATTTTTATATAATTCGAATTAAATTTTGTATACTTTGTAGGTGAATGTCTTGATCATTTTTGTGAAGCGGTAATCCAATTATATAGGCAAGAGTTCTTACGTAGCCAACAACCCACGACGTTGCACGCTTATAATGGCGCACACAAGAGAAACATCACATTCCCGGAATGCTTGGTAGCATTGATTGTACACATTTGTTTGGCTTAAATTGCCCTAAGTATTTGAGAGGCAATATAAAGAGTGATCACCAATACCGATTATTATCTTGAAGCGTTGCTTCAAATGATATGGTTTGGCATTCATTTTGGTCCTCCGGTGCAAATAACGACATCAATGTTTTGAATCAATCACCGATCTTACTCATCGTAATGGAACGGCACCCAATAGTTCATTTATCAGATGAACGCTTTACAAACGCGGTATTATCTTACCGATGGAATCTATCCCGCATATTCAACGTTTGTTAAAGCTTATCCTCATCCCATCGACCCAAAAGAAAAGAAATTCAAGAAGCTGACAAGCGCGAAAGGATGTCGAAGAGCTTTTGGTCGCCTTAAAGCGAAATGGATTATTCTCACCATCCCCACGGGCTATGACCGTCGTAAAGATTCGAAAAATAGTTCATACGTGTGTTATATTACACAATATGATTTTAAAAGGCGACGGGTGGCAATATCACCGCTCATATAATGGATCCACGGTCACGCCCGCTTTATGACCGAATATACTACCGGAGTTACAAGATGAAAATATCCATCACCGCCTCCGTTTGATCTTACGAGTATGTGGGACGCCAAGACTTACCATACCTCATGACTAGTGTTTTTATTTAATAAGTACTATGTAATTTTCTTCATGTCTTATGTAATTCTCTTTAAGTATTAATAAAAATTATGTTTTATTAAATTGTTTAATAAAATAAAAAAAAATAAAAATGTAATGAGTTAGTGCATTTACGCCACTAAAAATCTATTATTAGGTATGAGATTGGTATGAGGGTGAGTTGGCGAAATATTATTGGTAGACGACAAAAGAAAAAAAAGTGGTAGCACGTCGCCACCACCCTAAAAGTAACCCCATCATTTCTCCACATTATACATGCCAAATCGGTAATATATAACGAATGTAGACACCAAGGCCCAAACCGATTGATGCCGAGTTGAGGCATTGCATACACCGATCGGCATGCTTCATGCCTAAGCATGCCGATCCCCATTGCCAAGACCTTAGGGCTCATTTAATAATTGAGCTTGAACCGATATTTATACTGTAGATCGATTAGTCTCATGAGCTTAAACAAGCCTTAAAATAATATACGTATAATTATGTATAAACGAGCTCGAACTTAGTGTGTACTTAACAAGACGGTTTTGATTTGTGTTTTATTTCCTTTAACCCATCACACAAATGAGTCGAACTTGAACTTGTGAAACTCATCACGAGCCAAGCTCGAGCTCTAGTAGACTCGGCTCAACTCGTCTTTTTTCCACCCATGCTAATATTGACTTATCTTAGCTTTAACTCAATCTGCAGTTCCACAAAATTTTGTGATTCTTAATTTATACTAACAATTTTCCTTTTTAAATGATAACATGGAATTTTTAACTTGGAATGTAATTTTTAAATAAAAGAATCTTAATAATGAGAGATTTATTAAGTTTTAGGTGAGGAAAAAGTAAACAACTTTAAAAAACAGTTATCTAACATCCTGTCCCACCAAAAACATAAAATACTTGCCCCAACCCTACCACACTCCCCCTCTTGTTATTTCTTGCATTCACACTTCATATAGTATATAAATATACCAGCCTATCTAACATTGCTAATTACATAAACTCTCTCAAGAAAAGAAACCAAAGTGCTTACAGATTTGAGAAAGAGAGATTATAAAGTGGAGAGCAAAATGAATATGGAAGATGGTTTGAGTCTTACACTGGGATTGCCTGGAAGAGTCGAAACGGATAAAGAACTAAACATGTCATGCTTCAAGAACAGCAACAACAACAAAAGATCTCAGCCTGAAACCAACGACGCCAGAAGCGAATCCAATGGAAGCTCTGCAGCCAAAGAAGCTGCCATGGACAGTGCACCTGCAGCAAAGTAAGTCATATCAGTCATAGTTCATATAAGTAAATGTACCTTGACTCTAAAAAAACTTTTTTAGTAATGGGTTTGTTGTTTATGTAATGGCAGATCACAAGTGGTTGGATGGCCACCAGTGAGGAACTACAGGAAGAATAATATTCAAGCAAAAAAGACAGAAAGCGAAAGTGGGATGTATGTGAAAGTTAGCATGGATGGTGCACCTTATCTTAGGAAGATTGATTTGAAGGTTTACAATGGTTACTCGGAGCTCTTGAAAGCTTTGGAGAATATGTTTAAACTCACAATTGGCGTGTATTCTGAGAGAGATGGTTATAAGGGATCTGAATATGCACCTACTTATGAAGACAAAGATGGTGACTGGATGCTTGTTGGTGATGTTCCATGGGAGTAAGTCCTTTTTTTCTTTCTTTATTTGATATCTAAATATATTAATGGTATGATATAAACAGTATGCTTATGAATGTAAATGATGTGATATGCAGAATGTTTATGGTATCTTGCAAGAGAATGAGAATCATGAAAGGATCTGAAGCAAAAGGGTTGGGATGCAATGTATGAGGATTGTCAAAGATTGTGATGATATCTCAAGTATAGCATGGAGTGGAAGAGAAGAAATCGATCTTTCAGCTTGTGTTCTTCAAGAATTATTTTCATGTTTTGAATATGTCATCTGTATCAATGAACTTTGACAGGTCAATCTATAGGATTTACCAAAAACTAAGTCAATCTATAGTATGATTATATATAGTTTTGCTTCTGTAAATTGTGGCAGGAATATCAGTGATGTTTTTTGAGGTTCTTTGATGTTCTAAGTCTTGATTGTAATGATTTTTGAATTTGATTAAAAGTTTCATATAAATGAATGATTCCAAAGCAAGTGTATACAATATCAATTCTATTTACTGATTTCCTAGTATACCAAATTGTTATATTAGATTACTACTCAATCTGGACTCTGGTTATCAGATCTCAGATCCTAAATTCCAACAATCTCAGCAAGAATGATGATCAAATTCTGACAACGACAACGCCTACAGATCGATTCATTCATGTTTTTAACATCTTGCAACAAATCAAGGACCACAACGGTTATTATTTGAGTCCAAAAATATCTTAACAGAAAGGTTGCATAGCTTTGTTAGTTTCTTAGCAACTATATGAATCTCAATCATTATATGCAGAAAGACATTTCATCAAATTTGTGACAGAACATATCATTTAACCTATGAGGCGTAGAAAATGAATCACTTGTGGTTGAAGTTTAAGAAAAAGTATAATCAAATTCAACTACCAATAATGGGATAGTACAGATCATAAGGGAACAGGGGAGGAAGGGGGCATAAATGAATTATTAAAGGGTGCCCCCATAAAGGTCAAATCTCCAGCAAATAAGATATCTTCCTAACATGTTATGTCGGATATCAATGCATACACATCAGTGGCACCAAAAGCCCATCGTAAATCCTTTAAGAACCATACATACACCTAACTTTGTTCAGTAATGTGAATCATTTTTTCATTTTGGGACTTTGGTAGTCGACAAATCGATGTCTAACTCTATTAAACTTAACGGGTCTTGTAGATGTAAATAATAACAGGTCATGGTTATTTACCAATAGCAGGCCCTGCAGAAGTGCCATTTTAACAGTAAATTATTCCTAATAAAATTAGCAAAATAATAGAAATTCACATGGCACATGAAGCCATTGATAGTCAATGTCATCACGGGTGCAGCTGAATAGGCTGGCAATTGGTATCTGTATGCATTAACTGTTGAAAATTGTTTCTACCGAATATTCCTATACATTAATTGAATAGGAACGCTAAGCAACTTGTTCCCTTGCCAAAATTGTGAAAGATTCCAACTATATTGCTTCATGTGGATGTCATATAACTTAAGTTATTAACGCAATTAAGATGTCCCTAAAAGTTAACGTGTCGGCTTATTATTCGACTAATTAAAAGATATTCCTAATAATTATGCTAGCTGATTGGTAAGCATGAAATACCCTATGACTAACTTTAAAAATAAGACTGATTATAATATTGACCACCTTACACCTTTATTTATGCTTTGTAGACATTTTTCTAATGTAAAGTCATAATACAAGTTGTAAAGGATAATCCTTTGGAGCCCTGTGCTATTAAGAAAAGATCTGGGATTAATTTTTTAACTTAAAAGATGGGATTTATAATTTTCTATCAAGTTTCACTTTACTTGGTCTTTAAATTTTCTAAAGGCAATTTAAGTTTTCAATGTTTAATTTATTTAAACAAGACACAGGTTCAGTGAATTTCAAGGGCTAAGCACATGTTTAAGATGTGTTTACCAAAGTAAATAGTACATTGGTTTGCACTTTGGCAAACATTTAGACAGAAAGTAACCCGCAGTATCTGATTTATGATACGCAAAATCAATTTTATCTGTTTGCCAAGAAGTAAACATTATTTTAGTTAATCCAACTCACTTGGTACCCATTAGGGGACCTTATGGTTCTTAGTCCCTCGTGTGCTTCGACTTTCGAGGTTGGTGAAGTGTATAGATAGTACTACCATTCAGGAACTTGGTAAATAAAAATTTCAACTCTTTAATCTATGAATGGGTCGATTCAGGAAATGTTTTATTGCTAATGAGGAAATTCAAAAATAGTTCCCGACAACAATATAGTTCAAAGTTGCACAAAATACTTTTATTACCTTAAAAATCCGTTTTTCATTTAATTCAAAAAAGTTAGATTATTTTTGTTAGAGCGAATTTTGGAATCATATTTGACACGCTGATCTTTTATAAACAGAACTTGGACAAAAAGTATATTGGGTCAACCCGACCCGTGGGTGCCAATATGTATAAAAGTGATATATTTTGACCCAAACTCATTTAACATGTTGCCCAACCCAAACGAACCAGTCCCCGATATTGTTTTTAAACCAATGTACAAGAGATAAACATTTCCAGGAAGCTAGTAAGATCAGATAATCTAAGTTCTAACTTTAACCAAAATGAGATGCTTAATTCATCTTCTCACATATACTGGTTAGTAACAGCCAACCTATTTTTTTCCTAAAGTAAGATTGTTTAATCAAAATAGAAACATAACAGCATTCCCTAAATTTAGTTTTTGTCATGGTATATATGAAGGGATAACCAAACCAAGGCTACTATCTCTCCCTACCCTATTGTGGGAGGGAAACGGGGCCCTAAGTCCAGAATGATCGTAAACCATGTGTTGGTGGGTCTTATGCGTTCACCTATCGTTATCTTATCTCAAAACCAGGGATACGTTCAATCACTAATTTAAAGCAAATCTAAATCATCACCAAATCTTGATTTACCTAGTTCTGCCTGCACAAATTGTTAATTATATTGTAATTTATTATATGATTCTGTGTGTTGTCAAGGATATTCTGTGGGCTGAGTTACATTTAAAAAATAAACAATGAGGAAGGCACAAGTTGAATATTTCATAGAAAGAAAACAAGATAAGTATGGAAGAAAAACGATGATGCTTTTTAAGCATGTATCAGCAGATTGTGTTTGGCATGAGAAGAGTGGTTTAAGCTAGAAATGACAAAATGCATTTTTAAATATGAGGACATTTCTATGGCTGCTCTTCTAACTAAACCGTTGCAGTGTAATAATAACAAAATCTTCTTAGTATCTTTTTTCATTATTAATTTACCTTTATCAAGAATACAGCTCCCTTAGCCATTCATAAACATGCTTAACATCATTCATCTGCATTCTTCTTTTCCATATTTTAAGAAATTTTGTCTTACTATGTGCTTTAATTATTTAAAAACACACGCACACACAAACATACATATATAGTAATATTAGCAGTTAACCATATATGGCATATTCAGATTATTTTAGTTTTAGTGTGCAATTATGATTTTTGGTCACATTATGTTTTGATATATAATATTGTTCTTTGATAGTTCGCAAATGGACTTACTTTGTTGAATAGGTGAAAGATTTAATAGTAACATGATTACTGATATAACCAAATCATAATTTGAGATGTCTACAATAACAAGTCCTAAATGCAAACAGACAGACGCGTACTTGTATATAGATACATGCATACACACATAATGCACATTGTATGTCTATGTATGTGTGTAACTATG
This sequence comes from Chrysanthemum lavandulifolium, assembly GCA_022545495.1. Classification (NCBI taxonomy): domain Eukaryota; kingdom Viridiplantae; phylum Streptophyta; class Magnoliopsida; order Asterales; family Asteraceae; genus Chrysanthemum; species Chrysanthemum lavandulifolium. The sequence continues at coordinate 197,857,675 of CM040246.1, read as the reverse complement.
TTGATATATAAGAGATATTATGTATGCATAATCTGTATAGGAAGAAGTGAAACCATGTTGTATTAATCACACATGATGACATGAATTAAAATGCTAGCCAAGAGACCTTCACTCACCTAAAAAAGCGCTGGAACAACTGCAAATGCTCTCCAACGTTATCTGTAGAAGCAAAACAGGTATACATAATACATACACATATACATATACATTAATATTGACAGCACAAGCATGTCAAAAGATACCGCCTTCCCTAGTTTATAATATTGTGGATGTCCAATTGCCGCGTATCACGTGTCCATATCCTTGTTACTTAGCATATATCACGACTCTAAAAAACGATGCTACGTCTTTTATTAAATTTTAGGTGTCTTTCTTAAAATTCACTGGGTAGGTTTCATAGGCTGGTGACATACATAATTTACTGACGTTGATCCATAAAGTAATTATAAAGGCAATATCAAATTTGCCTATATACCAAGAAAATTCTAGTAAACTAGAGCATCGAAATTGTTCTAAACCAGTGACCTTCCACACCACCAGGGAATGAAGAGATGTATGACAATAGGAATATGTGTTGGTCATAGGATAAACTTAAAATCGAGGTTAGGCCGTGAGGGTTATAATGATTGTGCTTTAGCTTTTGATGAGATGAATAAACTCAGCATCGCTTGTAAAACTCAAGTAAGATGTAATTTTATTTACCATTTAAAATGGTTATACCATATATTTTTTATCTGAAGTTTCCATGGTCACATTATGACATTATTAAAAACTTGACAGTTGCCATCCTCTCAAGGGATTCAGGGAAGGCTCGTTTGACTAAAATTCAAAAAGTATCTCTGACTTAATGGGGAAGAAGTTCTATGAAGATTCATACTAGGCCTTTCTGGATTGAGCCATTGATCCTTTCTTAATTGCTTTGTAGGTGGTCAAATTTCTGCTCCTACCTTGAAAGACGAATGGCAGCACCCCCTCCCTTGTCTCGACAATTGGTACCACACACTAAATCATTGTGAAGTTCAAGAGATATGTTCTTTCACAATATACCTCCCAGCACATTTCAAGACAGAAAAAAAGTGTGGATAGAAAGTAGAGGCTCCAAATATTACAAATGCTGAAACTAAGAATAAAAAGAAGCTTAAACTATGGTTATTATGTTTGAACTGTTAATAGTGAAAAAAAAAATAAATAAATAAATAAAATCTTGTGCCAACTGCAATGAGATATTAGATAATGAATTCTGCAGAACCTAAGTAAATCAATATTATCAACTACAGTCTACACATGACCAAAGTCTGGAATTTTGATTTATTACTATAACTACATAAACAAAAACCTGCCTCATAGCTAAAGCATTAAAGAATGAACACAAAAATGATCAAGAAGTAATCAATAGATATAAATGGTCCATCTGCTGATTGATCTAGACCTATAATAAGGAAACAATATATATGGTTAGATCAGATGGGTAAGATATTCATTCTAAGCTATGGACTATATCAAAATCAACATATCAAGCATCATGTTAATATTAAGCGAGCCCACACATACTAATAATCAGTAGTTATCTGTTGGAAAGTGACCTCGGGCAGCAACTTTATATAAGAGATCTTAGCAAATGCAGCCTCCTCTCAATCAAAGGGAAAGAAACTTAATGTTGGACACCCATTTCTATTCCTCAAGCTTCATATTTTCTCGAAGTAAATCCAATATAAAATGTATGCTACCATAATTTAGATGGAAAAAATCTCCCATGACAAACTCATGCACCACAGAGTCTAATTCAATCCAACTGGAACCTCTATTCTTCCTCACCCGATTCTGCCTCATCATTGCTCTCACTTTAGAAACACTTTTCCATTGTCCTAAAGCAGCATATATATTTGATAAAAGAACGTAGTTTCCTGAATTATCAGGATCAATCTTAAATAACTCAGCTGCTGCAGCTTCAGCCAACTCAATGTTACAACGAACACTACAAGCTGCAAGCAATGAACTCCAAACAGCTGCAGTTGGTGCCACCTTCATGCTACATATTAGGTTATAAGCATCATGAAGGCGCCCAGCACGGCCTAGAAGATCAATCATACATGCATAGTGCTTATCTATTGGTTGAATTCCATATTCATCCGTCATCTCTTTAAAATACCCCCACCCTTCATCGATAAGACCTCCATGATTACAAGCACTCAAAACACTAATAAATGTTGCTGCATCGGGTTTTAATTTATGTCTTTTCATTTCCTCAAACAACAAAATGGCCTCTTGACCCATCCCATGATTTGCATAGGCTGCAATCATAGTACTGTAACAAAATAAGTCTTTTCCAGAAGTCATTTCAAATAGCTGCCTAGCTTTTTCAAGGTTTCCACATTTTGCGTACATATCAACCAAGCTAGTGGACATGTGTAAATTGGAAATACGACCAGGACCCACAAAGTCATTGATGGCTGACTCGGCCGCGTCTAATACACCTAACTGGGAACAAGCCGAAATAACTCCCAGTATAAAGGTTTCATCTGGTTTAATACACTGTTTTTTAAAGGATTCTAGCAACTCTAAAGCAGTTTGCGGCTCTCCGTTTTTAGCATATCCTCCAATCAATGTAGACCAAGAAATTAAATTCTTCTCAGGCATCTGATCAAATAAAAGCTTCGCATCAGTCACATTTCCAGATTTCATGTAACCATCAATCATCATGGTCCACGAAGCCACATTCTTACTTGGCATCATGTCAAAATAGTTTCTTGCAGATTCAAGATTACCCCTTTTACAGCAACCAGATATGATCAAATTCCATGATCCGACATCACGGGAAGGCATGGTTTCAAAAATATATGCCGCAGCATCAATATCCCCAAAGTCTACATAACCGGAAAGCATGACATTCCACGAAGCCGTGTCTTTGACAGGCATTGCGTCAAATAGAGCGCGTGCCTCTGTCATGTCACCAACCCGTACATACCCGCAAATAATACTAGTCCACGAAATCACATTCTGATCAGGCATCCTACTGAATAACTCACGTGCAACATCAATTTTACCATTGTTACAATACCCAAATATCATCGAATTCCACGACACTATATCCTTTTCATACATCTCGTCAAACACACATCTAGCCAAGTCCGTTTTCTCACATCTCATAAAAAAATCAATCATAGAATTTTGCACCATCACATCAAAATCAAGCCCGTATTTCAAAACAAAACCGTAAACGGCCTCCCCGTCTCTAACTCTAGCTTCTCTAGCCAAACCCTTAAGCACCGCCGTAATACTAAAATTCAACGGCACAACTGAATCTCGCAGCATTCTACGAAAAAGCAAAAACCCGTATGAGTAAAGTTTGTTTTCGACATGCCCGTGAATCATGGATGTCCAGAGGAAGACATTTGGTTGGGAGATTTTATCAAACACGTTGTGTGCATCTTGAGGCAACCCGAAACGAAAGTAAAGACGGATAATCTTGTTGAGCACGATATCGGACGATGAAAATATACCATTTACGACGAGGTGAGCTTGGAATGATTTGAGGGATTTAAGGGTTTGACAGTTATTCAGAAAATTCAAAACAGAGGATTTCATTTCATGGCGCCAAAAGTATTTGGAAACTTAAAACTTTTTATAATGAAAATTAAATTTAATCAACACTATGTGGGTAGTGAAAATTAAATGTAAGGATTCAATGACAAGAAAACTTAAAATGAGATGAGATTTAGATGCATTTTTATTCATTTAGATGCATTGTAATTAGTTTCGAAAGTGATTTTGTAGTGAAAATGATGCAAAGAATACTAACAAATTTGACCCGTAGAAGACGAGAAATGTAAAGGATTTGTCTAACTTTGTGAAATGCATCTAATATATGTATATGTATTAACTTTTTGCTAGAAAATATATTATGATGCATCTAAAAGATTAGGGATGTATCTCATTCAACTCGACGATCTCAAATGTGTAAAGAAAGAACTCACAATCCGCCTTTCACGGGTTATGACTCTCAATCACTGCTCTTCCACTGTATGGGAGGTTAAGACGATAGATTTTACCCCTACCTAAGGTAGAGAGGCTGTTTCCGGTTCTACCAAAGGTAGGAAAAGGACTTCCGACCTTGCAAGGGGTGAAGATCGAACCCTTTGACTTTATAGCTATTTATCATCCTTCTCATTTTAAGTTTTTCTTCTCATGTGATCCTTAGTCATATGTTTTCAAGTATTGTTCTCTGTTTTTGAGTATGAAAATAGAGTTCGGATCAAATGAAAAGTAGCTATAATCACATATCCAAGATGCACCGGCTTAAATTAGATGCATCTCTATAATATTAGATGCATCATAATGTGTTTTTTAGCTTTTAATTAAATGCATATACGCATATTAGATGCATTCATGATTTCTCTTTTATTTTGTTTTTCTGCATGTGTCAAAATCATAAAAATTAATTTGCACCACTTATACTTTAAAATAACTTTCGAAATTCAAAAGAGTGCATCTGAATGAATAGAAATGCATCTAGTACAAAGTCGTTGAATCTCAACTGTGTGGTTATGGTCATTTCTCATCATTTCTTATTTTAATTTACTTCTCACTAGATCCCAACTCGAGAAAATAAATAGAAATTGTGCTCTCGAATATATTACTTAAGTAGGAAAAGGAAAATAATGACCGAAAAACAATGGTGATTAAGTTGATTTTGATGTAAACTAAATTTTCAAGATTGAGCAGTAAATATTTACTATTTTTTAATTTTTTCTTACTTGAAGAAATTAGGAACCGAGCATAAATCTTTTCTTTTATTCAAGTTTTACCGTAAAGTACAGTAAACCATGGTTTCTATAAAAGTACAGTAAACCATGGTTTCTATAAAAGTTACTGTAAATTTCATTATAAAAAAGTTTTAAGTTTCAAATCTTTTACAAAAAGTATTTAATTTTATCAAAAGTTAATTCCTTTAATAATTTAAGTTGAAAAAATTGATTTAACGAGTAATTTGGCTATCACACATTGCGACGAAGCCAATTTAAGTCTAGAATTTTTCTGAACAATATTTAGTATAAACTAATGTCAATTAACACTAATGATCGAATGAGGAGCCAATCGAAGTCTAAATTTTTTTCTAAACAATATTCTGTATGAACTAATATCGATGAACACTGATGATCGAATGAGGGTTTTCATTATGAAGTTAAGAGATTTGTTGACGTATTTTATTTATTGCTTTTGTTTCATTTTAATGCTATCACCAAAAGTTCTTACACAAACCAAAATAACCATGGCTAACAACCTATTTCCTCATCCTGTTATACATAAATTACAAAATTTGCTTATCTTCATGAACACGCTAGCTTGGTAACATTATCTGAATACATTAATCCTTGATTTGCATAAGTTGTTTTTTGTCCAGATGCATAGTGCACACAACTTTCCTGTAATAGCCATCCTACGTTAAATTTGGTATCCTTTTTGTGCCACCAAGAAATTGCAATTTAAATTGTTAAAAATATGTTAGGAAGGAAAAAAGATATGGAATTTCTCATATGTCAATGGCCGCAAGAGTTCAGTCAAAAATTATAGTAGAGTAAAAAATAAAAAATAAAGCTAAATTTTCTACGATAACTATAAAGAGCATATCTTAACGAATGGTGTTATTAGTTTGTCAAATGAGTTATTGAGTAAACTTGTTCATATTATTCATTAGATTCATGATTTACTCAAAGTGTTTTAGACCAACACACCACAAATGAAAAAACAAAAAGATGTGTTTACTACAATAGTAACCCTCAAAATGTATGCCCAAATGTTACTTAAGAAGCCGAATAAAAAAATTTGGGCTACAAAAGCTCATTGTAAAGAAAAAAAAATAATAAAAAAATAAATGAAAAAATAAAAATCTATTTATCAGAACCACAAGGGTACTAAAAAACGCAACATTATATATACACATCGTACACTTTAAAAAACTTTAAAAAAAATTACCAACAAAAACAACCTTCTGACTCTTTTATAAAAACTTTTAAAAAACACTAGCACCAATAAACATTTTAAAACAATAACAGTCAACAAAAAATTCAAAATCATCGTCAGCACAACATTCCCGCAGTAACGTGCAAGTTCGTTTATGCTAAAAATAGTAATGTTGGCCCAAAAGTGACATGGTTAAATTTGTGGGTTATTTGAGCCGTTAAGTAAATGGGCCATTATAGTATTACTGTTTGTGAGCCCAATAACCCAAAACGAAAACAACTTAACAAGGAAAAACATCAATTTGTGTATGTCTAGTCTTAAAATTTCATCCATTATCAGGTTTGTGTTTCTTTCTTACTTTTTATATGTTTTTTTACTGTAAATTGTAATTTATGGTGGATTCTATTGGAGGGTTTTTGGGAATAGTTGAATTAATAAAGGGTGTTGAATTAGGCCTACTCAGTTGTTGCTGTTTGATTTATTTCGTCATTTTAAGGTTTAAATATTGGAGACATTTTATTTTCATGTTTAATTGTCATTTTAACTGTCATATATTCGACTTTAAACAATAAGGGGGTGTTTGCTGTTTTTAAGATAGCCCCGCGCCGTTTTGACCCGTGACCGTTTGATCCGAATTTTAATTTCCCGTTCCCGGTTTGCCCTGCTGCCCGTGCCCTCCCGACCCTTTCGTTTTGCCACCCTTTAGACCATTAATTGGAACTATGCCATTATTCAGTTTGCATTGTCATTAAAATATACGCAAATTAGTGTAAGGCTATGCAAAGTTGATGATTGTTTAGGCTCTATAGTTTTTGTTTGAGGTCTACAACGTCCGCATAAAAACACATCAATATGTGAATTTTGGATTAGCATTGCTACTTACTGTCAGGGTTATGCAGATAGTATAAATATAAGTATGAATATGGATATCAGAATCCGTTGTGTTTGTTCAAACCCCAGTTTTAGCTTGTTTATTTTCAGTACAAGTTTTGTGATTTCTTTTGCAAATGCTAATTAGGAAAAAGATGTGAATGCTAATCAAAATAGATCTGTGTAGAGGGGAAAGAAACTATTATAATGACTGTACTCTTGCAATGGCATCTTCACCACAGTGTGATAGCTATTCAATGTCGTTCTAAGTAATTTCCGATGTTATAAAAGTTGGCATAGTTTGGTTTGGTCAGCTATGCTGTTTTTAGGTTATTAGCACCTGTAACTTTTTTTTTTTTTTTTTTTTTTCAGCAACTTCAGCAATTGAATGGCGTTATATTCTGGTTTGATGACCAGCTTTACAGGTTCCTCCGCACACTATCTTTGCTTACAATATCACACAATGTTATGTAAGTAAAAATAATAAGAGGGTCCTAAATACTTGATGTAAGTGCTAATTACGACCAAAAAAATGTTGAAAACACCTACAGATGAAGCATTGACACACATGCCTGCTGTGTGGTTAGATTTTGTCACTAGTGGTATATCTGGCCAGCCCATTTTAATAGCTTACCCATTTTGATATATCTGGCAGCCCATTTTACTTATATTTTTCTGTAAATCTGTAATGCATCCATCTATTGGTTGATGTCGTACATTTCATTAACTTCAGTAATCACACATTATATATAACAAGTTTTACAGATCTCCGTGATGTCCTTTCCAAAAATTCTTACCTATAACTAACTTTAATCGGTCCTGAAGCCTTTACTGAGTCTTACGGTGTGTTTGGTTCACGGAAACTTAAATGACGGGATTTCAAATAATATGACGTTCCAAACTCTGAAGGGTTTTAGATCCTGTAATTTGAAATACCCTTGTGTGTTTGGTTGACGGAAAGTTATAAAATTTAAAATTTTGGTATATATGTGAATGACCAAACTATCCTTGTTGATTATTTTTTTATTTGTTTTGTAGAAAACCTGTTAAAGAATTAAAAAACTAAAGACACATTCAGATCTAGTATAAAACCCCCCAAAAAAAAAAGTAAACACAAAAGTAGCAGCGACTCAAGATAATTTCTAGTAGCATCAAAACCCAAACAAAAGTAACAACCAAAATCTACTAATAATAAAAATATTACTGATGCGTAACATGGTATATATCTTTCTTGGTGGAATGAGAAGTGTGTGGAGAAACTGATGATGAAGAAAGAGATAAAGTTTTCCTTATTTTTAAGGGCATTTTAGTCCAAACATGCATATGAAGCTTCGGTTTAAAAATTCCTTGCCTTTCAAATGATTTTAAATACACTCCATTCAGAGCGCTTACCAGCATTTTAAATTCTTTAGATGGGACCAACCAAACACGCTTAACATGGAATTCTAATTTCAGATACCATAAAATTCCTCCAAATACGGTGAACCAAACAGTCCGTTAGAGTTAATCTTTTCCTATTTGGTACTTTTTGCTTGCAAATATCATCAATTAATTTACTGAACTGTAATAAGAACCAAACATACAATTTGGTTTATTAGAAATCAGTTAATCATCATGATCAAGAACCTTAGAAATTGATTGAGCAATAAATAGCATGAACACACATACAAGCACCGTGAATCTATCAGCAAAATAATTGCTTTAGAACTACCACACGCACTCCTACAGTCGTAATATTTATCTCTTAATTTGTGTGGATCATACCAAGACTTACTCTTCCACTCTGGAACAGGTTTAAGTTTACCCAACCCACTATTGCCCATTTACAAGTTGAATGCAAAGACATCAATAAATTACCAAAGGAGCCACCTGACGTACAGAAAGGTATATATGTAACTGTGTTTTCTTCTGTTACGGCCAAGTTTAGTCAATATCATGTGTTGATACATATATTTTTGATGATTGTATTCGAAGATTTCTAAAACACGACCTCAGTTTTTCTTCGAGAAGGTTATGGTGCCAAATATGCTATTTCAGCAGGAGGAAGAAACCATGATCTTAGTTTACATAATGGTGGAACGAACCTTTTGGTTAGAACTACACAGGGCTTTATCAGGTAACACTTTGTTTCTGTAATTTTTAATTTCTTACTCTTCCTTTTCAATAAGTACCAAAAAACTTGATTTCAAACGTTAAAAATATTTCCTTTTCCTATCCAAAATATATATGGGTTTGATTACACGTTGATAACATATATCATTGAATGTATGGTACTACTACAAAGTTTACTATAGCGCCCTTTTCTGAGGAAAAGGAAAAAAAATCATCCCTCCTGTGATATGACCATGAGTCCCATGACAGTTGACTTCAAAAGTCAAATACGTTTATTTTGTATTTAAAGATAAATCAGAACATAAAACTTTTGATAAATGATTAAAGGAATCAAAATTTCAGGAGTGTAAAGTCTTTATTTGCCTTTCTTGCGGAGCAGCCTAGCCAGCTGAAGTACATAGAGTGGCCAGGTTTCCAAAATACGGTTAGTGTTTATAATGTGCACACGTGCTTTTTTCTATTATGGTCTTTTATCTTATCTACATGTAAGTTTACTAGAAGTTAAGAGAGGTTATTTTATGCCCGTCACCTGTGTAAGGAATTTGTACGAAAAATATTTGGCTTTGCTCTTTTTAATAACAACAGATGTCTTATAAACCCAGATATGCATCATTCGATAGCAATCATGATATACGTCTCATTATTCAAGAACCATGAGTAGATGTCTTTGCCATTGACATTGCATAAAGGGAAAAAGTTACATTGTCGGGTTTTTTTGGATAACTATTTATCGCAAATACGATACTAATCTCTTACACAGATGAAATATGTCTTTTGGTTTTGGATCAAATCTGTTTCTGTTGAAAATTGAAATTTATGATACAAATGCTTACCGGTCAAAGACAAATAATGTTGTATGCATTGGACCCATGAATATTGCAACGTCTAATGTAGATTGAGTAAAATGTTTGCTTATTTGTTAAACATTCCAAATAGACTAACGACAAATAAAAAATAATTCTGTGGTTTTGTGTCAAATTCTTGAAGGCCATCAAATAAGTTGTTAAATGATGATAACCGTCAAGTAGTAGATTCTAGTTTGAATTTTCCTGGATTGGTTGGTCTGTGATAATCTTCTCCCAACGGGTTTAATGGGTCAGGTAAAAAATAGATGAAAAGGAAATGGTATAAGAATTGTCTATACATTAATTTGAATGCATATAACCTCTAAAATTGTTTTTAATCAATTTGCTTATTTTCTGAATACTATACTCGATAATTGGAAGCTCTTAAGAATGTTCAAAAGAGCTTGTGGGTCATCATATCCACAGCGCACAGAAAGTTAACCCATTAGGCAACGTGTCCATTTTGCCACCTCTAGGTAGAGCATATGTATGTGACAGTTGGATTGTGTATTTCTCATGCATATTTTTGACACTGGGAGATGGCTCTTTGGGTTGCAGTAAACTATTGATTCTAACCCGCCATTCTGTGTGCAGATGAAGACTGCTACCCTAACTCTTGTTCTTGTGGCAATGCTTATTATTGTGTTATCCTCTGTTGAGTCTGGTCTCTGGTATTTGGTAGCCTTGATTCTGAGGAAACCCGCATGATCATGCTACAATTTGGATCAAGTTCTTGGTGATTTTAATCCAAGGCCACAACAGCACACACAGGTGTTTGTTTATCCTGCTGATAATGATATATTCTATTAGGTACGCGTAGACATGTGTTGCAACATATATTTGTTGAGGTTAGAACTTAGAGCATAGAACAAGTGAGGCGATTGGCTCATGGCTAAATGTAATGTACATGATTTAATATAAGTTGCGAAAATCTTGCAAGGAAATGATGTGTGTGTTCAAGTGGTGTTTCTTATTGGTTCACCATACAGGTTTTCAAGTGAGTGGTCGGTTCGCTGGATCCATATTTGTTTTCTTGATTGACCAGCACTTTTATCAAGCTTTGAATTTCTCATGATTATATATGGTTTCGATGTGGTAAATGAATAAAACGAAACGATGGCACAGTAAATGCACTTGCGCTTATTTAGAATACCAATTCTCTGGTCGCCAACGACATATGTACTTGCATTTTACCGAGTGTTTGTATAATTCAAATACATGTGTACTTACAGTGAAACTTACTAGGTTCATATAAATGGCTCACTTAGCAGCCCTTAACCATCTTATATCGAGTATTAAGGACCAATAAGACATGAGGTGATTAAACTTACCAAAGCCGAAATGGTTGACGCCAACCTGTTTAATTGCTCTCGCGTGTAAAAATAACAAAAACAAAAACAAATGAATATTTGATTTTATAAGATCAAAATGTTCTGAATTTGGATACAATATGAGCGATTGTAATTTGCTGTAAATCCATATTATATTATTGGTTGAAAAATTCTTATGACATGCTTTACGAGCCAAACTCAGCCCCAAGCTCAAACTTTTCTCGACCTATATACGTCCGTAGAAATCAAGCAATACAACCACCACTTTTCAAGCTTGTCAAGTCAAAGCACAAACCAAGAGGGCACCATTCCTTCCAGTAGCTTCACTCACATGAGCTGGACCTCAGCTTGGTTAAACATTGGTCATAGTTTAGTCACGGTTTCATATGTCACAACAGCAACAGCAACAAAGAGAACTAAATGTCAGACATATACTACTTTGTACCATACTTTCTCTTCAGTTTAAACTTGTTTCAATTCCAAAAACAGCACAAGAGTTCTAACGACCAAAATGGCTTCAATTTCAAGTGTATGTCACCTTCCTCAGCGAGTATCTTTTCTAAACAACCGGTTAAGTCAGTTATGTTTGTATTCTACATAAAAAGATATAATGGTTACAAGAACAAATGGGTTCTAAGTTAAATTCATGGCAAATTTACCGGTATTACCAACAGAGATGGTGAGAAACGCCAATCACGAGTCTATGTACTCTCATGAACCTAAGTTGCTGGTCAATACGCCCTGTGACTTCTCTTGCATATCATCAACTCTCTCTGGTGGTGCCTGGAACCTTTAGAGATATTGAAAGCTCATTTCTGCCTTTCAGCAGCCTGCAAAAGACGTTAAAAGAAATGAATTAGTGTAATTACAAATACTATGGTAGCTTTCTTATGTAATCTGCAAGGTAAATAGGGTCGAATGAGAATGGGTATAAGAGTAGGTATAGCATTTTAATACCATTATTGGTTTGACAGTGGGTTTAAATAATAAGATATGAATCTTTGCACACCAAAAAAGTTTCTCGCCGTCTACATTAAAAACATAACACTGCATATAGAAGGTAACAAAACCTCCATTTAAGTACCATGGTCAAGTTGACCTTATAAATATTAGGCCATTCCATAAACATTAGACCCGACCAAGACATAGCACCAACAGTAATACGAGATCTACAGAAATCTGAAATCCACTTGAACTTTAGACAGCAATTTGAATAACCTCTAAATCCTAAATATGAAGATATTACTAGAAGCAACAACATGAGAAAATACAAAGGCATACCCATAATGTTAATCCTTAGAAGACATAAGCAACACAATGGAAGAAGAAATTTATTGAGGGACATCATGAACCTAACAGAAAAATTTTAATGGAACAAGGGCATGAGTTTGCAACTTGAGAATCCACCCTTTTCTGCCAAGTATGGTGAAATCCCCCTCTTCTTGGGTTTTGTCAAACCCATTCCTTAACAAACATATTCAATCAATCCCATGCACATTCCTTCATTACTAATCCCTTAAACAATACAAACCCTACGCTAACGCTAATTAGAACTTGAGAGAAATTAATCCAAATAGTTTCAGTGTAAATAAAGATGGGGGTATGGGGCGCACACAAAGAATGGAAACATAATATGATACGGACCCATCACATACTAGGTTGTATCAAGCCACGAGCTAGGTGTAGAACTCACTCCAAAAAGCTAGCTCAAAGGAGGAAGGACACCTAGACTTTATAAACCACCACCCAATCATTGTTACGTTCCCACATCGGCCAAGTATGGGATTGGTTAGTGATTTATAAAGTCTAGGTGTCCTCTCCTCGTTTGAGCTAGCTTTTTTGAGTTACACCTAGCTTGTGGCTTGATACGACCTAGTATGTGATGGTTTCGTATCATAATACTCCGAACTAAATTACAATTTGAGGATCATATTGCACAAGTTCAATATCAAGCTTAAGACGCTTTTACATTCTTATTAGCGACAGCTTATTATATTTCTATCTTTTTAGATCTCTTAATGTCTATCATCAAGAGAGCACGGAATAAAAAATAATTTTTCACATATTTGGTGGTCGCAGAAATTAGATATAATGCCAAAGATCTGCAGCAAACCCTGAAGGTAGTTTCTATTTAAAATCACTAATCCTGCATTATTGATTGTTCTATCTTGTTAACAACGTGATGCTAAGGGTGCCTTTAATTTAAAGTCAGACACATACAGATTAACACATGTCCAGCTTAAATGCTTATCAATTCCCAAAGGTATTCCTAGAACTTGTAAGCGTCGCCCAGATTGTGTAGCTAACGCAAGCATGCACACATATACAATAACACTGCTTACCCGAGGCAACGCGAAGCTAGTGGGAGGACTAGCCGTTGCTTGGCATCCCCAACCAGCCCATCTATATGGAGTTTTAGCTCATGGTCATATACTCCTTTTATTAGTTAGTTTTGTGCATGCCTGTATCTTCCATTTAGAGTGTCCTAATATTATATGTGTGTGTTAACAAAGAGTATATGTGTATTCAAACCAACTATTTTATTAATACAACTACCTAGTTAGTTCATAACACAACAATAATAATAAAATAATTCCGCCCCTGGTCCAAATTGGGTTCACTGATCTAAAGTTCCAACTACTACTAGAGAGCAAGGTTGAACTTAAGCGTTCAAGTCTATAGTTCTTCTGGACTCGCACATTCTTATGGCTTGCTCAAGTTGAAGGTTGCTATTCTCTATATGACAATTGCATTGTACAAATCCTGCCAGCATCCCAATAATGTCTCTCCAACTTCTATGGAAGTCTTTTAGCATAACAACTCCCCATTTCCCACTCTGCAAGATTGGGTATTGTTGTTGTAATACGCCTGGGAATAAGTTTAATAGCACTAATATGATACTTAAGTCAATCTAAAAAATTACTCCGTATGATTTATGCAGCAACTTACAACCTGACCCCCTTGCGAGCTAGACTAAGCTTCTAATATAACTAATCAGCCGTTAAGCACTTCATACCTTTTGCTTAAGTGCACTTCAAAAGGCATTTGAAGATTCAGTCCTGCTTAAGTGCACTTCATACCTTTTATCATTGCTTCTGTCTTGTCTGCCTTGCAAGTTTATTGGTGTTCCATGTTTATATTGCCCAAGTTAGTCTGTGATACTATTGACAAGTTGCTTAAGAATTTCTTATGGGCTAGGGGTAATGCTATTGATATGGTGAGTGTGAGCTGGAGAGAGGTCTGTAAACCCAAATCTCAGGGTGGCCTTGGTCTTAGACCTTTGCATGATTGGAATAGAGCTCTTATGGCTAAACACCTATGGAGCATTGCTTCTAACAAGAACTCCATTTGGGTTAGGTGGGTGAAAATTCATAAGCTTAATGGTAATAATATTTGGGATGTTGAGCTGAACAGAGGTCACTCTTGGTGTTGGCTTCAGTTACTTAACCTTAGAGATAGTATTAGAAGCTTTGTGAATGTGAAGATTGGTAATGGTCAAAATTGCAATATATGGTTTGACAAATGGCATTCTAATGGTCCTTTAAATAAGCTCATTGATCACAGAATCATTGTCCAAGCCAGACTTAGTCTGAATGCTAAGGTAGGTGATTTGATTAATAATGGGTTTTGGAATTGGCCTGCTGGATGGGTTGATAGATTTAGTGAGGTTATTAATATTCCTGTGCCTAGTTTTGTGCATGATAAGGAAGATAAGGTTGTTTGGATTGATAAGAAGGGCAGGGAGAAGGATTTTAGTGTTAGTGAAGTTTGGAATGCCATCAGATCTGATTTTCCTAAAGTTATCTGGCATAAACATGTTTGGTTCTCTCAGTGCATCCCTAGACCTTCATCACTTGGGTAGCTATAAAAGGTAGACTTAAAACTAAAGATAGGTTAGCTAGGTGGTTTAATGTGCAGGATCTTGTCTGTCACCTTTGTGGGACTGATAATGAGTCCCATGGTCACCTCATCACTTGGGTAGCTATAAAAGGTAGACTTAAAACTAAAGATAGGTTAGCTAGGTGGTTTAATGTGCAGGATCTTGTCTGTCACCTTTGTGGGACTGATAATGAGTCCCATGGTCACCTCATCACTTGGGTAGCTATAAAAGGTAGACTTAAAACTAAAGATAGGTTAGCTAGGTGGTTTAATGTGCAGGATCTTGTCTGTCACCTTTGTGGGACTGATAATGAGTCCCATGGTCACCTCTTCTTCTCGTGCAGTTACTCTAAATGGGAAAGACTTAAACCTATGGCCATGCTTGATGATGTTAGTAATGTATGGGCTAGTGCTATATCTGGGGTTGTTAATAAGACTGCTAGTAATGGTATTTGGAGTGTGATTCAGAGGCTTGTTTTTGGGCTGTGATATATTTTCTTTGGCAAGAAAGGAATTTTAGGCATTTCACCTATAATTATAGAACTGTGGACACCCTTTTGACCATATTGTCAATACTATTAGGCTTAAGGTGAGGGTCTTACTGTTAAGTACTCTACTGATGTGAGAAAACTTTATAATCTGGGATATCCCTTTAAGTAGGAGCATGAGATATAGGGACATTATTAGGGAGTTGGGGTGTTCTAATATTTCTGATGCAGGGTAGCTTTTTAGTAAGGTTTGGCTTGTAAGTCTTCATGATGGGACTGGTTTTGGAAGTGTAATGAAACCTATGACAGTGATGATCCTGGATGCTACTTATTGTTGTTGTTGGTTTCTAATAATTCTATGTGTTTCTGGTATGGTTGGGAGTGGTTTTGGGATGTATTAAGCAGGTTGGTGGTGGTGGCCTAGTCTGCGGTTCCAAGATTGTTAGTTCCCTGTCCAGGTATTCAAAGAGTTGCTATGGTAATATCAGTGTGCTCAAGATTATTTCTGGTTTTGGGTTTGCTGAATGGGGAGGTCTAAGGAGGGTCAAACTTTTTCCTACCCTAAGGTTTTTCCTTGGGGCTTTACTTGGGGTAGGTTTTTTAAGGAGGTGATCTCCCTTAGACTGCCACTCTGGCACTCCTCTTGTTTTGATGATATGGGATGATTTTGTGAAGATTCTCTCTTGCTATTTGGTCTTCTTCATTACTCCCAAAGGATGGATTAATTTTGGTGGTGCTCAAGGCTTTGAAGATATGGTCATTAGATTCTGGCTTCAGTTGTATTTAGAGGATCCAGGCATGTGTGGAAGGGCAGTGTATTGTGATGGTTTAGGGCAGTTAGATTGGTCTCTTTCTGTCCTAATGATTCAAGTATGCTGTTTTTCTCATATGTTTGGTCTCTATGTTATCCAGTATGGTTTTTCTTATTTGTAATTTGGGTTATTTAGTTTGATTGTTTCTAGTATTGTAGTTTGGTTTGGTTGTATGTTGTTATCAGAATTGTCTACGGCCATTAGTTTGTTAGCCAAAACATGCTAGTTAGGGATGTGTCCTAACTGGTGTTCTTGTTTTGTGATGTTTGGCTCTTTTCTTAATATTTACCTTTAGGAAAAAGAAATTATGCAAATTTTTTCAAAGGTTTAGCTGATAGGAACAACCAATTAAAACTCTTTTTCATGACAACTAAACACCATAAAGTACGAGTAACTCACAAGACATTTCTGCCTATACTAACGCTATCGAAAAAGGTTAGTTATAACTACCAAGAATAAAGAGATTTAAGTGCACGTCATACCTTTTGAAGCTTTTGCAGGACTGAATCTTCAAATGCCTGATATCTAGCACCAACAAGTTCTTCATTCACGAGCGGGCCTTCAGATTTCACAGGCTCTCGGGCTGTTGGGAAAGCTGTAGACGTTTCTGGTTGAACGAGTATAACTAGCAATGGATTCGAAAAATCTCCACACACAGCTCTAGTCGCAGCAACCTGCAATAAAACAAAACCCATGGTAAACGCAGTTCAAGAAGATACTTGATATAGCATGACTCAAATTATATTTACTAAAACTTACAGCTGCTTCTCTAGTAGCCATGGCGATAACCGCTGATCCTTTTTCTTTTATTCTTAATAACCACATCTTTGACCTCGCCAAATGCTTCAAATATCTCCCTTAGACTCTGCGCAGATACTGAAACCAACATTCTCCCACGAAGCTCTAAGCATCTTATCCATATCGCTACATTAGCACGCCCACCGCACTACTCCTTTCACCACTTACAGATTCCTTATTCAGAGCGTGACGCTTCAGCTGAATTAAAATTCATTTTATTGGCATGCATTTTACGGATTCTATCAACTTCTTCTTTAAATTTCCTAGCAATAATCTCCTCTTCACTTCTAGCTTTGGCAGTCGTATCAGAACCATAGAAAGAAGCCCGCTCTCTTTCGTCAAGATCAGACATCATTCTCCTACGCTTGGAGTCATGTTGCATTTCGCGTTGAAGTTTCTGCTGTTTTGCTCGAAGCAGATCATCAAAAAGTTTCCTACCCTTTCCATCCTTAAGAATCTGATATGACGTCTGCAGCTTTTGAAAATTGGCAGGTGCATTTGGGTCATCAGGTCTCTTGTCCGGATGCAACTCCAAAGCCTTTACGCGGTACGCTTTTGTAATATCTTTTTCTGTAAGTTTGGATCCTTCTTCGCCAGATGGCAATCCAAGGACCAAATAATGATCGATGTCAGCATCCATATCTTCTCTCTACCTTCTAAAACAATAAGTAAACAAACAAGTTAGTAACCGTCACGATCAATAAGCTCATAATCTTACAAATTTTAATGTTTGATGTCATGAAGTAAAACGGTGTTTAGGATTTTGCTCATTGTTTCAAATTTTGATAAAAAAAAAAAAAAAAAAAAAAAAAAAAAAAAAGGTTTGTTAAAAAAGCATTTTAGGAAATAGTGTTTATCTTTTCTAATTATGTTATAAACGCAATAATAATCGAGATTCATTTATAAAAAGTGTTAGGTTAAACATGAGCCCATCATGATACATTTTGAATGTCTAAACATTTTTAACTTTTGGTGTCCGACGACATCAACCAAAAAGCATAAAAAGTAAACGCACATGTTACTAGCACGGAAAATGCTCAACCTTCCTAAGGGGCGGCTGCGCATACTTTACAAACAATTCATATATCACGGTCCATACGTGAGGACGGACCCGAACCCTAATAGTCTAATAATACAATCTACATACATGATAAAGGGTATTGTTCCGAATTTATAAATATTAGTACTAACAACCTATAATTTAACATACTGTATATATAATAAGTTATATATTAGCAGTAACAAGATAGGATAATACAGTAGTGAAATTTGGTATTGAGATTAAAACCCTAAAAGGAATTTATGTAATTTACCTGAAGATCGGTGTAAATTCAAGCCCTAATCTTGAATTTTATTGTTAACTGATCTGAGTATTTGCTACAAAAAAGAATCAAAATTGGGGCGCAAGGTTTTATGTTGTATAACGGGGGGTTTGGGGCCGGGCTGCTATCCTCTCCTCAAACCCGATTACTAAAGTTCTCTCCAAACCCACCTGGATCCTTATCCGGATTTAATCGGGAAGCCTTGAGCCTTGTTAGGGCGCAATGCTCCCTCATCTCATATTAATCGGGATCTTATCAAAGTGTTCTTTTTTGGTGCAATTCTCGACCAAAGCCACATCATTTCACATATATTATTATTTTTACACCGTTACCAATAACTTAAAGAATTAAGAACCTATGAATAATCAATTATAAACAAATCTTATTAACCTTTTAACAATGGTATTAAACATAAATAAAAATAAATTATACCTTCAAAAATTAAAACTTAAAAATATGACACTAAATGAGTTTTTATTCATAATTTTACAATCTTGCAAAAATAAAAATAAAAACTAACAAAATTAGAGTAATATTTTTTTGTTACGTTAATACTAACAAAAAACTATATGAGTATAGATATATTTGTATTATGTGTATGTATTATTCGGCCGGGGATTCCCCGCTCCAAGCCTGATTAAAATCCCTGTTTAAGCCCCAAATCCGCCCCGTAACCCGATTAGCATGCCTCGCCCTGCCCCAAATGTTTATTTACTTTTTTAATTTGAATATTTAATTGTAATTAGTTACTCCCTCCGTCTCAATTTAATTGTCATATTTTCATTTTGGATGTCTCAAAAAATTGTCAAACTTTCCTTTTTAGAAAAACTAGAGTTTAAAAGAGAATATTCTATTCATGCCATTGAAAATTAAAGTGGCGTTTTTATTAAACTTTGTGATTTCTTTCACGACAATTAAATCGAGATTTTATAGTAATATTTTTGTTGATTGCTAGTGAATTTAGTTGATTTAAAACATACATTCAGTATGTATTTGAACAAAAACCTAGATGAAAAGCGTGTATATGAGACCTACACATCAAGTGTTTGATAAAATGTCTAAATGATATTCTACAACTGTGATGCACTAGTTCGTACTGTGATGCATTATGGTCGTAACGTGATGCACCAATTGTTTATACACCTTGTGATGAACTTGTTGCTAAAAGTTTGATGCACTTATATTGATAACATATTTGTGTATTTATTGACCTAAATATTTTATGTTTAGTTTGATTCAAACTACATATTGTTTTCTTTTAGATCTGGAACAAAATTTGGAAAACAATATATACAAAAAGTGTTTAGGAAAGTAGCATACAAGGTGTTTGATACAACGTCTCAATGAGACTTTATAACGGTCATGCAATAGTTTTACATTCTAATGTACAAACTTTTACACTGTGATGCATCAGTTGTTAATTATACACTTTGATGCACCTGTTCTGAATTGTTGATAAAGTAGGTGCTTGTTTATGGAAAATATGGATTTAAAAGCTATTTTTTGTAAAATGTTTATGTGTGCAATCGTATGTATGATGCAGTAGTTCTATAACTTTAGTGTAATAGGCGTTTATTTGTGACAAATGCATATCTATTAGCTAGTTTTTTTTTGTTATTTTATCATAAATAGACTTGTATATTAAGTTATATGTTTGATGTAGCAATTCTGAAATAATGATGCATTAGGTATATGTTTGTGGCAAACTCATATATGTTAGCTTCTTTTTTGGTTATTTATAAGTAAACAATTCATATATGTATGATACAGTTGTTCTGAATTGCTGATGCAGAATGTCTTTGTTTGGCTAATATTTTTGTTATTATATCAGTACAAAAGGCAAGTATATGTAGGTGTATATGTGATGCAGCTATTTTGAAATGCTGATGCAGTATGTGTTTACTTCTTTATTTAGATTTAGTGTATTCAGTTGACCAAATTTGATTTTAGACCTATGAATTCATTATGTGTATTTAGTTACTTGATATAGTTGTTTTACAATATTGATGCACCATGTGTTTTTATGTTTTTATTGTATTAAATGATTGCAAGATGATGCTTAGACATGTTATATTCATTATTATGTTTTGTTAGTGTTTTTTTCTTTGATGCAGTTGATTTAAAACAGTGATGTAGTAGGTGAATAAGGTTTTATAGACTTAAGCTAGTTAATTCGTATAGCATAAAAATTCTTAATTGATTCAAAGATAGCAATCAGAAAGAAAACTGTTATATATGGAGATGAATAATAGTTAGCCTTTTTTAAGTCATAACAAAGACGTTATTTTGATGGCTTGATCATTTCATGACTATGTTGGCATAAGATCTTAGTTTCTCTTTTACTTGGGTCGCTGATAGAGATAACCATTTAATGTTTCAACCAAGTCTACTTAATGATTTGGAACTTATGCGCCTTTGTAGAAGGTCAACCAAACAGAGCATTACTGCAATGCTACTGATAGCATAAAAGGTGTATCAGATGTATGTATTTATAGTAGCCTTACTAAAAGTGTTTAAAACTAGACTAAGCTCAATAAGTAGGGTCGCAGGGAGGTACTAAAATATGGTTAAAGAGAAAATTAGATTTCTTTTGTGAGTTGGTCATCGTTACAACTTGCAGGTAAGTTTAAGAAACAAAATTTCTAGCTGAAATCATATTGAAAAAGGTAGAATTGTGTTCTGAACTATCTGGATTTTGATATGTAGGGACTACAAGACAAAATCAAGCGTGTTCCTATAGACCTTGCTAATAGACTCGCATGGTATAAGGAGAAAGTTTACCCTGGAAATAAGGTAACATATATAATATGTTGCACACCATTGTATTTCGATTTGGTATGTAACGAAAGTTATTTTATTGTCTTCTTTTAGTCTTGGTTAAATAGTTTTCTAAGCATTTTCTTCTAGGTGCCAGCTCTTGAACATGACAACAAAATCACTAGCGAGAGTCTAGATTTGGTGAAATATGTAATATTGAAAATCAAAATAGGATGCCAATTAAAGAAGCAGGTGTATATGAATAAAGCTCAAGATGTGGCTACTGTCATCCCGAAAACTTCATTCGTCATCATGTTGTTTTACACTAAGATCTACAAGCTGCAAGAGTCCGCACGTTTGACATAGAACCAAAGTCAGTTAAAAAAGCAGAACTTGGAAGCTCGGTGTTGGAAGCTTTAAGAGATAGTAGATTTTATACCTAATGATGCATTGAACTTATAACATTGTGATGCAGTTTTTTTTATACATTGTAATGCAGTGTAGTTTACATATTTTGATTTAGTATATTTATACAATGTGATGCAGCGAATTTACATAATTTTGATTCAGTAGATTTTAACATTGTGACGCAGAAAATTTACATCATTCTGATTGATTTGATCAATATAGTATACTAGTCTCATGACCCGGCCGATGGCCGGGCTAGTTTCAAGTGTATTCTTTATTATAATTTAGTAACGTGTAGTTCCATGTAGTGATCCTTTAATGTGAATGAATGATTTTCCTATGTTAGTATAATAACTTGCATAATGGTAAAAAAATGATTGATACTTAAAATTATTGATAACAATGGGTTGCAAAAATTTCAAAAAAGCATACTTATTACAAACATGAACCAACAACCTACTTATTACAAACAGGAATAAAAAATTATAAGTGCATGGTGATTGCAACTTTAAACAATCTACTTTTGTGGCAATCTGTTCAAAATGAGTGTCATAGTCAAAAGTGAACATCAATTCAAAAGTATGGCCTATAATCATGGATTTCTTGCACAATGATCAGAAATCTTCCAGTTGATTTTTGTGAAGTTTTTGATTATTACAACTACCTTGCCATTGTCAAGCAAGACCTTTCACCATTTAAAATCTTTATTCACTCATTCGTGATCCATCACACCTTTCCAACCAATCACACAATAGCCTACCACCTCTTTAAATGTAAGCTCTCCAATATCACGATGAATTGCACCACCCCTGTCCCCAAGTTATAGCTCCATACCTGGAATACAAAATCAATAATAATTAGTTATGAACCACTATTTTCTATATACCAATTATTAAAGGAAAAAAGTGTAACTTTGTAAGTGAATGAGCATATAGAACCTGGAGCTTCTTAATTATATATTTTCGATAAACTTTTTGTTTTAGTCGACCTAAATCTCCTACCAAATTGAACATATTGTGTCATGGTTACAGCTTAGGAAAATAAACAATAATTTTAATAGTTGCATACCCCTGTAAGATGGTGAATGTTGTGCCAAACATGTTTTGCAAGCCACTACGCATGGCCGCAAAAATGCTACTACCATTCTTGATTATGGAGACAAAAGAACTCTTTGAATGGTTCAAGCAAAAATGACCTCACCCTTAACAAAAAGGTGTTAATATATTTGAACGGTACTAAGGGTATTGTTATTGAACTTACTATTAGAATTCCCAACACATTATATAATACAGTAATTGCAAGAGTCAAGATAGAATTTCCTCCAGCAAGCTGCATCACAAATATTAATCTCATGCCATAATTCAGCTTTTTCTTAAATCTATAACGACTATGGAAACTTGATAATTAGAAATATTACTATTCTATTGCCGACGGTGTATCATACATAAATTGATGTCATTCGTTGGATCAAGTAACTTTTAATCATGACCATTTAAATTCGTTAATTATCTATATCAACAAACTAGAGCAAAAGGTGGTAGAGCTACGGATAAGATATAAAAGAATAACTTTAAATTGCAACTTTGATCTTATCACAATAGGATTGTAGCATAAAATGATGCAACAAACTAACCCGTATTTCTATGTAAATTGAATTTTAAATGAAAAAAATTTGGCAGGTGAAAAAACCATGCATGTGCTTATAAATTGAATACAGATCCTTTCATTTAAGCATCTAAAACGGAGGTGTATAAGTCTACTTCCTATATCATTATTCTTTATATTTCAAAGTATTAACTTTAACATTTTATGTCTTGCATTACTCAGATGAATAGAATCAAACAAAACGTTAGCTATCTAGGCAACAAGAAACATGTTAATCGGCATTGCGAAAAGGACGGCCAATGAAGAATCAAGGTAAAATTCATGTCCCCCTTTTTCAGTTTTATACTTCAACATCTTACGTCATTTTCTAGAACTTTTATGAAGACCTAACATTTCCTTTGTTCTTCGCATAGCAAGCCGGGAACAATGTCGATGTTGAATTGATATCCAAGAGGTAATATCCATTTCTAATTTTTTTTCAATTTCGCTTTTCAACAAACTCATATTCATATCTGAAGGCCTAATGTTGTTTCCTGTCTTTAAACAACAACATGACAGACCACAACGTGAAGCTATGTAACAATTCCATGCTTGATGAGGTGAATTGCACGTCTAAAAAAAAAGAATACGGAGGTAAACTTGACGACATGAAAATGGAACGATATGATATTATTGAAAATGAAGTTTCGAACGATGGGAGCATTTTTGCTTGCACTACATTTTTTTGAACAACCATGGTGTTTGACCCTTTCACCAAGTAATTTATATATTGGACTTGAGCCCGCCGCCATGTATACAAACTTAATTGGGAAAAGCACTCCATTTCTGAAAGTTTGGTGTGGTCAATTCAAGAATCGTTTAGGTTGAGGCCTCTCACATTTTATTGAAGATGGTCACAAGTAATTGCCAACTCAGCCACCTATGATGGCCTTTGAAACAATTTTAATGTAACTTGCTACATGTGTGGATGATGATACTCTTAGTGATGCTCTTGACGGGGATATGGAATTGACAAATAATGAATGTATTACTTACTGGAAAAGATCAAATATAACTTAATATGTATCTTATTAATTTGCTATTTCTCATTTATATGGAAGATAGAAGTGCTTGATGTTTTTTCAGTAGCCAATATCAAGAGGAAGAAAAAAACCAAGTTTCATGATTAACGCAACAAAATGTATCTAAGCATTTCGTTATTGTTGTGCATGCATTGAAAGATGTGGTGTGAATATCACCCCCTCATTAAATGTTTGTTAAAATTATTTGCATCTTTCACTCTAGCTCTACCTTACGAGTGTCACTATTTCAAACATTTTTGTAGTACTATGATATGTTTTGAATTTATACTTTATCTTTAAGTAATTAGAACCATCTCCACTTTCAAAACGTTAGCTTTTTGTTGTGTCGATGTATATAATAACAAGTCTCTTGATATGGTTTACAAGTTATTTAATCGTTAGACCCGTGCAACGCACGGGTATTGCACTAGTTATAACTGTCAACGAACCTTGGTAAGAGCAACATCGGATGATATTGATGTAAGCATACAATTATATAGAGCCAGGCCTGTAAGAAACATAGAATTTGTATAAGATAATATTGCATTTCATGCACATACTTAGTTTTTTTCTTTTTGCATAATGATCATAAAATGTATTTTGAAGAAGATAAAGTTACACACACCAAGTTGATATATAAAAGTATCCGATATTTATATTATTATAGCTGCATATATTCACAATAATTCTGGAAAAAAGGGGGTAAGTAATAATATTGAAACATGCACTCACAACCATATTAGAGTGTACTAGCGATTATACCGCGATGCGATGGCGGGTACCACGACTATATTTTCGGCGAGCAAATTGTTCGGTTACATGTTTTTTCTAAAGTTCGGTACAAATGAATGATAATTTAAATATTGTTTTTTAATACCAAAATACCGCTCTTTTGCTAATAATGTACCAAACCGAGTAACCATATGTGTAACCAAATAATATTCGCATAATACTTTTGTTAATCCAATCATTCATCGACCAAGTAGCATTTGATCATTGCCTAATCAATCAACCCAATCCAAATAAAATACAAGGTTCACAAGCCCACCAAAAGAGATGCCTCGATCCAAATCCAACTCATACCCGGTATAAGTGATAACACTTAAAGCTTTGTTCATTTGTTTGTCCTAACCCTAAAACACACTTATTGATAGATCCGCCCACCTCACTTCTTGTTTCACCGCCACCATCAAATCGCTTTATCCTCCATTAAACCAATCTAAACGAACACCCAAATCGTCTCATCTCATCTCAGTTTCATCATCACAATCATAACCGAACAAACTATCATCACATCATACGAACAAAACCCATAAACACCATTTTCTGTCTTTTGGTTTAGCACGGATGAAGAATACAAGAGATTGTCTCTTCAAGATCTTTAATTAAAGGGCACGGTAGGTTTATGATGTTGTGATTTTCGTTTTGTTTTGGTCTTTGAACGAACCATAAAAAAAGAGTAACACTCTTGTTATTCCTCTTTTTTTATATTCGAAAAAAAGAAGATAAACTTCTTATAGATCGATGATGATGCTTATCTTTCGTTTCAAAGGTCTTGATTTATCTTTTAAAGGCACGAAAGAAATGGCACTTGCGGAGGCGTAGTGGAGGAGGGTTTGGAACATGGGTTGGGGTAAGTGGTGGGGGTGTAGAATAAGGTGGTGAAGAGGGAGAAGGTTAAGATGATGATGAGGAGTGAGAGGAGGAGATGGTGGTGAGGGGTGGTTTGTGGTGGAAGGGGTTGAGGAGGATGAACTTGGTGGTGTTGGGTTTCATTGAAGACTCGAGTATGTGTGTTTTGGATTGTTTCTGATTCGTTTCTTCAATCGAAACGCCAACACAAAAATGAAAAACACTTTTTGATCTCTTGGTTTCGAGTAACCCGCGAAGAACACAAATGATTTTTTGTTTTTCCATTTGTTATGTGATAAAAATTCCAGTCAGATCTTTGGGGTGTTGTCTATGAATAAGGGGTTGCTTGGCTTAGTAGCTTGGTTATATTGTACATTGTGGTTACATAGGTGTATATTTTGGTAAAGAGGTGTTTTTAATAGTGTATTAAATGTATGTAAGAAATAGTGTTTTTGTAGTTTGATTTGTGCTTTACATACTTGTAAATTATGTTGTTTTATTTGTATTTGCTTAAAATCTATTTTAGGAAATCTTAAAAATTAAATAGGAGGGAAGTGCATCCCTCTATTATAAGATAGTTAGATAAGAGCCTGATCATTCATATATATTGGAGACAAAACTCCAAAACAGTAATGGAAGTATGTACCATTTTAAACAAATTCCACTCTACATGCTGCAGCTCGAGGACCGAAGTGGACCCGAAATTTGTTTCAGGAAGAACCGAGTAAATTTGTGTGCAAGCAACTTTTGTAGGGCCAAGTTTGCTATTGCAGAAGCATAACTCCATGCAAATAGAAGCAAAGATCCATCACTTGCATTCTCGAACTCAAGGATGTTCTGTTTTGATCCTACGAGAAGGAATAGGTTAGCATGAGGTAACACAAAAGTTCCGGACACTTGAGGAATCTACTTACACTCTTGTTGCAAGAAGAAATCGTTGGCCTTTTTCAAAATAATTGAAGCCTTTTGCATGATCGATCATACTTCTTGCCCGTTGCCACTTTCATGACCTCCAAAAAATACCTTTCACTTTCTTACTTGGTACCTTTTTCGTCTTCTCGTTAGCCCACCCATTGTCCCTTTATCGCCTCTTTCGCCTTCTTGGTTTCACCCACGTGATGGACCAGCACCCTCTTTTACATTTTCAGGCTTCTGGTATTCTCTTAATGCGCCTTTTAGTCATGTTCTCATGAGCCCGTATGTCGCATTTTGAGCCTTTTCGTTGGCTAAAGCTTATACAGATTGTATGGCTTTTCCAAACGCGATATTGGACCCTATAAAGAATAAAGTAAGTTCTAATAAGCAATGCCAAACAACCCTTATATAATTACCAATTAAAGTTACAAACCATGCCGACCATTTGTGCGTACATTGACACAAATCCAGTATTCATTTTATTTGCCATAATGTAGCAACCTGACGATCCCAATGGACAAATCCTGTATGGTGAAACAACAATTTTGACCACATTAACATCCCACCCATCTATTTTCAGCAACCATTTTCCTAATTAGATTTGAAACCATATCCAGCAAAAATAACCAAACATTAAACATAACATATTTCTTTATTAGGCTAAATTTTTTAATTTGACTCGTATGATACTAAATTAATACAAATTTCATGATCCTAGTACCATGGGCATATTTCCATATAAAATAAAAAGATAATTTTGCAAGGAGATTGCTGGTTTGAGTATAGTTACCTCAAGATCCAGTCCGCAGAAAACAGCCATGGCCCACCCATTGAATGCCCTATCACCATGATATTGAGGTCTCCGTATATTGCTTTTGCTCTGCTAACGCCATCGAGAATTCCTGACCGAACAATTGTATTATTATAAGCAAATAGAGCAGGATGAAAAGCGCATCTAAAAAATGTAAATGAAAGAAAGAAGAAGCCAATAAGTTTGTGTAACATTCAAAATCTAAAGATACGAAAGGATACCTTGTTTATGATCATCCACCCATGGAAATAATCATTCAAAGAACTTGCTATTATGACTTGGGCCGAAAATAAACATAAAACACAAGTTAGGCGGGTGGCATGTAATTAGTCAAGTTTATCGCTTAAACATATGCATAAAAACAAACAAAAGTGGGAATTTTCGGTTGAGCAGATATTCTAAAAGGCAATCGGTTGCGTAAGTCGTCAGACTACTTCGAAACCTATCGACCCGCACATACTAAAAACAATGGCATGTTTTGACCCCACACCGAACCCGCCTCACCCACTTCATGTATTTTCCCATAAACATAATGAAAGTTCGGGGACCCAAGATGACGTGTAGCTTTGTCCATAAAAGCTTACACATCGAAGGCGAATAATATTCTTTAGCCACTGTTGTTTTCCTTTACAAAGTTTCATCCTCATCTTCACCACATGAAGTACATGTATAGACTCGAAGAATGGTCCACCATTCATTTGAATAATGACTACCTACATTTGGAACAATGTATATATATTAAATACAATTCACATCATTTTTCATTGATATCACAAGCCATGTCATTATATATAGTTCAATATAGAATGACATTAAAGAAAAAAATAAAAAGAACACATGTAGCTTACATTAAATTATGTGTCATGTCGGCGCACCAAGGCTTCAACATAGTTTCCTAGTCCTGCGGCCGTAAAAACAACTATGTCGGTTGGTTTGTCATGATGAGGGCCCAAATATTAATACAATTTTTCCTAAAACCATTCTATCGATTTTCCTAACACCAAAACTATGGTATATATTTAACACCAACCTGGATCAATGGGATCGGTTGTTGCAAGTGTAATACTTTGACCATCTGAGATAACATCAACTTGCATAATCCTTCCAACATCAGAAGGTTCGGGAGCATAAATAGACTTGGTGGCCCCTAAAATCAGAGATGATTAGTGTTGCAGAAACAATCTATAATAACAATTGATTGAACACAAAGTAGTTTCTAATCCATGACCATAAGCATAAACAGATATAGGATGCCAAAGTACTTGGAGCTATGATGTTACATATTCTGTAATACATTATAATTTTAAAAGTGCAAAAAGTGGCCTGAAAAGAAACATGAAGTAATACTGAATAATACAAATTGTAGCTTATAAGTAGATTGAATTGAGGATAATACCACCGTCATTTAAATATATGATGAATTTAATAGAAGGCACCAAATTTATTTAAGATGTATTAAATGATAGGTTGCGTACGAAGTCAGCATCGACATTGGCTAGAGGGCTGGCATGATCCTGATACAACTCAGGATGTAGCAGGAGCAGATCCATGTAAATAAGAAGATTCAAAACCATCTTCCATTTAACTAATTCAAGTTGTTTGACCCATTAGGGAACAAACCATGTAACCAACCCATTCACAAAAAATGGGTCAAGATTGCCACCTTTAGCTAAACATTGAGAAAAGCTCTTACCAGGCTTTTCATGAAGAACGAGGTAAAATTGCAAAAGCTCATGATTAACACATTCCACCAATCCAACCGAAACACGTTTCTCTTCCAAAGCCCTATCACCAAACCACACCAACTCGGCTTAGATCATTTACAAACTAAAATAACTTTAACCTTAAAATTATCTGAAAATAAATTTACCTCTTGTTTTTTTGAATGTAGAGATTAAATATGACATTTTAGTTAAGCATTTAACCTCAAAAATCACTTATGTAACCACATAAAATGATCAATTGAAAAACCCCAATTCAAAAACCACAAAATCCTATTCACACCGGAAAAAAATCAAATTCAAAATCGGTTAGTTCATACAATTAATACACAATATAATGAATTAAAATGTGTAAAAAGCACCATCATCAATGGATTGCAGGTTTATGTTGGCGAACACATATCATAATGATCTTGCTTTTTGCGTCCATTTGTTTATAAACCTAATGATTTAGGTTATGTGTAGGTAAATTTTTGGGAGTATGAATGGAATTGATTGTGATTAGCTGAAGATCAGGAAGATGTTTGGGATGAGAAGGGCGTGTGTTCTTGGTGGAAAGAGGTGAGAATGCGTGTGCTGAACAAATATGTGGCATTGCCAGCTAATTAATTTTGGCCAGCATGGCATTTAGACCATGGGGTATCATAACTTTCATGCTCGCCATATCTGATGTGGCCATCACAGTGGCGCCGCCACCCTTATGCCAACATA
Source organism: Chrysanthemum lavandulifolium (assembly GCA_022545495.1). Taxonomy (NCBI): domain Eukaryota; kingdom Viridiplantae; phylum Streptophyta; class Magnoliopsida; order Asterales; family Asteraceae; genus Chrysanthemum; species Chrysanthemum lavandulifolium. Next base: position 197,827,636 of record CM040246.1, on the reverse strand, counting down.
CCCAAACCACCTCTCGCCAATCCCTAAGCCACCAAAGTGGCGTGTGTGATTTTCGGAAAATGACAAAAAAAAGAGAGAAAAAGAGGTACCGTTGTGGATAGAGTGATATTGTTGTGTGTGAACTAAAGGATTTAACGAGTCAAATATATGAGAGATATGGTGGAAATGATATGATCTTGAAAAGGGTGTGTTTACGTGTGTATGTAAATGATGAGTGTTGTGTTTCTATGTGTATGTAAATGATGGTGATGAGTTTTATCGGTGTGAGAGATCAAACAGCGTAAAGAAAGATCATAGATAAGAAGAATCAATTATTTATGGAATCCAACACGTGTGTTTGTGTTTGCTTTTTAGAAGTTACATAAACACTTCACATTCCCAAAGAAAATATTATAACCAACCTGTGTCCAATTTGGAGCAATACAACTTTTTTGGTACACAGCCAAATCAAAAAATTAGTATTCTATTTTCTTAAGTTTCGTATATTTTTAATTTTTTTTTTAATGTTTTTTTTAAGTTTCGTATTTTATTTTTATTTGAATTAATAAAATTAAGTTTGCTTGAAAAAATATAAAAGAAAATAAAAATGAAGGTGGGTGGGGCCCAAATAACATGTTATGAGTGAAGGGGTGTTTTGGTGTGTGAGTGTTAAAAGTGAGGATGCTGAGTTGGCGCTGATGTGGCACATAAAAGTGGAATTTGGCATGCCATGGTACCCCATGGTCTTATGGGTGCCAAGTGACATTAGTGACTTGGCAAGTTCCTCTAAGACCATGGGGTATGGTAACGAAACACCACGCCATTCACATGTGGCACCATTTAGCGCCATGCCAAATGTGCGCCACCACACCACCATGGCCTTGCGCCAATTCTGCGTGACTATCTTGGCGATCGTGATTTACGCTTCTTCTTTTCTCTTTTTTTTTTTTTGTGGTTTGTGACTGTTTGTGTTGTGTTTTTTTTAGCGTGCGTGATTTTTTTTTTGTTTTACAACTGTGTGTGTTACTGTGTTGTGTTGTTTTGAGGTAGAAGAAGGTGAAACAAATATGTGGTAGGCGTGTCTTTTATTTTATGTAAGTAAAATTATTAGGGTAGGATACTTGGGCGAATTATTAAATTGTTGGGCTTTGGGTTTGCTCACATAGATACATAGCACAATTGGATATTTAAGTGTTTTTAATTTCCCTGGTTTTTTTCCTTAACATTTGTTTTTAGTTTCCTATTGTATTTTTAGTTGAAGAATAATATTTAATTTGTGTGAAAATTTGAAAAAAATAATAATGTGGGGCTCAAAAATGTGGTTTTTTTTTAAAGCTTAGTATCATTTTTAAATTTTTTTCGTATGTTTTTTTTAAGTTTCGTATTGTATTTTTATTTGAATTAATGAAATTAAGTTTGTATGAAAAATGTAAAAGAAAATAAAAATGAATGTGGGTGGGGACCAAATAACATGTTATGAGTGAAGGGTTGTTTTGGTGTGTGAGTGTTAAAAGTGTGAATGCTGAGATGGCGCTGATGTGGCACTGAAAAGTGAAATTTGGCATGCCACGGTACCCCATGGTCTAATATATATGTGGGGAGATAATATAAATAGCTAGTCAACTTTGACCAAGAAATAGCCAAAGGAGTCAAACTACGTATATCCCGGGAGAATTAGATATCCTAGGGTTCGTTTCCCAACGAGGTGTGAAATAGAACGTTGAATACGATTTGTGATTGAGTGATTTGAATAATCACAAGATTTTTGATTTTATAACTACAATTCGAAAATTTAAACTAAAAACAACTCAAATAAGCAAATAAAACAATTAAGCAAATATCAAATAAGCCTACACGAAAATTAACCTAAAAACGCAACGTTACGGGATCTAAAACGCACCTAAAAAGCAAACTATTCAAAATTAAGTCCTACAAATGCAAATTCAATTTTCTTAAGCCCTAAATGATAAAAGAAAATTTTAGAAAAAAGCGAATATTTTTGGACTTTTAAACTAATTAATTGATTAAAAATAATTGATTAAAATACTACACTAAAAGTAAAATTACCAAAATTCGGGATAAGTACTTTTAGAAGTCTTGAATTTAACAAAATTAAGAATGGAAAAATTGCTTATGTGAATAAGCGATTTAAAAATCTAAGAAGGCTTAAAGAGTAAAAAAAGGGTTAAATGGAATAATAATGAATACTTAAATGAGAAAAGACCCTAGGGCACAGTGGTGATGTTGTGTAGTGTTGGGGCGTGTAAAGGGGTGAGGTCTTAGGTTCGAGCCTGCCTCAACTTTTAAAAAGGAAAACTTTTTGAAACTGAATAATAAAATTTGTATAAAGCTCGAGTTAAGCGAGTTAGGCTTTTAAAGCTTAAAATGGATTTTTTTTTTTTTTTTTTTTTTTTTTTTTTTAACTCGAGAGCTAGTTTAAGAAGCTAAAAGCTAAATCTAAGAACTAATAACCTAAGAGCAATAAAAAGTGAACTAAATAAGCAATCTTAACCTAATAAGCTAATCTTAAATAAGTTGATAAGTTGAAAAGAATCCTAACCTAAGATAGACCAAACAACCCTAAGTGCCTAGATTAAGCTATAGAAAAAGCTATCAAAACTAAAGCTAATCCACTAAAAGCTCAAAACATCAAGAGCTTATACTTAAAGCTACTTGTAAAATCAATACCAGATATTTTGGATTTATATTAAGCTTTAAAAATAAGCTGATAAGGTGGCAGTTGAGACTCTAGAAGCTTTTATGATAGATAGTAAAATTACACAGACCTGATCCACTACTTTCGCCGCCTGACTACTAATAGTAAAGTAAGCGATGTCGAATATATCTATATTACGTAATTCTTGTGATCAATGTGTTGTCTTCTAGGTTAAAGTTAAAATCATACTTGTATAAATAGCATAAGAGAATGAGTGAAAAGTTTAAGCTTGTGAATTGTAAAAACACACATACACACAAGCCAACTTTTCACTCCTCAGAATCTGAACTTTATCCTTGAGCTAGCTCGGTGGGTTCTAGAGTTGTGCTCGGACTTAGCTTTGAGCTTAGGAGAGTCACTGAACTTTGTCATTTCAATCCCAAGTACTATTTAGCAAGTACTTGGGTAGCTTGTTCTTTGATTTATTTCTAATAAGAATATGATGTTGAAAATTACTTTGTGTGTGTTACTTACATTACTTTCGGTCATTATTCATTTGTTAAATTTTTTAAGTACTTCATTTTTTAAGCGATAGTGAATAGGGAACAACAAGTGGTATCGAGCTAGGTGATTATAAAACCTTTTAAGCCGCTCTAAAATGTTTTAAATCGAGATTCCTATGGTCGAAATTGATGTACCCCAACTAGTCGATAAAAGGGTGGAGCTTATTCATTGTTGCCCTAGACTTGAAGTTGGCAAATTCAACAAATGGAAAAAGCGTATGCTTTGTTATTTGATTAGGATGGAACCTTATTATATCAAGTGTATTAATGAGGGTCCATTTGTCCCAAAGCTGCGAAGGTTTGCCCGAACACGAAGCTCGATGGACTCAGATGAAAGGAGAGTGGTCAACCAGGACCAAAGACTCAAAAGTATCATCATATCATGTCTTCCCGATGATATAATGGAGTCGATTATAAGCTTTAACACGGCTAAACAAACACAGGATGACTGGTCCATAGCCATGAAGGTCCATCGATACCAAGGAAAAGCAGGATAATGGACACGAAACTTGAGTATAATACCTTGAGGGCTAGGGATTACGAAACTCTCTCTCAAACTTACACCGTTACAAAACTCTTTTAAATGAGCGGCTAATGATGGTGTTAAGTTATCGAACATGAGATAAATGTTGGTTTTGTTAATTGTCTCCACGAGAAATGGTTGAACTTCTCTCGGGGACTTAGAAATGCAAATCACATCCAAACTCTTGAACTTCACGAAATTTATGGAAATTTGTCTATGAGGAAAACCTCATCAGCAGACGATACCGACTTAAAGAGTCTCGGGAAGTCAAGAAGTCACGACCATCACCTCACCTATATCAACGCCTTCTTTTCTAACAATGTGGTTCAAGATTTTCAAGAAAATTCGGATGATGAGCACGATGAGAGATCAAGTGAGGAGTACCTAAATGACACGAGCGTTGAATTCGGGAAAGGGCACTCCTTGCAAACTCTCGAAGGTTTATTAAAAGAAACAATGGTTTTCAATGCTAAAGCAAATGAGGATACTTAATGCTTTAAGTGTCACAAAGAGGTCATTTGCAAAGGACTGTTTTCAAAAACAACCGAACCCTCTTCACAGACCATCGAGGTCAAATCGGTCCTCAAGTTTCAACAAATTTCAACCTAAAATCTATCGGTCTCATCAAAACTTTCGAATAAATCGGCGAGAACAAAACAATAGATTTTGAAGCCAAGTATAGGAAGATCAAAGCTAAGCTTGCATTACTTGAGGCAGGTCCTCGAGAACCAAAAAGTGCTCAATCATGCGGGGTAAAACAAAGGTCTTGTTCTTTGAAACCTTGATGGGATGAAGAGCCGGTCTCATCGATGATGAAATGGTGCATGTCGGTGGCGATGGCCCTCTCGGAGGAAGCCAAGCTAGTTGTTGGAAAGAATCATGCGAGAATGGAGAATGGGTCAACATCACAATGAAGAAGGTAAATATTATACTTTCTATGGATGATGATTACGATTGGCGGTCCTATGAACTATATCAATGTTGATCTTAAGTTTGTAGAGGAGCAACGACTAAATCTTTTTCTAAGTACAACAAGTTAAGTTTTGAATTGAATAAGTGTATGGATGGGTTACTTGTGTTAAAACAAAACAAGCTTGAGGCTATCACCTTACAAATTCAAAACACCGAATTAGTTAAAAGAAATCGAGCTCTTGAAGATGAACTTAAGAAAGAAAAAGAAATCATTGATAGTTGGACTAACAAGAATCCAAGAGTCTTTGATGTTGTGGGTGCTCCCACTAGCAAAAAGAGAGTCATAGGTGAACATCATCTTCGACTCTCACAACAAAGACCGAGTCCTAAACCATTTGTGTGCGGTGGCATGATTACCAATATGTTGTGCGATCCCAAGCCCGGTGATTGGATTGAAAGACTTAATCACGAGAGTAAGCTTCCTAACTTTGACTCGGAAGAATTCTAGAGCACGAAAGTCAAGCTCTAAAGAGCATGCTTGGACTCCCGGATGTGCCTGATGGCATTGAACACATCTCAGTGCGAAGATGAATCTCAAGCACCACTTCCACCTTTAGAACCTCTTGAGTCTTGATCCTAGCTCTGAGCTTACTCCATTACATTACAATCCACACTCTCCTAAAGAAAGGTCGGACTTGGTAGAACCATTTTGAAAAGACAATCAAAACCAACTCAACAAGAATCCTTTATTGAAAATTCCACATCCTCGGTCCCCATGAAGGCGGTCAGTTCAACAGTGGTGAACTTGTGAGGAAGCTAGCGACAAAATGGAATCTATTGAAAAGGTCCACTGAACCAATCAAGAAGACAAAGTGAGCTTCTCTAGTTCCTCAAAGTCAAAAGCCACCACAAAAACAAGCGAAGTGTGATCTATGCCACTATACCAGTCCTACCACGACAATTGTTATAGAATCATTTTTGCATGATGCGTAAAAGGATGATCACAGGATGGCGACCACTTGCAATATGTGAGCTCTCCGGTCGAAAACTACACAAAGTTGGTCATCGTGTATGCTTCTTCATCTAAAGCTCAAAATTGAGAGCAAAGCCTTTTCCTCCTTGCCCTGCTTGTGGCTTTAATGATCATCATACGATGATTGTCTTATGAACATATGTTGTGATATTTGCGGCAACACGACTCATAAGACATCTCGGCATGACAACGTCATCCATGCGAGGAGAAGTTCAAAACAACCAAAATCCATTGAGTCATCCTCGGTCTCTAAATGCAAAACTGTGGTAGCTCATTGCACTCCACGACCATGAATCGATTGCTCAATTCAAAGAGACCATGAGACCCAAGCCCACTAGTAAGTGGGTCGCGAAGAAACTAATTCAGTTTACTACTTGTGCGAGAGACATGCCGGGGAGCCTATCGGCATCTAGGCGATGGATGCTCGAAGCATGGTGGTGTGAAGGAATATCTGCAAAAATGTGTAAAGGAACCGGGGCCCAGGTAGTATTTGGTGATAAATCATCATATCCCAGAAGGTTATGGTTCGATGGCGCAATGGAATAGTTTTCTCTAGGATTGCTTATGTCAATGGTCTCAAATACAATCTCATCGATGTCGATCGACTATGCGATGCTAAGTACATTGTACAATTCAATGACAAACAAGGTACCATTTCAATGCCAACAAGGAAGTTGTGTTGATTGCTCTAGGAGGCGATGTTTATGTCTTAGACATGTCAACTCTCTCTAAAGATGGAACTCATCTCTTTGCCAAAGCCACTGAAACTATCAATTGGGCGTGGCACAAGAGACTCTCACACTTAAACTTCAAAAACATCAACAACTTGGCAAAACAAAACAAGGTCCTTGGCTTACCATCTTGGTTTTGCAAAAGACAAACCATGCTCGACTGTGAAAAAGCAAACATAAAAGAGCATCTTTCAAAACCAAGCAAAATTTCTCTATCAAAGTTGTCTTCACCTCTTGCATATGGATCTCTTTGGACGATCGGTCCTAGATCAATCCGACATGAGAAGTATACACTTGTCATTGTTGATGAGTATTCAAGATACACTTGGGTATACTTTCTTTCCAAAAGAGTCAAAGACTAATACTATAATGTCATTCATCGTGAACATTGAAAACCAAAATGACATTACGGTGAAACAAATCGAGCCGACAATAGTGCTGAATTTAGAAATCTTGATCTTGAGAGTTTACGTGATGAGAAGGAATCTCCAAAATTTCTCATCTCCTTATACCCTCGAACAAAATGGGGTGGTGAAGGAAAAGCAGAACTCTCATTGAAATTGCAAGAACCATGTTAAATGGCTTAGCCCTTTCAAAGCATTTACGAATGAGCGGTTAAGACATCTTGTTACACTCAAAACAGGTCAATCATTGTCAAAGACATAATAAAACCCCATATGAGATATTCAAGGTAGACTTCGACATTAGCTACTTCCATGTGTTTGGATGTCACAGGTTTATTCATAACCACAAGGATCATCTAAGCAAGTTCGATGCTAAAGGCGATGATGGATACTTTCTAGGTTACTCACCGATCTCCAAAGCCTTTAGGGTATTTAACACTAGGAGACAACAAGTTGAGGAAACCTATCATGTCACCTTTGATGAAAGTATAAAAGCATCGGGTTCACCAACACTTGATGGAAGAAATAGGAATTGATAACTCATCAAGATATCCTCGATGAGTACAACATCTGAAACCAATTCCTCATACCAGGCGATGCGACATCTCATATTATGTCTTGCCTCACAACTGTCACAACCAACTATCGGTGAATTCATTGATAATCGATCGGTCCCTACTTGGGACGGGTAACACCGATCGAATGATCGGGATCCTATAGCTCAAGAACCTCTATCGAGAATAAGTCGCCTCAACAAATGATCCAGTGGCTCTTGCACTGAACTCCAGTGACATCTTCAAGCTTAGATCCCGGACCACAAAGTAAGTGGACAAGATCTCGGGACATTGAGCTTGTAAACATCATTGGTGAACCAGCGAGGAATGCTCACTAGAAGCATGGTCTGCTAACTTAAGCTGCTGACTTGACGATGAATGTCTATATGCGATTACCTATCGGAGATAGAACCCAAAGTGTCACTGAGGCTCTAAAATACCCAAAATTTGGGTTCGGGCTATGCAAGAAGCGCAGCAGTTTGGTAAAAACAAGGTCATGACCTTGATTAAATGTCCTCGGGATGTAGTAGTCATAGGAATGAAGTGGGTTTCGAAATAAAGCGATGAAAAAGCAATCATTAAAACAAATCCGGACTTGTAGCCAAAGGTTCTGATCAACAAGAAGGCATTGACTATGATGAAACATTTGCTCTGTTGCAAGAATGGAAGCCATCGGGATCTTTCTTGCATATACAACATACATGAACTTCAGTGTCTACCAAATGGATGTTAAAAGTGCATTCTTAAATGGTGATCTCAAGGAAGATGTATATGTTCGGCAACCTCAGGGCTTTGAGAGTAGTGAATTCCACGACTATATGCGCAAGCTTGACAAAGCCCTTTATGGACTTAAACAAGCTCCCGGGGCATGGTATGAAACTCTCTCGGCCTTCACGATACAAAACAAGTTTGTCGAGAGGAAAGATAGACAACACTACTTTTGTCTATAGAACTCAACGGGATGTTATTCTAGTCAGTGTATGTTGATGACATCATCTTTGGCTCAACAAACTACAAACTTTGCAAGCAGTTTGAAAAGCGATGACAAAGAAGTTTGAAATGAGCATGATGGGGAACTCGCATACTTTCTTGGACTACAAATCGAGAAAAGCGATAAAGGAATATCCATCGGTCAAGAGAAATACACCGAAATCTCTTGAAGAAATATGAGATATCGGATGTGCCTCGGTGAAGACTCAATGGTCCCACCTAACAACCTTGGACTGATCTCAGCGGCCGTCGATCAATCAAACTCATTTCGGAGGATTGTAGGCTCAGCGATGTATCTAGCGCTTCCACCGGACATTCAATTCGATCATCTAATAGCAAGATATCGGTCAATCTTAAAGAATCCCATCTCACTGAGCCAAAGAATACTCGGTGCACAGAAGGAACCCCAAACCTTGGACTCTATTATCCAAAATGCTCGGGGTTTGATCTCGAGGGTTACTCGATTACGATTATCTTGGTGTAACATGGACATAAAAAGTACCTCGGGGTCTTGTCAATTTCTTGGAGGAAAACTAGTTTGTTGGAGTGCTAAAAGCAACAATCGGTGGCTATGTCCTCGGTGAAGTTGAATATGTAGGCTGCGGCAGGATGTTGTGCCAATGTATTATGGATGAAAAGTCAACTCGGTGACTATGACATCCATTACAAAATGGTGCCCATCTTCTGTGATAACACCGGTGCTATTGCAATCTCCAACAACCCCGTCCTCCACCAAAGAACCAAACACATTGATATCGAGATATCACTTCATCGGGGATCACATAATGAAGGAGACATTGAACTTCATTTCATCCCTCTGAATATCAATGGTGATATCTTCACAAAACCTTGGAGGAACCTACCTTGAGGCCGAAAAGGCGAGTTGGGAATGCTTGACATTGAAAGTCGGTGTCGAAACCAATCTCGATAATTTCTACGAAATGGTTCATTCTCCTGAACATCCAAAACAAACCTCTCCTTTGAATGAGTAAAACTCACTCGGGGTCCCCTGACAAAGCATTGAATGAGTAACTAAATGCTCCAGGATTAGTTACTTAAATGTCCTAGGTTGGTAATCCACCATTTAATATAGAAATACATGTCTTCTTGTCGAGTATCATCATTTACCTCACCCCACTTGGAATTAAATGCCTTCTCTCACATAAAATATCATATGGATATTTTATTCTTTGCTAAAGTGCACTTTTCTTGTGCATTGCAACTGTTTTTCTTGAAGGCGGATTTTCTTTGCGTGATGTGGTGGGTGGCATTAAATGTGGAATATCAAGCAATTCAAAATGGTCTTTACATATCCACGTTCATACAAAAATCACACCTCTCACTACTCTATAAATACCCTCTTCAAAAACCACAAAACATACACAAATTGTTTTTTGCAACTAAACTCTGTCAAAATCCTTTCTCAAATCCAGAAAAATTTGTGTGTTCTCAAAATCTTTAAATCTCTTTTGGAAAACCCTCCTTGTAAACATTTACAAAAGTTTTTCATCACAAACTTGAGAGATCTAAATACTTTGATTGTTCTAGTCAAAACATTTTTTTTAACCCTAAAATCTTCTTTGGAAATGGCTAGAACACAATCTCTCCAGTTTGCTTCTCAGTGGGTAGGGGATCTTACTAACGTTGAATTTAAAACAAATAATGTCATAGGAAATTTTGAATACCCTGAAAATGTCCCAACCTATAAAGACATTATAAATTTTTTATTCAACTGCCCACTCAAAACGGCCTTTGTAAAATGTCCTCGATCTGTACCCAAACTACCTCGGGGAGTTTTGGGCTTGACTAAAACCTTTGACCCGACACCTTCTCTTGATGAGAATAACCTTAGACCACTCGGGGAGTATCTCATCGAGTTCGATCTTAATAGGGTGCAACAATACACCTCGGATTACAAAGCGTTTGCACTTCAACGAGGTTAGATTATAACAAAGGTATTTATGTCGCCCATCTGAACCCTCCACAATGAAGGATGAGTTAAAACAAATCGTTTTAGATCCAACTTTTTGGACAAGACCCGATCGCTAAAAGCTCATTCCCGTGGCTTGGAGGATCCTCTTCACTTTTGTGATTCGGTCCTCGGCGGAACCACTCATCCGAACAAGTTAACTCTATTCGGTTGATGATGGCATCTTGCACGATGAATGGGGTCCTTTGTCGACATAGGGAGATCATTCGGTGATCTCGTAGCGAAGCTCTGAGCAAAACTAGGGCAATGCGTTTCGTATCCTAGGTTTGTCTCTTGTGCTTTGAATCGTTATTGAGTTCAAATTAACTCGGGATGAAAAATTTGAAATTTACAGCATCTGAGCCCATCAAATTTTCAAAGGACCCATCCTTGTCACTCCCATTGAATTGGCGGCCCGCATGATTGCGTAAACAATCAAAGTGGATCGGTGTCTCTAAACCACTGCTCTAAAAGAAAAGGGAAGTCTCGGTGGGACTAAGACTAAACCAAAGTCTCGGGGCTCGAGGCTTGAGGCACAACCCTAAGAGGCACAAAAGCCGAGACTAAGCAGACGCCTTGACCGGGCAACAACCACCCTGCGACAACGAAGGACAATGATACATCACGGTCGGTGCCGCGGTCACACTACTACTCCCAAGATCAGGCGAAACAAACAACCCGGCGGTAGGGGCGCGCTTCCACTTCGCGATGATGACATTAACAAATCCAAGTCTTTGTGCGAGGCACACTGATCGATCCCAAAGACTGGGGAAACAAACAACCAGCGTAGGGATACAACAATCATGACTCGCCTAAAGGCTGGGAAACACCACGGTGTCTCGGGGGTCATTGGGGACAAAGACTCGGAGGAAAGAAACAACCACCGATCTGGAACCCAAAACCAATCGACAGGAAAAGGAGCGGAAACTCCACGATGTCGAGGGGTCCACGGGGACAAAGACTCGAGAGGATATATACCGCGATATGGAACCCATCACCAACCCGCACTAACCATTCTTGATCTCATTTGGTATATACTATTCTCGGAAGATGAGCTTCTTGGCGAAGAAGAAATCTTATCGGTGGTGAAGAAGTGAATGGCGAGGTTCAATCGAACAAGAGCCTCGGCCTAATCCAAAGGAGTATCTTGAGTCACCATTTCATCCGGAAGATAATGATTCGGACTCCTCATCATCGACTACGAGGAATTTAACCATTTTGACAACATTCTTCCGATCCTTTGAAAGGCAATTTGGTTGAGTGGATCACAAGAGCCTCGAGAAAGGCTGTACGGGGTTCTTGATCAATTTTGGGATCAACACAATGAAGCGGTACGCGGTATCGCGATCTTGATCGATGTGCTCACCTTCAGCGAAAATGTTCATGAGCACGAGACCTTATGTACCAACACCTTATCGGTTGGATGAAAACCCGGTTAAGTTCCTCGAGCATCTTGGACATGTGGGGTTACAATTGATGAAATCGGGGACTGTTAAAGAAGACCCAACACTCAATGCCAAAGTCTTTGGAGGCCACTGAGGTGAATGTGAAAAACTCATCTCGATTGACTAAAGCGATTGAAATGGTCCAATCTGCAAATGTTCGGTCTTGATCTTGATTCGGACTCTTGAGACCTCGATGGACTCCTTGAACACTCGGTGCTTTGCTATGGCTCGAGCCTCATCTTCTATGGCACAGAATCTTGGTCCCGGATAGTACATTAGAGATCTCTCGGGCTAATCTGGATGCAAAGGTCACCGGTATTCAGAGATACTTGAGATTAAGGCCATGATCACCGAAATCTATCAGGCCTTCAAGGGTCAGCGACTCAGTCCCCTCGACACCAACTCAAACTCTTGCCCTCATGAAGCTCCGGCAGCAGTTGAGGGGAGAATCTTGTTGAAGAAACTCCTCTTCACCTTTGAAGGGGAGCAAACACCTCGATGTCGGTAGCCCCGCATCATACGCACCGGTCGGCAATACCCATATCCTCACTACCACCACAAACATCAACAACGACAACATTGACCGTCACAACAACAACACCACCCTTAGTTGCATCATCTTCCTCGGGCCGGGACAAAGGCAAAGGCAAAATGACAAGCTGCGAGCTGAGAAGATTCCCTATAAAATCGGCGACACTGAATACACCTCACACACCACAACAAATGTAAACATCTTGCTAAAGAAGAAGAAGAATGAAACTAGTGAGGAAGAGAAAAGAAGAGAGCGATGGCAAAGGTTGTCGTAGAAGAAGGCGAGAACATGGGATTAGATGCAAGCAAGCTCCAAAAGGTCGAGGCGGGACAAAAGTTCAAGGAAGCTCAGTCGCTCGGATGGTTGAAATGAGAAAGCAAGAAGAAAGAAAGAAAAGCTGAAGCTCTCGGAAGCGAGTTAAGGCATACAATTGGACAATGACCGGTAGAAACTCTCAAAAAAATCACGGATGTCAAGATTATTCCCAACACCAAACCATTGGCTATGAATGTTTATAGAGGATGACAAAAGACAATTTGAGGTTCATGATCCCTGAAATTCACCGACTTTGGGATAAGCGAACTCGATGAACTTGGTCCAATCATTGGAAAGAAGCAAAATAAGGTGGTCAAGGAGGCGATGAAGATGCTCGACAAAAGATATGAAAGGTGAGAGATGCACCACCAACTGGAATTCGACTGCCTTGGCGCACCACAAGGATCTCAACCACAAGCATCCAGCGGCAAAGGAAAAGAGTTGAGTTCAACACGAGATCAAAGTGCAGGCTTAGAATGCAGCAGTTGCACGAGGGTGTAAAATTTGTGAACTGTTTGGTAATTGAAGAGCACGAAGAGGCTATTTCACATTGATGTCTATGGAAACCCAAAGATTTCAAAGATGGAGTGATATTGATCGGTGGTGTGGGCGCAATGATCGACTATATCGATGGCCTCTCGGATCAATCCCGGCAAACATCGAGTTACATCAAGACACGAATGCAAAGATAAGAGACCATCCTAACGAAAACACTCATCACCAAGAAAGTGAAGCTCGAAATCTGGGTATCCATCCGGGTGACATCATATTTATCTTTCTTGTACTAGTGATAGGAGCTATGTAATCGATCAATAAAAGATGTATGTTTTGTTAAATTACTCAAAGTTCCTTATTGTATTCATTAGTACATTAGGTGTAAGGAGAAGCCATTTGCTCACTTACGATCAAACACTAGGCTATTTGTATATCCAAATAGGGAAACCGTGGGTTCGATAAATACGAACCCCTTAATCTAGAATTTGAATAGAAAATAACCTAAGTGTTCAATCCGTTAAACACTATCAGTCATTTGAGTGCAGGACTCTCGGTGAGCCATCTTTAGATACTCGATGCGAGTAGAAGAAGAAGCCTCTCCACTCGACAAGGCGGAACTTAATGGGTGAAGACTAAGTCAAGAAGAAGATGGTGGATTCGGTGGTGATGACAATAACTCTGAATCCCTAAGACTCTCTCATTGTGCTGCACTGAAGACAAACCGAAGGAAGAGGCGAAGGCTTTGAAGGCGAAGAATGGCGGGACTAGGCGGGAAAAGTTTACGGATAAAACTAAGTCCCAAGTGCTTTACCGGATAAAACTAAGTCCCTATCTACTAAAGCCATATCTTCCCATTTATAGTAGCGGCGATACTAAAGGATTATCATTAAGGAAAGAAGCTTAGCGACTACTAATAGTAAAGTAAATAGTAATCGAATATATCTATATTAGTAATTACTGTGATCAATGTATTTGTCTTCTAGGTTAAAGTTAAAATCATACTTGTATAAATAGCATAAGAGAATGAGTGAAAGTTTAAGCTTGTAAATTGTAAAACACACATACACAAAACCGACTTTTCACTCCTCCAAATACAACTTTATCCTTGAGCTAGCTCGATGGGTTCTAAGAGTTGTGCTCGGACTTAGCTTTGAGCTTAGAGAGAGTCACCCAAACTTTGTCATTTCAATCCAAGTACTATTAAGTACTTGGGTAGCGTATTCTTTGATTTATTTCTAATAAGAATATGATGTTGAAAATTACTTTGTGTGTTACATTACTTTCTACCATTATTCCTTTAAATTGTTTTAAGTACTTAATTTTTTTTAAACGATAGTGAATAGGGAACAACAATTTGGTATGGCCCTTCCCAGTTGGAGTCGAGTTTCTTTTGTCCCTGTTGTCGGCTTGCTTCATTTTTTCAGATTACGTGGTCTCCAACTTTGAGATGTTGATGGCGGACCTTTTGGTTATAGTATTGCTCAGTTTGGCGTTTATATTTGGCTTCACGTAGTGCTGCCAGTTCCCTTCTCTCCTTTAGAAACTCTAGATTTAATCGGAGTTCTTCATTGTTTTTACTTTCGTCATACGAGGATATGCGGTAGGTAGGGATTCCTATTTCTGGGGGAAGCACAATTTCAGATCTGTAAAACAAACTGAATGGGGTACATTGGTTACCTGCTTTTGTTGTCGTGCGGTATGCCCATAGCACATTCGACAATTCTTCAATCCACTGACCTTTTGACTTCCCTAACCTCGTTTTGATTCCTTGTACGAGGGTTCTGTTAGTCACCTCTGTTTGTCCGTTCGCTTAGGGGTGTGCCACTGAGGTAAATTGCTGCTTGATATTGAGCTCGCTACACCAATCACGAAAGGGGTTTTCAAAGCTGCTTCCGTTATGCCTTATTATGACACACGGAATTCCAAAGCGGCACATGATGTTGGACCAAACAAATTTGAGAATGTTATTACCTAGGTAATTGTAGCAATGATGCGACTTCTACCCATTTGTGAAGTAATCAATCGCTCGACTAAAATTTTACTCTACCCGGCGCCTCGGAAAAGGCCGACTATGTCGATTCCCATTGATAAAATGGCCATGGATGTAGATGCTTGTCATATCATATTGCGGTTTTAGCAATATGGGGCGTGTTCTTAACGGTTTGGGCATGTGTTAACGACTTATATTGCATCCCGATACATGGTTGGCCAATAATACCAGGCGTACCGCTTTTTGAGCAATGGTCACGGCTCCGCATGTGCTCCACAAGATCCAAATCGCTTCTTGGAGAATATATTGTGCTTGGTGCAGGCGATGCATCTTAACCACGACATTAAGTAACCTTTTCTATATAGAATACCTTGCTCTAGAGAGTATTGTGGCGCCTTGATTCGAATCTTTCTTGCAAGGTTTGGGTCATCCGGGAGCTTCCCGTCCTTCAGGTAATCAATAATGGGATCCATCCAGGTTTCTCCTAGCTCAGCTACTGTGTTTATTATTGTGGCTTTAGTGCTCCGACATGGGATGACTTCAAATAAGACTTTTTTAGTGAGATGCGAAAATGAGGACGAAGCAAGCTTGCTTAGAGCATCTGCGCGTTTATTTTTGGATCGTGGAATTTGCGTGATCGAGAAAATTTTGAAACTTTTTTGCAGATGCTGAACTTTAGCCAAGTATCGTTTCATTGACTCCTCCCGTGCTTCGTACGTCCCTTTTATTTGGTTTGTCACGAGCATCGAGTCACTGAAAACTTGTAGGCGATGAACTCCCATTTTAATAGCCAGTTCCAGTCCCGCTATAAGGGCTTCATACTCAGCTTCATTATTGGATGCCGGAAACTCAAAGCGTAAAGCGTACGTAACTTCTTTTCCGTCCGGGTCTGTTAGAATAAGACCTGCTCCTGAGCCTTCTTCGCTTGATGCCCCGTCAATGTACAGTGTTCAGATGGGTGTTTCTTCTTGATTTTTTAACTTCAATGTCGTCGTTCCTCTCAACATTTCAGATTCGTTGTTCTTTGGGGATTCAGCTATGAAGTCTGCAATTATTTGCCCTTTGATTGCCGTGCGCGGCTTGTATTTTATATCATGCTCTCCTAACTCGATGGCCCATTTAGCTAATCGTCGAGTTTTCCGGCTTTAGCAACACTTGTCGGATCGGTTGGTTTGTTAGCCACGCATATTGTATGTGTTTGAAAGTATCAGCGTGAGCGGCGCGGTGTGCAAGCGCTGATGCTAACTTCTCGGGGGGTAATTCACTCGACCCCTGCGAGGCTTTACTAACGAAGTAGATGGGCTTCTGGACATTCTCCCTTTCCGCCATAAGTACCGAGCTCACTGTCTCATGAGACACCGCTAAATAAAGTATTAGCGCTTCCCCCGGTGTTGGTACGGTTAAGGCGGGGACGGATTGTAGGTGTTGCTTGAGTTCTTGAAATGCTAGCTCGTCTTCGTGTGTCCATCGAAAGTTACTTTTGTTCATACATCCCTTCAGCGTTTTGAAAAAGGGCAATGCTCTTTCTGCTGACTTAGATATGAAACGACCAAGGGCTGCTAGCTTTCCGTTGAGGCTTTGGACTTCCACATTTGTCGAGGAGAGGCCATATCGATAACTTGACCTTAACTTTCTGGGTTAGCTTCAATTCCTTCTCTGGTGATCATATGCCCCAAGAATTGACTGTTTCGACACCAAACACATATTTTTGGTTTAGCTTCATGTTGATGTGTCAGAGTATGAAAGGTCTCTTGATGTCTTCAATTAAGCTTCCGCTTACGCTTTTGATCACCATATCATCGACATAGATCTCGATGTTTTGCGAGTTGGTTGGAAAATGCTTTGTCCTGTCGTTGATATGTTGCTACAACGTTTCTAAGCCCAAAAGGCATTTTCTCATAGCAGAAAGTCCCATGCTCTGTGTGGAAATCAGTCTTCTCCTCATCCTCCTCTACCATTCGTATATGATGATACCCTTTGTATGCGTCGAGAAAACACTTGAATCTAAATCCTTCCAAGGACTCAATCTTTTGGTCTATCTCGGGCAAATGGTAGTTGTCTTTTGGACAAGCTTTGTTTAGGTTAGTGAAGTCGATGCACATGCGCCAAGTTCCATCATTTTTTCTTACCATCACTGGTTTGGAGACCCAGCGGGGGAAGTATACTTCCTTGAGGATTCGTGCTTCCACAAGCTTGATGACTTCTTGGTTGATTGCGTCGTTGCGTTCCTTAGCTAACACGCGCTTCTTCTGCCTAACTGGAAAGGTTCGTGGGTGTATGTTTAACTTGTGCTCTGCGAGTTCTCTTGGTATTCCAGTCATGTCTGATGGCGACCATGCAAATATGTCGTGGTTAGCGCGCAACAACTTTTGTAATTCATCTTTCAGTTTTGGTGGCAGGTTTGTGCCGACCATGACTTTCTGATTTGGGTAAAGGGAGTTTATCTCCACTTCTTCTTTCTCACTTTCGTTCCCCTGTGGTGTCTGTGTGGTTACTTCCTCCGGCTCCCGTTCTCTTTTTCGTGAAACTTGGAGACATTCGTTTTTACGGGTATGTCTCCTCGGACAATGGCGGTTCCTGATGGAATAGGGAATTTAAGGAGAGAGCGTATTGTAGAGGCAATTGCACCTAGTCGCCTCATTCTGGTCGTCCCAATATTATGTTGTAGGCGGCGGGGCCCGAGCGATCATGAAATGCATGGTGATTGTCTTGCTACCTTTCCTTTGCAATCAAAAAGGGTTAAGGGATAGCTAAAACTCCAAGCGGCCATAGTACACATCACCGCAAATCCTGTTAGAGGTGATGTTGGCGGTCGGATTGATGTTCTTGCCTCATGAGTTAGTTGTTGGAAACAATGTTCATACATTATTTACATCGAGCTCCCACGTCCGCATAGGCCTTGGTGTATGGCGCTTCCTCAAGCGTATTCTTTGATGATGAGCGGGTCCTCGCCATTACAATGCTCAGGAATCGGATCCTCAGATGAGAATGCGATATCGATGTCTGACGGCAATTCCTTTGGTTGGCGATTTTGTGAGGGCCGATGTGTGCTTGTCATCAATATTTCATTTGTTTCTCTAGACTCGGCTATCTTTTGCTTCCAATCAATTTGATCCTTCGCTCTTTCAAGGGCTCCTGACGAGCTTGGATTTTGATTGTTACTTTGGGTCTTTGCACCTTTGGCAAGATGGCTTAAACGACCACTCTTTATGCACGCCTCAATTTCTTTCCGCAGGTCGATACAATCATTGGTGTCATGCCCGTGGTCATTGTGGAACTCACAATACCTTGTGCGGTTTCTCCGATTAAGCGGGGCGAACATTCGTGGTGGAGGTCGGAGAGCACCTTTCGCCCGGACGTGGCGTATATCTCTGCTGGAGACTTAATTAGAGGTGTAAAGATGGTTTGTGAATGTGGGAGCGTTCATTAGATTGCGTTAGGGCAAGGATGTATTTTTCTTTATGTCTCCTTGGTGTCTTTGTAGCTTTAATTTGGATTTATTGTCGTTAGGCGCCACTTTCGAGTCTCGTAGCGATTTTCCGTATTCGCTTCATCGGCTCTTATGAAGTTGTGAGCTTGTGTGAACAAATCCTCCATAGACGCCGGCGGCGTGCTATAGTCTTTAAGAGCCTCCACAGTCGTAGTCCACCGATGAATGCCCGATCATCATCCCATTTGAACGGTCGGTCATATGCGGCGTTTCTTTTCCAAATCTTTGCAAGTAGTCCCTAAGTGACTCGTCGGAACGTTGCCGAATACCCAGAATTTTCGCTTGGGTTTTCTGGAATCGTCTTTGCTGCAAAAATTTTGCTCGAAATTTGTCTCTTAGCTTATGAAAGCTATTTATGCATCCTGGTGTTAGGTTATCATACCAGAACCTTGTTGCCCCGCTTAGGGTGATGTGAAAGAAACGACACCACGCAGGTTCTAGAAGTTTATGCACGTCCATAGTTCCCATGAAAATTGTCAGATGATCATCAGGGTCGGTCGTACCATTGTATGTCTTTAAGTTTGTTGGCACCTTCAGCCCATCAGGCATATCATAGTCTCGATTCCTGTAGTAAAGCGAAGCTACCAAATTGCGTATGCTCCATTCCGCCTCTTTGAACATAAATGGCTCGTTTGTAAGCGGCGTTGGATGTATGTTTTGCTTTGGGAACCCTACGGGTTATCGGTTGTCACCCTACATTTCTTTATTGGTTTTCGGTCGTCGTGGCATCTTGGCGTCTCTGGGCGCTCCTTGGTCAAACCTTCAAGATATGACGCCATGGTTCTATGATGGGATGATCATCGTTGGCGGGTATTGATGTGGTTAATTTCTTTCCTTTTGGAGAAAATCTGAGTACATGGCATTGATTTGTTCAAAATTCTGGACCACGAACTGCATGACTGGGTCCCGGATGCGTTTTCAGACGTGTTTTCGGGAGTATGATCAGGTGTGTGATTTTCGGTAGTGGCGTGGAAAGTGTTCGTCCTTACCGGTGGTTCTTTAGGGTCGGGCCCATTGGGCTCTTCCTCCAAAGTTCCTTCCGGTACGATAAACGGGGTTTCTTCCGCCATATGGAACTAGCTTCAAGAGTCGGTGAGAATTATTTCGGTCCTACGGATGGCGCCAAATGATGATACCAAAATTAGCAGGTCTGTAAGTGGGGTCAGTGATGCTGAACTGGCGAACCTCGCTATCTGTATCACTCAAGGAAGAAAAGCAGCGTTAGAACTTATCCGGGTTTGCCGGGATTAAGCTCAAACAGCTCAAGTCAGATAATGATATCATAATAAAAAGCATTTATTATTGAAAGAGAGTTAAGAAATTGTATTTTTTTTGTGTGTTTTAACAACTTACCTGCCTCCCTTTTATAGGCGAGTAACGAATCACATTTTGAGATCGAATAAGAACAATATATCTCACATTCGAATATATTCGATCTACTGCCATATTCTCTGACATTATCCGAATATTTCCAACTTGTGCAACTAGCTCAATTGGGGGCATTTAATGCTTCTTCTAGAAATCATTTTATTTAGCATACTCGCAGGTTGACATGCATGACCACTACGTAATATCATCCTTGTTCTTTGTAAAATATATTTTGCATGTATATTATATTTTGGACATTATGGTTTCACATGCAATATTCGAACACGTATTAGTATATACGTTATTAATACATATTGTTTTTATGTTATATGTGATGTTACAACGTTGAGGAAGCTTTAAAGTTGAATTGAAATCGTAATGAATCCAAGTATGTGTGTTGTACGCACGTTTCTTGAAACACTTTATGAGTTAAATTTCTTTATTTTTGATGAGTTGGTGGAAAATTTATGTTAGTTCATAAGGACTGAAAATCCTCGAATCCCCATTGGAGGCGGGGATGGGGATGTAAAGCAATTCCCCAATGGGGATGGGGACGGAGATGGGAATGGAGAGTGAAAACGGAGATGGGGATGGTAAATACAATCCCCGACATTCCCCGCCCCGTTGCCATCCCTAATTGCCCTCATTTAAAGTTGTTATTACAAACATTAAAAAAATTATAAATTAATTAGTTGACAGTTAAAACTGTCATTTTGCAAAAAAAAAATAAGGAAAAAAAGCTGTAATGATGATGATATTCTTAAACTGTGCGTTTTTTGTTGGTAGATAATTATTTTGAGACGGTTTGCTGAAACCTTTTTTCGTTAATATATAGATGATGTTCTGTTATATCAATAAATCAAGGAACCACCTTAGTTTTCCGGCTAGATCCGCTACTGCTATGAGCATAGTAGTTTGACTACGAGAAAAATACCCCAAACTATACTTTTTCTAAACAAAAGTTACTCGATTCTACTCTCGGGAAATATGGCGTTAAACCAGATATCTGGTGTGAGTTACCAACGAGGAATCGCCACCCAAAGAAACTACTTTATTCTAATAAACACCGGCACATTCTCTTGAAATCCTATTAGAGATGAAGTATCTCATTTACATAATTCATCTATTCTCAGAAATGATGTTAGGCATGCGGAACATGGTCATGGTGCATAGGTCATATCCGAAGCCCGTAATCTGGACGTCAATTTCCCACTATGGATTAAATATCTTTCAAGGTTATTAAATTACGTAACCTTTGCGGTTGAACTCATACGCCTAGGTTTCTTACCAAGAATGTCAAATTGTAACAAGAAGTTAATATATAGACTTGATGGTAAGAAACCTACGCAGCACAGTCACTCATTCATGTAAAACCCTTACTTTGTAGCCCCAAGAAATGTAGTGTTTATATTAATCCCATTGTCAAAATAATTGAAATTACATAAATTATATGAAACAGTTTTAATGTACAACATATTATGAGGGTAGAATTCCCCCTTGAAATTACCTAAAAGCCTAATGTGACAAAATCGCTATACAATCTACAGCGCAAATGGGACGAGCTTCCAAAGGATTGACTAGCGTTGATCAGTCACCGATCCTTGGTTAGTTGTCTCATGAAACTTTGGGACCTCGGCTGGTACAGGGTTAGATACTGAATCAGAAAGCATCACTAGTGCTTGACTTTGACCACCACCATTCTCATTTTGGTGTGCAGGCTCATCCTCAGGGACTGCTTCTGGTAAAGCCACGTCGATAAGCCATACATTTGCTCATGTGTTAGTCCTGGACAGAACCCCTATGACACATATTACACAAGTGTTAATTTCAACACATTTAATGTAAGTCAAAGTATAGTTGGGTTAAATTTTATTGCTAATGGATCATATGTGTAAACTAATAAAGTTCAGTTAACCAGGAAAAGCGTCAAAATGAGTTAATGATTTCATGGCATAATAAAATGTTTACAAACACCTAAGTTCTCTTATAAAAAAAATAAAAATAAAATGGAAGAAGGGTGATTTTTTAGCAAGTGTTTTTGTAAACATCATAACCATCATTTAAGTCATTTATAAAAATCAAATAAAAAAGAATTTTGCTAGACCCACGAAGGATCTTCCACAAAAATAATCCACACGCTGAGGTGTTAGCGGGGGATTGGTTTTTTGTGGGATCCACATCCTACAAAAACCAATCTCTCGCTGACACCTCAGCGTGTGGATTGTTTTTGTGGGAGATCCTTTGTGGATGTATCATTGCTCAATAAAAAATTGGAGTATCTTTTCTGTAGTCTAATCCAATAATCAATTTCTTTTTATCTATATACAAGATATCTCGTCATTTTTGAAGTTAATTAAGTGGCCTATCTGACATTCAAAGTCAAAGTTGACAAGGAGTATGAAAATTTTATACCGACCTTGACAATTTCAGATACAGAAGCGGACTTGTGGAAGCCGTACTTGGTAACATAGCTGGTGGAACCCAAACCTCTCTGAAATCGACTGCTATTACTAGCAGTTTGGTGACCGTCCTTTGAAACATAAGAGGAACTAGGGTAGCCTTGTGTGCTTTTACAATATGCTCCGAAATATAAGCAGTGTTCATTGACTAGAGATATTTTAGGAGTCATGGGCAATAGGTGGCCTTCCGTGCTGAAAATATACCTACACCACGAAATCTGTTCTCACAAATATACAAAAACTGACAATACCAGTAATAAAAAAAAAAAGAATTTACATTCAGTTAAAGAAAAAATATAAAAAAAACTTACTTGTATGGCCCGTTTTCGACTATATTATCAGGGCCAGCAGCCAAATCAAAAAGAAGCCACAAATATTTGACCTAAACGATATCAAACAAGTTCCATTATCAAGAAAATTTAAGATCTAAACCCTCATAAATACACTAAAGAGAATTCAAGGTATTTAGATTTCCATACTAAAACTGTTAGGCTTTTATTATGTTCTGAATGTTTGGTCACATAGAGATGTTATCCCTTTATTCAAAACAATGTCCTTTTTCAGATAAACAGAATATTTCAAACACTAACAACTTCAAACAGCAAAGGCACATTCGATCAATATCTTTTACAGCCCATTGTATCATCAAAAATGATCAAATTCTGGTGATTCAGAGTCAGAAAATCACTTTCAAACACACATCCAAACATCCGCTTTCAACAACAACAGCCCCAAAGATATGTGCATCGTTTTGTATTCAGAACAAAAATTAGACAGAATTTAATTCATACCGTCTCAGCTAAAAAGAAGCTCTCCATATGATCTTCCTGCTTGTGAAACTCAACATCTGAAATGTGGCAATATCCACAAGTGCAACGGGCTCCATACTGCAGGCTGCTAACAATGTCTCGTCCTACATCAAGATACCTGCGCATAAATCAGTCACAGCATATATTAAACAACAATGTGGTACCATCATGTCTTTAGTAGATTATCGTGAAAAAAGAAACATAGAGAAAGAAACTGAATGTGTGTGATATGAAATGAAATCATATGAAAGAGGCAACCTAGGATCACGGGTAGCTTTGTAGAGCCAGTAGGTGCTCTCTATCAGTTCCGGACGCAGTGGGTAGCTCTTCTGACCATGCTGCACATTTATTTAAAACAAGAAAATGTTGCCCTGTTAATAATCTTAACAGTATAACTGAAGTCAAGAACACCATTTTTGTGACTAATGTCAACAACATAAAATGGCACTTATGTTACCTGAACTGAAAAGGAGGCAAGATTGAAGCCTTCAGGGGTGAAGCCATATCTTTTCCAGACACTAAAGAAAGCAGTATGTGTTCGAATAGCAGGATCAATATCTCCAGCTAGAACCTTCCCTTCCCATGCGTTAGATTAGTCAGTTTTAAGTATGCAGAAATTATTATATTACCTTTTCTTCAAAATAAAAAAGATAATAAGGATGAATAAATATTATTACCTGAAGACCTGGCCAGAATGCCTGCAGACTATTAAATAATGGCCAAACCAGCGCAGCAGAATTCATGTTTACTTCTACATACCTACATACCTTTTAAAATTTTGTCATTCTGTATGTAGGTCTTGACTTTATAACTAAAAGATTAATAAACTGGAACATAAGAAAAAACTGAACAAATAAAGTATGAATCTAATCGAGACAAATAATTTACCAAGGGTCATGAAAAAGATATTGCATAGCTGCCCCGTAAGCTTCTTGGAAGATATACAGATACTCTTCATCTCCAAATAATATATATGCCTGTTGATGGAAAAAACAAACAGAATGAAAAGAGATGAAGGTAAACTATGGAATGATGGATACACCTTTGTTTCTATGAAAGCCTTATAATTAACAAACCTTCAGAAGATATTCATAGAAAGAATCAATACTTGTTCCTATTCCTGCATCCTGTAAGAAATTCAGAAGTAAGTTTCTACTGCATATGATAGACAATAAGAGTAGAGTTTATAATAATAGACTAAGTGAATCAATTGCTTATTGTAAGGATAATAAAACAAAAGAAGAATGTAAAACTTATTATCATACATCAACAAGAAGTTCGTGTATTATTAACATGTTCAGTTATAAGTTTGGCTTTTTTTTGGAGAAAATTTTGACATGAAAAACACATTATATCGACCACTATAAACACCTCCACACATCGCAAGTATAATATTCTAATGAAATGATATATAACCTAATAACATGCCTAACATTTTTCCAAATGCCACATGTCAGGAGTTCATCAGAATGTGAGCAAGTAGGCTACCTTTTTACTCCTTTGAATTAATGTTGGGGCATTAGGAGGATTTGTAGGCATGTTATTAGGAGAATATATAATAACTCTTTTCATAACAATCAGCTTTGGGGAAATGGGGGGGAGCGTGTGTAACCTTTTGTGTCCATTCACCCGTAAAAACATCAATATGAGCACCAACTAAATTTATCCTGGAACGTCGAGCCCATATTCCACGAACTGCATTCTTAGTAACCTGCTCAAAAACTACGCAAATATATTAGAGAATTGAGCTTTATTTTATAGCCCTCATTCTCCTCCGTGCGATCAGAATTGAGTGGAAATATATTGTAATATATCTTTTTTTTGGGTGACAATGGTTTCCGACCTTTTGGCCGACTAATCCACGGGGTTTAAACCCACCGCCACACATACTCAAACCAGGTAAAGCCCTCCCTTTTCAGGAGGTTGGCGTGGCCACTTCAAAGTTGATTGCACCTAAGGAATTGAGCTTGAGACCTCACACATTTTAGAGAGATAGTCACAAGCCCTTTTGCCACTAGGCCACCCTTGAGTGGTTTATTGTAATATATCTTGAAATAGACATTTATGTAAATTGAATCTATAATTAACTAAACAAATTGCTTTCAACTTAAAATTTGGATAGACGAGTAATTAATTGGACGTAAGACACTTGGTCAGAATAAACTTACTAGGATCATTCGTTAAGCGGCTAAGCACCCCGAATTCTAATGTCAAAGTACCACCACCAGCAGTGGATGTTATCTAAATGAACCAAAGTTGTAAGGTCAGCATCTACTATAGAGCTTCAAAAGATAAGAAAACTTAAAAAGAGAAATATCCATAAAAGAGAGTATTTCATGCTTTTTCAAAGTTCTGTATGGCGACTCTACTATTACATAAAAAATTATGTTACACGTGGTATTAATAGAAGAAAATTTCAGATAATGCTCAAGATTGTGACAAAATGTGGGCCTTACCTTACTTTCATGTTCGTCAACTCCATGCAACAGATTAACAGATCCAAATGGAATTCCTGCAGAAGATACTTATAAGGATCATAAAAGTATAATCATTTTATGTGTAAATGTTTAAACCACGGTGCACTTAATAGACCAGAAATATCAAATTTTCAATATTTGTTCCCTACGAGAAAATCTAATCTAACACATCATTTTCTCTTTGTCCAAAATGGAAGAGCTTTCAACCAATAAAATTATGAAAATATATTTTTAGGTATTGCATGTTAGCTTCTACGGTTTCATCAAACTTATCACTGTAGATGCAAACGTAGTCATAGTAGATATCGTTGACTTGCATCGAGGAGCTCTATTATGAATTCAAGGTCTTATTCATCAAAAATCACCATCAATATCGCTTCAAAAAGGTAAGCTTTCATAATATTAACTCAAATTTAAGATTATAGGGATGTAGTGGATATTACAAACTGATGAATGTAATAACATAGTAGACACAAAAACTTTTCTAAAGATGCTCTACTGTTTAGCAGAATCTGGAAATTACGAGTACATATATTCTGAAGAGGGGAACATACCTGTTGGGGTGTCAAATGCAGGTAATAATCTACGAGCTAAATCCTCAGAAAGGTGAAGAAGTTCGTCATCATATGAAGGAATACGCATACCCTGTGATCGTTTGATTCATAAGCAATCTGGTGTAGTTAAACTAACACATGCTACACTAATAACACAAAGGGACATCTAGCAAGTAGTCAAGTACAATAATAAAGATAAACGCACACACGTGCATATGTGTGTGTGAGTGCGCGCGTGTATTCTATAATACTAAATTAATGATGATAAATAGTGCATTAATGTAAAACAAGGAGTTAAGAAAAGGTAGTGAGAAAAAAAATACCGTAGAGTAATCGCTTGCAATGAGATGAGCCGAAAGCAAACCACCCAGGATCCGGATTGTAGTTTCAAACAAGGATACTGTTTTGTTCTGAAAAATTAATTACAAAAGCTTCACCTTTATTGTATGGACGAAAATGCCAATAAAAGAGAGTAAACGCATACTTACAATATCAAATCTGACATTTTTA
Source organism: Chrysanthemum lavandulifolium (assembly GCA_022545495.1). Classification (NCBI taxonomy): domain Eukaryota; kingdom Viridiplantae; phylum Streptophyta; class Magnoliopsida; order Asterales; family Asteraceae; genus Chrysanthemum; species Chrysanthemum lavandulifolium. Next base: position 197,800,878 of record CM040246.1, on the reverse strand, counting down.
CTAATCCATTCTACAGAAGAAGTGAAGCGGTCCTTGTCACCAAGCAAAGCCAAGGTGTCTAAGGAGTCGATCTGCTCTGGCGGAAAACACGATAAGTATATTTTTTTATTGAAAAAAGACGGCGAATGTAGAAAAAAGGGGAGATGAGATGAGATGTTACCAATGTTAGAGCATAGCCGCCAAGCGTGTCTTCTCCTTGACAGGATAGAGGTTTTAACTCATCGCGTGGAAAAGCATGATCCATATATCCGTCAAATGCGTGATAGAACATTCCGCTAACCTACATCACAAGACGGCATTCAATATCAATACTTTAGTTTCAAGAGGGTCATCCAAAGTTATCGACTTTAGGACTGAAAATGATCAGACAAGGGGAAATAAGCAAATCTGCTTAATTGCTTGTGCTAATAAGCAATTCCAAATAAGTAATATAATGTGATTATTATATATAAGACAATGCAATTGTAAATCAAAATACAAAACCCAAATTATGAATATAAAAAAAAGGAAAAAAATTTATTTGTTTGTAAATTTTTTTTTTATATTCATTTTTCAGTTTTATGCTTAAGAAGGTAAAGCCTCCATACCGCTAGACGAGAGGCCCTTTGGTCCAAAGTTATCGACTTTAGGACTGAGAATGATGAGACATAGGGAAATAAGCAAATCTGCTAAATTGATTGTGCTAATAAGCAATCCCAAACAAGCAATATAATGTGATTATTATTATATATATGACAATGCACTTGTAAATCAAAATACAAAACCCAAATTATGAATATAAAAAAAAGAATAAAGCAACCTCATCTCGAAGATGTTTAGCTTCATCAAAAGTGACGCCTTCAGCTGAAGCTTCTTGTGACCAATAATTTAATAATAAAATAATACTAATCAAGAATGCAAATTTGTTCCTCCTTTGTTGTTGTTTTGGGGCTTCCATGGAATTTATTTATCTCGTAATTTTGTTTCCCTCCCTGATTTATAGGCTGGCTACCAATTTCATATCATCATCATTCTTGTAATAATAAAACCAAACCTTTTTTTCTTTCTTTTTTTTATTATAACTTTAACCAAAGAGTTACATTAATTTATTTTTGTTTAATATTTGTGTTTTTCGTGCTTGTAAGACAAGAGTTAACCATCTTAAAATCTGTGCAAATGCGTATGATGCCGCGTAAAAGTACATTTGTGTTGTATGTACTTTTATGTGAAATTATGTGTACTTTTTAGTGGGTGGTTTGTACTATTGTTATTTTTAACTTATGCCCCTAGAGCACAATTTTAGAAAAACCCTTAATATTTATATGGGTTTTATCAATTTTATAAGTTTTATGTTCCACACTAGTCCATAAAGTTAAAAATAATTGTCTAATCAAGCAACTATCTCAACCACTACTTGTAATGTGTTATCGGGTCTGGTTGTCGGGTTATCGGGTTTATCGGATCGAGTTAAATTGGGTTTTAATTATGAAAAAGTGAATCGCAATTTGACCCAATAAGTAATCGTGTTATCGGGTCGGGTGATTCGGCTTTTAACATTGTAACTTGTACAAATAAAAAACAGTGAAACATAGGCTCAAAAAAAATTCTAGTAAGCCAAAAACACACTAGTAGTCTTTGTATGAGAGTAAATTGCATAAATCGTCCTTAAAGTTTAGTACAATTAAATGTTTGTCCAAATATTCACGAAAGTCTGATCATCCTTGTGGGGAAATATTTGGTGCAAGTATTGTCCTTTTTGGGAAAACCTTTGGTGCAAGTATTGTCCGAAGATGCTTGCACCAAAGGTTTCCTCACGGGGATGATTCTTGCACTTTCGTACTGTTTGAGACGAAACATGCAATCGGGCTAAACTTTAGGGATGATTTATGCAATTTACTCAAGAAAATAAAAAGAAACAGATAAGGATCCCCTCATATTCATTTGAACATGAGAGGTAATGTTATGTTTGTTGTTATAGTACATTGTTATTATTGCAAAACATTTATTTTATTTTAGTTCAAATATACAATTATATTAAGCATAACATTACCTCTCATGAACATGAGAGGATCTCATGAACATGAGAGGATCCTGATCCAAAAGAAAGATTAGTAGTAGGCCAAATTTAGTAGCATGCAATTGAACTAATAAACTATTAATATGTTTACTGTTAAATGATATGATTGTGTAATTGTAAAAATTAGTAGGCTTAAAATATTTATGAAAAAAAAAATCATAAAATAAATTTTGAGTCTTATCACCTGACAAAAATAATTAAATCTAAACCCGACCATGATAACTATGTCGGGCTAACAAGTTCGGGTCAACTCGATAAGATTTTTTAGCCCTATTCAATCCAACCCAATAAACCTTATCGGTGTTCAGATTCGGGTTCACCCGACACCCCTAACTGTTCTCTTTGGTAAAAATTGTACCTAGCTTAGGAATTTGATTATCAGTTCATACATTGCATCAAAATATATGAACATATCCAAAATTGTGTTTCACATTTCTTCTGAATTGTGTGTGTTGGTTTGGCCCTATTGTATAGCTGATTGTCCTTGTGATAGCCATATACTCGCGTTTCCAAGTCCGCGTGGTCAAGGGGGCAGCAAGTGAGCAATGACCCTAGTAGATGTTTTTACGAAACATTGACAAAATTTTGTTACCCATTTTTTTCATTTTACCAAACTCACCCATTTTGCAAGCTCTATGTTCTACACTTCTACGTACGAGGATTAGATGGCAAACATGCAGTTATAAAACATGATCATTCTATTTTTCATTGAAATACAACATACATTCATTTTGACAGAGTATGGTTGCTAAAGAAGTTAAATATTCATCTTATCATAAAATTTCAGAAACCAGAAACTGATTCTGTTCCTCCCCGGACTTCTTTATAAAGAAACTAGCAGTGGTGGCGCAACAAAATGTCCCAAATATTTTTGTTACATGGCTTACAATGGTTATGCAAAGCAACCTTGCATCAAACCACATTAGATTCGTTTGCACTCTGTAGGAAATTAAAGTTCACAAAATCCTCATATTGACTTGAGCATCTCGTCAACTGACACAACAACAGATCAGACCTATTGTTTCTTCTTCTTAGGGCGCCTCTTTCTTTTTGGTTTTCGAGCATCTGAGTTGGAACTCAAATTACTACCGCTATTGCCCATGTGTGAACTGCTATTACCAGCGTGTGTACTGCTATTACCTGCGTGTGTACTGTTATTACCCGTGTGTGTGCGAGCATCCAATGGTTTCCTATTTTTATAAGAAGGCTGCTCGTAACTAGTTGATGTATTACTGGATGATGACATATAAGCCCTACTAGAGGATGAGTTCTTGTGGTATGAGTTTGTGTATCGTGGCTTAGCATGAACTTCACGTGAAACATTTGATGCACGGGGAGGAGGCATAAGAGTACGTGCAGAAATGCGTCTCTACAAATTTGTAAGAATAAAATTTTCATAAAATAATAAAAAGCTGTATATTGGTATGTAATTTTTAAGTGGAAAATCAATAGATTTCAGCAAACTAACCTGATTTCTTTCATCGCTCGACATACCAGAAGCTGCTTTTCCAGATGCACTGGAGGCTTGTTCCCTGCAAAGAACGAGCACATGAGTGGACTTCTGAAGATTTCTTAGGAAAACGAACATAATGCAAAAAACCGAAAAGGTATGTAAGGAACATCTGATTATAAAGGGAGAAAGAAAAACACTTGAAGCTTTACTATCATTCCCACCAGAGCATTCCCACTAGACGCTAAAAATTTAACATTCTGCTAGTCAAACAATTTCATTTTGGGCCATTGACCAGAAAATGTCATTCAGTCAAATACTTGGCCAATTTAAACCAAAGTTCAAAACTCTGTAATTGATAAGGATCTCATGAGTTTTAGAAACAATCAAAAAAGAAAATGTAGACATTACTATAAAGAGTAAGAGCCACAAAATTTCAAAACTAATCCTAACCTTGCACTTTTGTCAGTCAGTTCATCATCAGCATCAGCCTCATCACTTGAGCTTCCGCTTAAAAAGAAATCATCCTCGCTTAAATCCAGCCCATCATCATCACTTCCAGTTTCTGTATTCCCATAAATAAATAAAAATATTAACCTTTGTAACATGGGAAACTGTGTCACAAAAACGCACACGCTAATGAAAGGATTGCAAACAGTAATGTTGATTCTGTTTGAAAGTTATGATCATTCCTTGTGTGAATAAACATAATATCATGATGCCTATCTCAGAACTTATTTTCCAAATCAGTTAGCATGTAATAATGACTCAGAATACGATATCCTGTATATCCTTATAATTTTCAATGACAGAATAAGGGCATGAGGTTTGATATAATGCAAAGTTGCAAACAATGCAACACTTCCCATTTTCAGTATCCAAGAAGAATGCAAATTTCCTATACATTGTCCCAACAGCCTCCCTGTTTGTGTATGTGTATGCATATGTGTTGTATTAGACACTCGACAAGAATGGAAATAGTATGCATTGGAAGCAAACAAATATTATGGTATGAATACCAACTTCCAGCTCAAGACAAGTTAGTATGCTTGGTCGGACTATTCTTCCCAAAGCATCAGCAGTTCAGTACCTTACATTAACTATCCTAATGGCTCTTAATGGTGGTTGACCTTAAATGGTTTGTGATTCACACGAAAGCTCTAAGTTCATGACCAACTGCACCAACTGCTCAGTTATTCACATGTATGTTCGACTTCCGCCCAGGCAAGAGTCAAGACTTCATTACATGGGTTCACAGAAAGCTAATCCATCCAAACCAAAATTCATTTCCATTATTAAGAGAGGTAAACAGTCGATCTCCATAATCTAATACTGTAGAAGATGTTATAAGTTTCAAGCAACATATAATCATTACAAGTGCCTTTCTGGACACCTGTTACCTTCTTTTTGCACGCACAGATTAATCTAGTTCTTGTTACCCTATCCAACATCATTATTATATAAACTAATAAACATCATGAGTGCACAGTTTCACCTTAATATGTGCCATACCACACAGCACTCACATAGAACACATGTGTATCAAGAACACATGTGAAAATCAGATTAAAAGAGTGGACATAAAGCAAAAACAGTTAGCACAATTACGCTGGTAGCAGTTGTCATCGATATCGATATCATAGTAACATAAAGTATCAATGATGCCGTAAAGCCATGTTAAGGCTGCCAATGTCATAAATGCATCCGAGTATAGTGTGTTAGAATCGTGACAATGAGTAGAGGGGCCTTTAAGTTACCATTAATACTGTTATACACAATCATTCTCTATTGACATAACATTTAACCTTATGCTAAAACCTATGTCCCTACCACAGTGACAAAAAGCTGTCTTCTCAGCGTGGTACACACGCATTAGAAATACATACTTAAGGGTGCAAATGTGCAATAGTGCGGAAACATTTAATATGAGTGTTTGTTGGTTCCTGATCATCTATGATACATCCCAGTAAAGGTGGATTATATAAATTTGATTCACCAATGTCTGGAGGTAGAAGTGCTTATGTCCAAAAAGGTTGAAAAACAACAGAAAAAAGAATGACCTCAAATATAAAGAAATCGTACGACTACATAACTTTTAAGGGTTTGAAAAGGAAAAAAACCTTACCTTCCAAATCCTTCCCACTAGCTACAGCAGCAGCTATATTTTCCTTGATCTGTGTACGTAAGCTATTTCTCTTATCAACAATCTCAGTTGTATCACCTTTCTTGAATAAAGATACATATTTTTCTGTCTTGGGGAAAAACTGCAGTTTGAAATATGATCATGTTTAATCTCTGCTTATTTGTTTAAGAAACATAGTGTTCGTGTGAGGCATGCACATGAATATAGGTGTGTGTTTATATTGTAGTATGTATAAGCAAAATTTCATACATTTATATATACCCTATGTTCTTAAGAGAGGAAAGTACGGGAAGGGATACTATTATACAGCTTACCCTAATATATTCAAGATCTTCTTTCAACTTTGAGAGTTGTTCAGCAATCTCAGTTTCTTGAGCCTGACCAGATGACGCACGCTGTTGTTTCTCCAAGCGTCTTATTTGTCGCTCAACCTTCCTTCTTTCTAAAAACAAGTAATATATATAAGAAACATGTTGAGCACGTGAAGGATATGGAAGCAGTTGTCATTTAGAAGTTATTACCAAAAAACTTGATCTTTCTATCACGCAAGAATAATTTACGTTCCAAAGCTAAATTATCCAGAGCCTGCTGTTGATTCTTCAGGGCTTCTAATTTCTTTGTTAAGGCTTCTTTGACCTCAGCCCTCGTGTCCTACAATATGTCATGGAAATCTGGATGTATGAGTATTTAATCCAATGAAGAGGGACATATATATTTCATGAATATATTCCACAACTCTTTCTGTAAAAGTCCGAAGATTCAAAGCAAATTTTCATATCTATTGTGGCAATGTATTTGTATACTAAACTTATAGAATTTTAATTTAAACATCCAAAACATCCTTTCCCTCTAAAAGTGGCAGCAATAAGAAAGGTGATGCAGTAACAACTTCGTGTCCATGACTTAAAGCCCAAAGTTACAAATTGTATAGGACTTATTTGCAAACAGAAAAACTATGACAAATCAAAATCTTACAATCACCAGAGCTCAAAGAATATGAAGATTAACTACATATTTTTTATAGCCAGCTGTGGTAAAGTAAGATGCACCTTTTCTTATAAGACCCATCTTTGAAAAACATTAACATGGAATCGTAAACTAGTTCCTTACTTTGGGTGACCTTCAAACATAGTATCGCTAATCCAATTCATAATTTTTAAACTGTTTCTACTCCACAGTAGAAAATTTTCTAAAACGAATCAAGTCCCAACAATATTAATCAATTAACTCATTTTTTGGGTAACTATGGTTTCCAACCTTTTGGCCGACTAATCCAAAATATCAATACAAGGGACACCACAAGTGTCTTATTCCAACTTCCCAGGCCTCCAAATTTCAACTACTCATACGCAAAGTTCACATGTAACTAACTATAATCAGAACTACAGCTGATTCAGCATTTTAGAGTTTCCCATATATATTCAAGTCATCGATTTTCTTAATTTCAAAATGTTGTTAGGCTTTAACATTGTATTTTTGTAACATGTTCATAAGCTTATGAGACCTAGTTTTGATAAAATCCTTGTTATCGTTTTTCCTGTGAGTAGATAGATGTAGAAACCTAAATCGTTACACCAGCACAAGTCAGCATAACACTATATACTGAAAAAGAAATGCTATAGCGCTACTAATCTTATAAAAATCATCTCCTCTAAGGTTAAAATACTCCTAAAACCAAATCGAGCAACTTCTCCTACTAGCAAGAAGGCACACCGACAGGCGATAGCTTTGTAATCTATAATACAGTGTCAGACAGATAATAATACATTCTTCACATTTGAACCTATGCTACATTACAACTGATCTAACAAGCGCCAACCTTATCATCTACTTTTCTCATCAAAAACCAATGACTGTAGTAAGCAAGCTACATTAGTCAGCCTATGCATAATTATAAAAAGGCTTTTAGGCCATAAAACAGCAATGTACTTTAATTCATGTCCCACCTGATTACGTGAACAAAAAAGTGTTCCACTTAATGCTACAAATTTTCAGCAAGTGTTCCGATATGCACACTTTGATTGTGTCACTTGTTTTATAAAAAAAGTGACCCGTGGTGTATTATAGAGTATAAAACGCAATCAAAGTATGCATATTGAAACACTGGTTGGGAGTTTGTAGCATTAAGTAGAACACCTTCAAGTACATTGCTATTCGGCTTAAACCCTTATATAAATTGTACTTATAAAAAAAGCTATGAATTACAGCATATCTATCAACATACATTAGAAGACTATGAACAAACTTAACTGCAAATAAACACTTCCCGAAATACATTTCTTTTCTTATTTATTTTGTTAATTAGCCCACGCAAATAAGAAGTATTTGCATTATTCACACTTACCTCGCGCAAATTTCTTAAGAACAACAAAATCTGCTTATAAAATATACGTATAAGCACTTATTTGACTCTGGTAATATTTCATAAGCCTATTTTTTGGGCTTATTTTCCAGCTTAAGGGGTGTTTGTTTAAGCTTATATGTGGCTTATGAGCTTCTTTTTTTTTCGGCTTATATTTCATAAGCCTCAATTTTTCAGCTTATTTTGAGACTTTTATATAAGTTTATTATGATATAATAAACTTATATAAACCCATAAGTCTCAAATAAGCTCATAAGCTCACATATAAGCTTAAACAAACACCCCCCTTAATTAGCATAACCCACAGGAAGGAATAAAAATAACCTTACGAATGATACGCTGAGTAGAACGTATCTGTCGTTTAAGAGTAACAATTTTAGCTTTGGGTTTTTTAATATTATTATTATCAGAAGAAACGCCTAAATTGTTTTTGTTATTAACCGGTTTCCGGCCGGTCACCCGCCGCTTGTCGTACCCACCGTGCGCCATTTCTTTTTAAGCTTTCCAATCCCCCCTTTCTTTCTTTCTTTACTTTGAAATCATTTTACATCTTTTGTCCTTGTTTTTTATGTCTGTCTATTCCAGGTAGGTTTTTAACTATTTTGGTTAGAGCATCAGATGCAGATTGGTCAAGTGGGTAGTCTTAGTGGGTGGTCTTGTAAAAAAGTGGTCTTGGCTCAACGTCTTTTTTGTGGCTGGATTTTCTTGCAGCTGACCAAAACACCTCTCCCTAGCGATCACACCACTTTTCTGGTGCCGTAGGTTTTTTTATTTTTATTTTTTAACTAAAATTAAAATTCATTGTTATAACATACGGAGTATTACATAAACTTAAAAGAGTACATTAAATAAAAATATATATACTGTAACATGACAATAAAATAGGGACTAATAGTGCAAGAAAAACATTAACAAAGCAAATAATGTAAGCTTGTATAACAACAAGGTATAAAATGAAAAAATAAAATAAAAAATTTATAAATGATAGGACCGTCTTCTTCCTTCCTTTCTTGGCCACCTGCAACTTTTAAAGAGAATAAAAAAAAAAATAAAAATAAAAAAAAAAAAAAAAAAAAAACTATCAACACAGTCATAATAAACATTTTCGACACACACAAATACAAACACAAAACCTTACTCACAAACACAATACCCACTTGAAAATCAAAAAAAAATCCGACCGCGTGAAATTTGGTGGCCTGGCGCCAGTAATCCAAATTAAGCTGCGGTATGGTATCTCGTCCGTAAGCTCGCGTTTTAGCGATAGCTCAACCACCGTGATTCTGGTACTGTCTCTTCTTTAATTTGATAATTCAAACTTTATATCAACCATAAAAGTTAAAACCATCAAAGTTGCAAAATATGTTAATGAATAAATGGATACTTTAAAGCATTAATTTTTAAAAATTACATAAGAATGAAACTGTTTTAAAATTTTGATGGTTTTTAGGATTAGTATAAAGTTTAAGGTATCAAATTAGAACACTTATGAAACTTGGTTACTAATGAGTAACGAGTCGCATATTCCCAAAGATTAAATATAGAAATTTCATTTTCGGTATGATTTGGCTATCTTTCATGTTGGATCCCTGTTATTTCAAAATTGCTATGAACGTTCCTATTTTAAACTTTAGGCGACATATTCAGTCCATGACCAAAGTTAAATAACCGGAATATGCTCCTATTTTGTCATCAATATCCTTTACAAATTTCAAAATATTCATGTATATCCAAACACTCAATTTAATTATAAAAATTCTTTTCATATAGCAATTACATCTATTTTTACAATTGAACTCGTATATATGTTCATTCGCCATACATTGTTTATAATCACTAGAATATGACATGCAAATGTTAGTGAATCTTTACATTTATTCAAGAGTAAAATACATCGTTCGTCTCTAAACTTGTCAAAAAACAACACCAAGGGTCGTACATTAGCATTTTAGTCATCTGGAGTCCCTTTTTCAAGTTTTTGATATCACCTGAGTCCTTTGACCCGTTATTCTCAGTCAACTCTGTTATTTTTCTCCATGTGCCTTGCACATGAGGGCCAAATGGTCATTTCATCGTGTTGGTTAATTATTTTGGCGGTACAACTTGTACAACCTTAGGGATGAACGGTGTATTTACTCAAAAAGTTATATCATCACTACCACCACCCTTTATTTATCTATTTTCCGCTTCTCTCTAAATTTATGTTTCTCTCTAAAATTAATACCAACACCATTCTCAAATCTCATCCATCCACTCCACTAAAAACATAAACTCAATCAAACACCAATCTTCATTCTTCATCTTCATACTCACACACAATATTAAAACCCACAAAATTTTTGGGATGTTTCATAGATGCAGCAACCAACACACAGTGCTTGATCCATTTCAACTAAACTAATCATATATTTTATTTGTCGATAAGAAAGTTACAAAACTATAGACAACGAAAGAAGTTGAAAATTTCAATCCAAATTTAGTAACTACAAACTTTATGCATTTGACACCTTTTCACTCTATAAAAATACACAGATTTACAATAATTCCATAATTACTTATAAGAGATATTTTATGGATGGCGACGAAGACAGATTGATATTTTTGACTTCCATAGTAGCGTCCTTATTAATCGTGTCTGATTTCTTGACTGAATCACATGAAACGTTTTCAATAACAACCTTCACTTGATCCACATCCAATATCGCTTCCCTTAAGATAGAAAAGAGACGTAAGAAATAATATTGTAAGATTCTGAACACTCAAGTATACACTTTAACTTTTAATGTCTCAGCTATATAACAGCCATTTAAAAGTCAAATGGCAGCGACTTTGACTATTTAATTAGTAAAGTCAAAGTATAGCTCATCAATTAAGTTCTCAGTATTTAAAATAGCCATTGTGCATGTTTAAAATGCTCAGTATGTAAAAAATTATCACATGTATGTACCATTGTCTTATGAGTAAATCGGCTCATTATATATTTTGACTTTCAAGGTCAAATGTGAATTCCAGATGTAAAGCCATACAAAATTTCAACAGATTTAAAACCAACATTGGTGATTTGTATTCTCTGGTTATGAAATTTAAAATTCTTATGCAATAATTTAGAAAGAAAAATCATAAATCATATCAAAACTAAAGTCAAAGGGTTTCGTGTTTAACCTGTAAAGGATTGCATGTTAAATGCATTCCTTACTAATCGTTTCCTTATTATCCGCAACTTTTGGATAAGAAAACTAAAATCAATGTTCATGTTGTCATTCAATTTATGAGAAACAAGAAAAAAATGTGAAATTTACTTACAATGCAACAAATATTTGGGTGAACCACTTGCACATGAATATGACACAAGTACCAAGATTTCTCGGTAATGGTGCTGATCAAAGTGTCGGGTGAACCACTTTCCAAGAGGGACGATTTCAACCCGAACCACCTGAACTACCCATTTTGCAACCTCTATAGAATATGACACAAGTACAAATAGGGTTAAAGGATACATACAAGATATTTGAAACTAGTCATAATAGCATAAAATGAAGAATTTTTGGAATTGTGTTGGGGTGGCTCGTCATACTCTTCAGGCTCATCTTTGATCCGTATTAGTTCATTCTCATTTGCCTGTATATCTTTTGTCCTTGTTTTTTATGTCTCTCCATTCCGGGTAGGTTTTTAACTATTTTGGTTACAATCTGATATATCAACCATAAAAAGTTAAAAATCATCAAAGTTTCAAAAGATGTTAATACATAGATGGATACTTTAAGCACATTAAATTTAGAAAATTATATAAGAATGAAACAGTTTTAAAATTTTGATGGTTTTAATGATTAATATAAAGTTTAAAGTATTAAATTAGAATACTCATAAAACTTGGTTACTAATTGGTCACAATGTCACATATTCCCAAAGACAAAATATAGAAATTTTCATTTTTGGTCCCTATGATTTGGCTAAATTTCATGTTGGATCCCTGACCAAAGTTAAATAACCAAAATATGCTCCTATTTTATCATCAATATCCTTTACAAATTTCAAAATATTCATGTATATCCAAACACTCAATTTAATTATAAAAGTTCTTTTCATATAGAAATTACATCTATTTTTACAACTGAACTCGTATATATGTTCATTCGACATACATGGTTTATAATCACCAGAATATGACACGCAAATGTTAGTAAATCTTTACATTTATTCAAGTGTAAAGTACATCGTTCGTCTCTAAACTTGTCAAAAAAACATCACCATAGGTCGTACCTTGGCATTTTAGTCATCTAGAGTCCCTTTTTCAAGTTTTTGATATCACCTAAGTCCCTTTTCCTGATATTCTCAGTCAACTTCTGTTATTTTCCTCCATATGCCTTGCACATAAGGGCAAAGTAGTTACTTCATTGTTTTGGTTAATTATTTTGGTGGTACAACCTTAGGGACAAACGATGTATTTACTCAAAAGTTATACCATCACTACCACCTCTCTTTATCTCTTCTCCGCTTACATCTCTAAATTTTGTTTCTCTCTCTAAAATTAACACCAACACCATTCTCAAATCTCATCCATCCACTCCACTAAAAATATAAACTCAATCAAACACCAATCTTCATACTCGCATAATATCAAAACCATGAAAATTTTGGGTTGATCCATAGATCTGACAACCAACACACGATTGCTTGATCCATTTCAACCAAACTAATCATATATTTCATTTTTCTATAATAAAGTTACAAAATTATAGACAACGAAAGAAGTTGAAAATTTCAATCTAAATTTAGTAACTACAAACTTTAATGCATTGTGACCTTTTCACTTTATTAAAATACACGGATTTACAATAATCCCATAATTATATATAAGAGATATTGTATGGACGGCAACGAAGATAGAAAAGAGACGTAAGAATTAATATTCAATATTTTGAACACTCAAGTATACACTTTAACTTTTAATGTCTAAGCTATATAACAGTCATTTGAAAGTCAAAATAGCCATTGTGCATGTTTAAAATGCTCAGTATGTAAAAAATTATCACATGTATGTACCACTATCGTATGAGTAAATTGGCTCATTATATATTTTGACTTTCAAAGTCAAATGTGAAATGTTCCAGATGTAAATCCATATAAAATATCAACTGATTTAAAACCAACATTGGTGATTTGTATTCTCTGGTTATGATATTTAAAATTCTTATGCAATAATTTAGAAATAAAAAATCATAAATCATATCAAAACTGAAGTCAAAAGGTTGCATGCTTGACATGTTAAGGATTGCTATTTTTTTAGTAATTATAAGGCAAAGAAGGTGTTTACCTCCCTGTTCTCACTTATGGATATGCCAAGGATCAAGTCAAATGCCTTCCTTACTAATCGTTTCCTCATTATCCGTACCTTTTGGATAAGAAAATTAAAATCATTGTTCACGTTGTCATTCAATTTATGAGAAACAAGGAAAAAAAAATGTGAAATTTACTTACAATGCGATAACGTTTCGTGTGAACCACTTGCACACGAATATGACACAAGTACCAATATTGCTCGATAACGGTGATGATCAAAGTTTTGGGTGAACCACTTTTCAAGAGGGACGATTTCAACCCGACCCACCTGAACTACCCATTTTGCAACCGCTATAGAATATGACACAAGTACAAAGAGGGTTAAAGGATACATACAAGATATTTGAAACTACTCATAACATCAAAAAATGAAGAATTTCCGGAATTGTGTTGGGGTGGCTCGTCACACTCTTCAGGCTCATCTTTGACCCGTATTAGTGCATTCTCATTTTCTTTAGTTTGAACGTTTTTTAAACCCATATTGCTATCCTTCAGCTTGCTTCCTGAAATAAGACATCCATTGGATATAAGTATCATGTGAAAGTATAGGAGGACGTGATTTTGTTCCGGCAGCAATAACACCTTGAGATTGATTCATGATAAAGTTTTGAAGTAGTTGTTGTTGATGTTGAGACATAATGATAATATATGAAAGGTTATCGATCTTAAAGACGATAGGATTGATTGTGTTGTGTTGTTTGATCTTGTCTTGATTTAATTGTGTTATGATTGTGTTGAAGTTGTTTTTTGATTTGTGTTTTGAATTGTTAAAGTTGCTGAAGAGTCTTTGAATATTTTTTGTAAGAGATCTCTTAAGAATAAGCTCAACTAAACTTTTAGTCTCGTAATATTTTCTAGAAATTTTTCCAGAGTAACGTTTTAGAAAAACGTGGGTAACAAAAGTCTAGCAAAGAAAGTATCATAAGAAAAGTCTAGTACTAAGGTTCCCGAGAAGGTGTTAGTAAGTGTGAAAAAATAGAAGGGGGTTGAATAGTTTTACCATTTAAAAACTTAATTGTTTCGAAACTTATTGTGAGATCAATCAATATAGATAAATGATGTGTAAGTAAAGAATGAATAATATGCAAGCAATAGATAATATGTAAGTAAGGAAAGAAACAATCAAACCATGACAAGGTTGTTTATAGCGGTTCGGTCTACAAGGACTCTTTTTTCTTGCCCTACTCCATTCCACGAGTCTCCAACTCGAGAGTTATCTTCACTAATCAACAAGCTCCTTTAACCGGCAGAGAAAACCTTTACACGTTGCTTACACAATATTTTCGACACAAAGCTAGATGTCGAGTTCTTTTACAAGGGTACAACCACTCCCAAGACACTATGTATTTTGAGGACTAAAATGCTAACAACTCACACTCAGAGGTTTAAGATGGTTTGGTACAACAATGATTTATGAACAATAATGATTCACACAACAACAAAACAAACAAGACTTCCAACTATTCGTTGAAGCTTGATTATGCCTTGATCTTCTTTGCTATAAAATATGATCACTAAAATAAAATGAAACGAGTTAGATGTAATAGAATGAGAGAATGTATGTGTTTTATGCTAATGAGGATGAGAAAAAACTTGGGTTGGCTTGCTATTTATAGGCCAAGTGATCAAGAGACCTAGATGGGCCGGAACCAAAAAGGGTTCCACCCTTTATAAAATTTGGTTCCGTCAGTCTAACAGTAAAGATTACAAAAAATCTTTCAAAGATCATCCAATCTCTCCAAGATTATGCAAGATATATTGAGTGAATACAAAATATTCTATGAAATCTTCTAAAGGTTTCCAAAGTGATGCAAGCCATGATGTAATATGTAGTTTTCTATTTTTAGAATTAACATAATATATAAGTAAACACTTATGTAATGTTTCGTTTAAGTGACTAAACATGTTTGATCTAAAATGTTGAGACATATTTTAATTTAGAAGGCTAACAATGTGAATTGATATGTAACTTAATCAAAAAGTGATAAGATGCAAATTCTTAAATGTTGAAAACTATTTAAGAAAAGCTTGTACTAATATCTAATAATCTTGACAAGCTTTATACTTTGCAAAAATGAAATTTACTTTTGTCGTTAACAAAACAAGATAAAGATCATAAAATATAAAAAAACGTTTTTGGACGATATTTGTATTAACAATCTCCCCCTTTTTGTTGAGGACAAAACATAAATTTTATTTTTACCAAAGATGTAAAGATGTAGAATTTAAAAAAATATGAAATTAACTTGAAGTGGGGAGAACTAGTTAGTTAACTAAAGTTGACAATTTTAAAAGTTATTTTGACTTGAAACTAGTTAGACTTTTGTTTGTCAATTTTGGTCTACTTTATTGTTGACTTTTGAAAGTCAAACATGTTGTTGACTTTTGAAAGTCAACTGCTCAATATACTCTTCCCTTTTGCGAAACAAAAGAAGAGGCGAAGGAAAATGCGGTGAGCCCGAAATAAATGCTCTCCACGCCAATGCTCCCCCTTAATTGGGTGCCAAGAGAAAGATACATGGATTATGAAAAGCTACAAAAGAATGGTTAGTAACTGTCACACCCCGCCAGAGGCGGAAACACGAGGTGCAACATAATTAATATACATCGCAAAAGAGATATAGTACAATACCATATTTAAATTTAAGGAAATAGTAAAATGTTACAATATTGTTCAAACCAATTTTGACAATAAAATCTAAAAACTTGGTTTCCAAAAGACATCTTCCTATACTTAATGACCGACGACACGTGAAGACTCCTTTATGCAAAAGACTTCATAAATCATGCTTATTGACGATCACCTGAAATGCATGAGAAAAAGGGTCAACTATGAAAATAGTTTGTGAGTACACATGTTTTATGTATTACAAAAAGCCACTTTAATAAAAGTCCTTTTACATATTATAAAATCAAATTTTAGGAAGGTCTTTAAATAGTACGAAAACATTTTTGAGTATGTGCCTTGCAAATGTCTTGTCAACTCACCATGTTACAAGTCCCGCACATACAAGACTGGTAGTCAATGCACATATGGTCATAATAAGTCACAATGCAGGCACCTAAAATATATAATAGATCACGACTGCTCCGAACAAAGGAGACTTTGCGTTGATCCTGTCGACAAAGGAGACTTAGTATTGCTCTAGCGGAGACTTAGTGTTGCTCAGAGGGAGACTTAGTGTCGCTCAGAGAGGCTTTAGCATGTACGAACAATATAACAACTATACCTATTATCAACATAAGACTGCTCCGAACATGGGAGACTTTAAGACTTAGAGCGTACGGCATATTATGGTTCTAAGCATAAGAAAGGATCAAGAACAAGTCATAAGGTCATAGTAAGTCAAAGGGTTCAGGATATATCAAATAGTCCAGATAAATTCATAAATTAGAGCAAAGATATAGTTTAAGATTTTAGTTCATGCATTTCACCCCAAATAAATAAAACGATAAAAAGGGGGACTGTGAACTCACCTTGGCAATTAGCAGCATAAACTAGGGTCAAGTCAGATAATATGAGAGTGTGGCTCCGACACGCAACCTAGATTAGTACGGCAAGTATCAGTTCTGATTTCTTGTTAGATAAAGTCTACTTTACTTTAAATTTATAGGTGTTGTTGTTGTTGTTGCTTGTGTGCCGACGTTAAGTTTTCCTTTTGGAAGTATTATGTTAAAAATATAATAGTATAATTCGGCTAATAAAACTTACTTGAAATGACTTGGAAATGGGTATACTTTGGCTAAAATGGACTACACAAAGAATTTGACGAAAACATGATATTTGGTCGGTAAGGAAATTCGAATTTAAATGACGCTATAAATATGGTAGATATATTTTGTTTATAGACATATATATATATATATATATATATATATATATATATATATATATATATATATATATATTTTGTTTATAGACATAATATGTTTATTGTTCATATTGAAAGTAGTATGTTGACAAAATATTATAATTTGTCGGGTTTATTTAAAAAGGATAGTCTTGCATATATTTTGAAAAATGTTGAGCTTAAATGATATGTACATATATTAGTTTTTGAAGAATCCTTTTAAATATAAAATTATCATTTTGGAAATAATTGATCTTATGATATTTATAAAACATTGTATCTCTATTATTATTTGTAAATGTTTCTATTACTCCTTGTTTGAGTATATATTATGTATATGTGTTCTATATATATTTGTAACGGCGTATACGATTTTATTTAGTTGACGAAAATTGAGGAGACGAACGGAACGAGATGTGTCGAGATAGAAAACAAGTCGTGACTTATGTCGGAAGAAACCGAGACGATGCACGCCGTGCAAACGCCCTGGTGGGCTGTAAAAACTAATCGGACCTTTGCATAATTGGGCTTCGGCCCAGTGTAACGCAACTGGATGCACCCTTTGTAATCTGATGGGCTTCTCAGCCCACTTAATAAGCAACACTCTTGCCTGGGCTTTGAGACCCAAAACAAAGTTAACTCAACTTAATTTCAGTTTTGAAGATTTTCACATTCAGTTGCAAATTATATTTTGGCACACAGGGATTCGACTTGACGCCTAAACACATCGAGACTCTCACGAGTCTTTCTCTACTAAATCGTGGTCTAATGTTAGATGAAATAACAACAACCTTGGGGTGTTCTGTTGGTGACTCGAAACAACACAAATGAAAAACAGAAATGCCAATTTCTAACCAACATGAATGGAACCCAAAACCTACGTATGAGCACTAATGCCAAAGGCATATAAAGATTTTAGATCGATCCTTGCCTCGTGTTAATCAGGTACGACCCGACACAGCAAGAGGACTCGATGCCAACCACCCTCATGGGTCTAGGCGTCGTACGAGTCAAGCTCAAATACATAAAAACTACCACTCTCGGGTGGGTTCAATCTCAGCCGAGCCAACACAACTTAGCCAAAGGAATTAAGCATGAATTATGTCAAAAAAATCATCAATACGTGAAGACTTAAGCCGAAAGCTACATTAAGCTGGTTTCAAAATTTTAGGTTTTATTTTCTTTCCTTTTTTTTGTCACCGCCGCAAACAACAACAACAACATAACATTTACATCTAGTTTTTCCAAAATTAATTTTTACCAACAAATGTATATCGTTGACAAATAATACTAAAAAGATTGTGACTAAATACAAGAATATCGATTCGAATGAACTAATCAAATAACAGAAGCAATTGTTCTTACAATATTCCCAAATTGGATCGAGTGAACATGAACACCGAATAGCAAACTCTAATTGGAGGTGACCCGGAACGATTTGGTACAATTAAACACTTGCAAAACCTTCCTTATACTTCAATTAACAAAACCCCTCGCCCAATTTTGAAAAGCCCCCTACTTTTTATTGTTAGGATTTAGAAAATCCTTTAGTTAAAGTGTCGGTCACCTCAAGTATATGTAATCGTTAGAAAGCTCGTAGTCGTAGTCGTTTAATATTAGTAAGTAGTTTAGTAAGTAACACCGTGGACGACGGACGGATATTTACCCACTGTATGCCTGATCCACAGCCCGAAGGAGGCGGTTATGTTTGTAACTATAAATACCCTTTGCCTCACAAGGTAAAGCGTTGGAACTTTCAATATCATTTTTCTTTGTCTCACTAAGTTCCCTAAACTCTTCCACTTTCTCTCTCTAAAACCTTTAGTATACGCCTCATATATATATATATATATATATATATATATATATATATATATATATATATATATATATATATATATATATATATATATATATATATATATATATATATATATATATATATATATATATATATATATAATGTGTTTATGAAATCCAATATGTTACAATTGGTATCGAGAGCCATGGTTTGATCATTCATCTTTCATGTTCTTGGATTTCTAGTGGTTTTCATAAGGTTTTGGGTTTGAATGAGTTTAGAGTAGTTTGCATCATTTGGATCATCTCTAGTGTTAAAGTTTGGATTTTGATAGTACTTTATGTTTAGAATCATTATAAGTGTTTAAGTTTTGATTTGGATGGCTTGAATCGGTGTGGGTGGGTTGTTTTGGATTGAAAAGTGGTGTTTTAGTAAGTTTCTAGTGTTTAATTGTGTCTCGGATAAGTTCTCTTGTATGCGATTTGTCCTTGTTTTAAGCTATTTGTCTCTCAAAGGATTGCTTATTGAAGCGATTTGTCTAATTTGGGAAGCGATTTGTACTCTATGCGATTTGTCTCTTGAGACAAAACGACAAGAAAGGACAAAGTAGTGGTTGTACTTGTGCGATTTGTTTGGTAAAGCGATTTGTCTATCTAAGCGACTTGCTTATTTAAGCGAGTTGTCCATTTAAGCGATTTGTCCTGTTAAGCGACTTGTTGGTTTAAGCGATTTGTGTGTTTGAGTGATTTGTCTGTTCTAGCGACTTGTCAGCTTAATCGATTTGTCATTTTAAGCGATTTGTGAACCTGTGCGACTTGACAAGTGAGCGATTTGTCTCGTGAGACTTATTGTTTCTTCGTGTTACGTTTTACGGTTTTCTCTTGATTTAGTAAAATCGCGTGAAAGAATCTATTTCCCGGTTTAATCTAAGAGTTGTGAAATCCCGTTGAATCTGTAATCATGTCTACAATCACCTCTTCCGTTGCTGATGATGTACAAGCTGCAGGATCAGACACTCGTCCTCCCATGTTGGACAGAACCGACTATGACTCTTGGGCTCAAAGAATCAGATTGTATTGCTTAGGAAAAGAAAATGGGATTAACATACTTAAGTCAATTGATGAAGGACCATATCAAGTCGAGACTACGAGATACATTCTTGAAACTGCTGCTAATGGTTCAGTTGTATTAGGATTGGATAGACCAAAGACGTATGATGAACTCACTTACAAGGAGAAGAAGAGATACGATGCTGACATCAGGGCATCAAACATCATACTTCAGGGTTTACCTAAGGACATCTACAAGTTGATTAAGCACAATACTAAAGTAAAGGCAGTATGGGACAATGTTAAGATGCTTCTATCTGGTTCTGAATTGACTAAAGAAGACAGGGAATCTCAGCTGTATGATGACTTTGAGAACTTCAAAATGAACCCAGGGGAAAGTGTCACTGAATATCATGTGAGATTTCACAAGCTTGTGAATGATATGAGAAACATCAAAATGACTATGCCAAATATCCAGCTCAATTCAAAGTTTGTGAACAACATGAATCTCGAATGGCACAAATTTGTCATGGCAGTTAAACTAAACAAAGGATTGAGGCACACGAACTATGAACAGCTTTATGCTTATCTGCTTCAAAATGAGAAACATGCAGCCTTTGTACGCATGATCTTGGAGAAGTTCAATCCTAACACTGCTGCAACAAGTTCTTCAAATGATTCAACTGCATTCTACACTAATGTTGGTATAACCACCAAAGCATCACAAGTCATACCAACTGGAAATGGCAATCACAAACTCATTCCAAATCCAGGGTATAAGCCTCCAGATTCAGACACATTCATGGAACATCTTGTTAATCAACTGGCTCTAATGGTTAAACAAAACTTGAACCTCACTCCACACACCAACAATCATATCAAAACTGCTTCCAATTTCCACAATCATGCTACAGTCAGAGATGGAAAGATAGTGGTGCAAAATGTGCAAGGTAGACAGAATGAACAAGGAATGGCAGGAGCAGGTTATGGAAATGCTGGTGTAGTTGGAGGTATTGTGGGCAATAGAGGAAGGAACATGGCTCAAGATCAAGTGAAGCCAATCAAGTGTTACAACTATAGTGGAGAAGGACACACTGCAAGGAACTGCACTTGTAAAACCCTAAAAATCGTAAACGTGTAAAGTGACCATATTACCCCTCAAATTAAATATTTATAGAATATGTAAAATACATCAAGCTTATTAAATGTACTTCTAAGGTAACTCGTAAATAACATAATATGCAAGATAAACGATAACCGTCATACACTTATATTTCATTAATAGACATCACACTTATTAATAATGCATGGGCCGATTGCATAAGATTTTCCAATACATTTTACTTAAAAAATTCAAGCCTATCATTTGAAACTTGGAAGGTTGAAAAATCTATTTTGGGCCTCCCTAATTCTCGGCAGCTGTACACCCATTTAATCCCACTTTCCTCTCAATTATAACTTACCTTTTCACATTTCAAAATACACACATAAACCCTAGCTAACACCAAGTGACGGCTGCAATCTTTTGCCTCTCCTCCATTCGATACAAGGCAAGCAAAAAGGTGATTCTTAGGGGCTCATTGAGCGTGGTCGAAGCAATTGTGGTCGTGGGTGATTCGAAGGGAGGCTGTGATAAGGGTGGTGATCGTGGGTTCGTGACTCGAAGGTTTGGCTTGGTCGTGAGGTTTGGTCGAGGTGTTGGCTTCGAATGGTCGTGGGTCTTTGCTTCTTTGGTCCTCGTTATCTTCACTCATACGCAACAAGGGTAACATATTAATTCTTGTTTCACTCTTCCTTCTTTTGGTTTCCTCTTGAATATTGCCGTGAGGTCACCATCTGAATGCATGCTAAAACCTTGCATAAAATGATATACAAATTGTCACATGAAATGACACGTTAATGTTGCATGAAATCATGAATCAAGGACATCTAAAATGATAACTTTGGCTGCTGTGAAATAATGAATACTGATCCATGTATATTCGGCACATTTGCATCTGTTTTGGTCCCCTTTTGAATGCATGTACAAGAATTAAATTATCACATGAAAGGATAAAATGGTTACATAAACTCATGTATATAACAACATAAAATAACGAATGGGTAAATGTTGTCTCGTTGGAATGATCAAAGAGGAAAGGAATGTTGGCTTATGAACTGTTGTTTTTTTTTTCTTCTAAAAAGAGTACATATATGGTCTTAAGGGTAAGTTTGAGGGCGATCGCGGAATAAAGGGTTGAGACGTTTTGTGTTTTGAAAGCGTGTCGGGATAGTCAAGCCAGGGGTTAATCATAATATATTTTACTAGGTCGTGAATGTTAATTGTTTGAACATGAGCGAGCTTGAATATTGATCGAACATGCATATGGAATCTTGTAAGGGTAACTTTGAGGGTGACCGCGCGAAAAATGGTTGGGTCTTTTGGAGTTTTGAAAGTGTTTCGGGGAAGATGAGTCGGGGGGTAATCACTAGGTGTGTTTTCCGAGTCGCGTTGGTTAGCCGTTTGAACCGCGAGCGAGGGTAAAGTTAGCATGTCGAATGGAAAGTGAAATGAAAGATTGTACGTATGAAATAAAATGCATGTTTTAATATTTTGATAGTTTTATTTTTTTAAACCCTCATCTTTAAGAATTTGTCACATGCAAACCTTGATCTATTATGAATTGACACTTTACACCTTAGACTATAATAGTAATATTATAGAGTCTTTAATATTTTGTTACTTGTCGCAATAAACCCTAAACTATGATAAGTTGTCACTAATAACCCTATACTTTGAAATAATGACCATGTAAACCTCAAACTTTGAGATATTTACCATGCGAACCCTATACTTTGAAGTATTATCTAATAAAGCCTTAAAATAGGATATTTGTCATATTAAACATTTAATTTTGCCATTTATCATTTGTAACCCTTAAGTTTGGCTAATTAATGATTTTACCCTAAAGTATTTTAATTCGGTCCATTACTAAAAATGAGAATACTGTTAATAACTCTAAAAATATTAATACAATTCATATAACCAATAAATCCGTTATGACTTAAATGAGCTAATAAGTATTATATGAACCGTAATCCGTGTAGATTCTTTGAAGAAGGCGTGACGTTGTTTCTCTTGCGTTCCTTCCATTTGCTCTGCTAAGGTACAGATATTCTATCCCTTTTCAGTAGGGGTTTCCATGACTTTCTGATCTCTTGAATTTGTTCGCCTACGATATTTCATTGCTATTGACCCTCGATATTGAACCTTTGCTATCGATCCTTTGCTATTGACCATTGCTATTGAACCATTGCTATTGAATCTTTGCTTTGCTATTGACCTTACATTATTGAACCATCATTCTTGAGCTGCCGTTATTGAACCCTTTGCTACTGAATCTTTGCTATTGAACTGTTGCTATTGACCTGTGCTATTTAATATGTGCTATTGAACCTTGATATTGAAATATTGATATTGGACCTTGACATTGAACTATTGTTATGAACCTCTGAATTGTGAACTATTGATATTGCACCTTTGCTTATGAAGACATATACATTGCTACACTTTGAACTTTTATCGACTGCCGCTTTGATACCCGAGCCATTAACTAGGCATGGGGTTCCATGTCCGTGTCATTGATGCACCAATGGCATGACTCCGGTGTGGATGAGTGATGTTCCACACCGTCCCCATTATTGTATTGGTTATTCGCGCTTGGATATATTGTATTGGCCACTATTGTATTGCGGGCGTATGGATGCATCCTAGATTTGTATTGTATTGGATTGATATTGATATTGTATTGGTGATGTGGTGCGTGTGCAATACACCCCTCACGCCCTGGGAGCTAGCTACTCCATTGGTTACTGAGGTCTCCCCTCCAATTGTATTGGTATTCCAAGGTCACCCCTCCGAATACAATGGCTACTATTGGATATTGGGATGCTAATGCCACTATTGATTGTATTGTATTGTATTGTTGGCTCGTGGTAGATTTCTGACAACCCTTACACTTTTGATATACCTATACTGTGCCATCTGTATTTCCCAATGCACCATATTCTGTATTAACTGTTCATTACTCAACACCCTTATATGACTCACCCTACTACCAAGATATATATATATATATATATATATATATATATATATATATATATATATATATATATATATATATATATATTCCATTGCATTGATCTGTCATCCTCTCATTCCGTTACTGCAGACTATCGTTCCATTCACGTATTGGGTTATTATATGTGTATTGGATTTGATTATGCTATTTATGTCTTATGTGACTTCTGATTACCCTATTACGATATGATTCTTATACGGTTATCTGATTTACCTGTTGTCATCTGATGATATGTGATCTCACGGTATTGTGACCCTCTGATTTGTCTGGTGACCATGCTAGTGTGAAATATATAGTTTTGTCTGTTTATTATGTGTACTTCGTTCAGTTAATCTCGTGGACTATGACTATCCGTTGTATCCTTATCTGCTTGTTGTTGACCTGCCATGTTTACATTTCTGTCTATGTTGTGGATTGATTGGGTAAATGTTTCTACTTATGACGTCTGGCTTGTTAACTTGTTTAATTGCCCTCGCTATGTCCCTAGTTCATTTAATTATAATGTTCATATCTTGTATTCCTACCGTTACGTGTATTGTCATGTTTGATCGCTTTTAGTACTTCATTGTTATGATCTTCGGTTATGTTTTCAACTAAGGGTTTTGACACGTATGATTGCCATGCTCACTTACTAATTAATTTCTTCCACTCGCCTTTAGATTTCTGTTTGACTTGTATGTCTTCTCGATTTCTGAATTGATTGTATCTGTATATGTTGTGTGGATACGACGTCTGCTATGATTGCTTATGTGTCAGTACTTGTATGCCTGGTTTGTATGTGCTTGTATATATGTCATCGATGCTTTGCTTTGCTTCGTTCTCCTTGTTATCTGTTCTGTTTGGATATCCGTAAAATTGTGTTCTGCAGGATCCTTCTTGACTCATTGTTTCCCTTTCGTTGCGGCCTTGTTATCAGCTTCCTTATTTCATTTCGCATTTATGATTTTATTTAGCTTTTGTTTTGTTATATCTGTTCACTGGGCTTTTAAGCTCACCTCGGTTCTTTTCTGCGGCGGTGTTAGGTTTGAAGATAGGCTTTGATGGGTGAGAGTTGGATTATCCGAGTGGACCAACCCTAGTTACCTTATTATTTGGATTTATTTTGTCGGGCTATTGTTTGGAGATTTCATTTTATTCTAGACATTTTGGATTTTGTAATTTTCCTTGTAAGTCATTGTTTAAATGACTTGATATATCATTCTTAAGACTTTCGCTTGTAAAGTTTTAATTGTATAGTTACGATATGACACCGAATGTGACACTTCTACCCTTGTCGGGTTGGGGTGTTACAATTATGGTATCGAGCAAAGGTTTCGCCTTGTTGACCTTAGGATTTACAGCGAGGACTTGGGTAGACATTAGGCTTCCGTCTGCTTACGATCTCTTCGATTCCTTTTGATTGTCGTTCGATTTGACTTGATAATCTTTTTACGCATCGATTTGGCCTTCTTCTCTCGCATTTGATTTTGTTTATCGGTCTTCGCACATCCGTTTTGTCGATCGTTAGATGGAGATTTCTCGTAGAGCCGAAGATGAAGGTGCCAACCCTGCATTGCTGCAATAATTTCTGGAGAGGTTCGTTATGCAGAAGCCACACCCAATCGTGAAGCTGCTGGGGACGACAGGATGCTGCTGAAGGGAGCTGGATGGATTAACCAAGGGCGCAAAGACGGAGACAAGTTTCAACTGGTGGCTGAGGAGGTTCATCTACTTCACCTGACTGGGCGCGACCTGTGTTACTCCGATTTGTTTGTCACGCGTTTTGAGGCAATTCGATATTTTGCTATGTGATTTGATCGATATTGCTTTCTTTGATTTGTTCAGAACTCGGTTTGAATCGTGAAGTTTTATCATTTAACATTTTGGTGATATCTCAGTTTTGTTTTGAATCGTCAGTAATGAGTCATGAGGAACCGTTTTGAGCACGTTGGTGGCCTTCTTTCTTTTGTGGTATGGTAAGTTGATTTGATGTGTTATATCTGTAGGTATGCGTATCTGGTCTGTTTTGGGGATGTTACTTGCTACCTGTATGTTATCCGTTTGGTTGTGATGTTGGTTATGTGGTTTGACATGACCCAAGGCAGAATATGATGACAATAAGGACTTGTTATGTGATGAAAGTATTATAACGCCTGATCAACGTGATAATATCGAGATCATATAATTTGAACTTATTGAAATCATACGACATCTTGGGAATGCCTGGAGTAGGTACGTGAATGGACTAAGGCTTATATCCGTTATCCTTTGATCCTCATATTCGTTTGAAATTCTGTACCTCTTGCGAGATTCTCACTGACATCTGTTACGTATAAGATTTGTACGCTTTAGAACCGATATCATTATGATCTTTGTGAGACTATTGATTGCTACGTCTGCCGTAAACTCGTTCGTCTCTGTGTACCCCTGCGACTTCAATTTTCGAGGACGAAAATTTTCTTTTAGAGGGGAAGAGTTGTAAAACCCTAAAAATCGTAAACGTGTAAAGTGACCATATTACCCCTCAAATTAAATATTTATAGAATATGTAAAATACATCAAGCTTAATAAATGTACTTCTAAGTTAACTCGTAAATAACATAATATGCAAGATAAACGATAACCGTCATACACTTATATTTCATTAATAGACATCACACTTATTAATAATGCATGGGCCGATTGCATAAGATTTTCCAAGACATTTTACTTAAAAAATTCAAGCCTATCATTTGAAACTTGGAAGGTTGAAAAATCTGTTTTAGGCCTCCCTAATTCTCGGCAGCTGTACACCCATTTAGTCCCACTTTCCTCACAATTATAACCTACCTTTTCACATTTCAAAATACACACATAAACCCTAGCTAACACCAAGTGCCGGCTGCAATCTTTTGCCTCTCCTCCATTCGATACAAGGCAAGCAAAAAGGTGATTCTTAGGGGCTGTTGAACGTGGTCGAAACAGCTGTGGTCGTGGGTGATTCGAAAAGAGGCTGTGATAAGGGTGGTGATCGTGGGTTCGTGACTCGAAGGTTTGGCTTGGTCGTGAGGTTTGGTCGAGGTGTTGGCTTCGAATTGTCGTGGGTCTTTGCTTCTTTGGTCCTTGTTATCTTCACTCATACGCAACAAGGGTAACATATTAATTCTTGTTTCACTCTTCCTTCTTTTGTTTTCTTCTGAATATTGCCGTGAGGTCACCATCTGAAAGCATGCTAAAACCTTGCATAAAATGATATACAAATTGTCACATGAAATGACATGTTAATGTTGCATGAAATCATGAATCAAGGACATCTAAAATGATAACTTTGGCTGCTGTGAAATAATGAATACTGATCCATGTATATTCGGCACATTTGCATCTGTTTTGGTCCCCTTTTGAATGCATGTACAAGAATTCAATTATCACATGAAAGGATAAAATGGTTACATAAACTCATGTATATAACAACATAAAATAACGAATAGGTAAATGTTGTCTCGTTGGAATGATCAAAGAGGAAAGGAATGTTGGCTTATGAATTGTTTTTTTTTCTTCTAAAAAGAGTACATATATGGTTGATCGGTGCAAAACCGTCAAGTTATCTCACGCAAGTTAACCACTTGTGAATGATTAACTGTAAGGAACTTAAAACAGTTCACACACCAATGCAATTTAAGATCGAGAATACAAAGTGGATTCCGGGTCGTTATGTCCCACTTGAGGTTGACCGGTGTTAAACACAATCGATGTCGAATAACCACCAAGGATAGTGATCGATAAGGTTTTGAGTTGTTTATAAACTACGAAGATTAAAGGAGATTAAAAAGTTAAAATCTATTAAATAAACGCTATCACTATTTTTAAACTAATGTTTTTGTTTTTATGATTTTACGAAACTGAAATTAAAATCTACGCGACGTACAAATTAAAAACGTGAAACTAACACAATATTAACCCTAAAAATATGAAAATTATATTTTTACAATCCTAATGATAAAAGAAACTTTTTAGAAAAAGAAAATTATTTTTACAACTATTTAATTAATTATTATTAATTAAAAACTATTTTTAACTATTAAATAATTACCTAAAATACAAAAAATTAGGAAATTAAGCTAGAAAAATAAAATTATGAAATGGAAAAGTCTAAAATAACAAACTAGAATTTTCAAAACTATTTTTGTATTTTTCTGATTATTTTTCTATTTTCTATGAATTTTAAACTATTAAAAACTAATTAAATTATTAAAATTACCAAATAAACTATGAAAAATATGGAAAATTACTTTTTTACTTTTTATATTTATCTTAACTTAATAAAATTGAAAAATTAATTTTTGGACTTTTCTCGAATTATTTGTATTAAAAGCTATTTAAATAATACTAAAACCGATTTTAATTAAGAAAATAGCAAACTGTTATGGAAAAATGTGAAAATTTCAGGAAAAATCTAATTTAATATCTAGAATCTAAGAAAATAGAAAAACATGTGCTTATGTGTGGGATTTTGAAGCGATGAATGAGTGCTTATTGAAATAAGCACATGATTAAGCAAATGGACTCCAAAAGCTAGCAATCGCTTGTAAGCTCTATTAAGCTTAAGGAACCAAAATTCAACAGATATCAACAATCCACAACCTCTCGAGATGCAAGATTACACCGATTGATGATTAGAGCTTATATACTAAAAAGCGAGAATCGAGGCCGCTAGTTTGAGCTTATAAATAAGCTCACCAATAAGCCAAAACTTAAAACCGAACTTGGGATATACACTAGACCTGGTTGAGAGTTACTAAACCAAAAATTAGACCTAGTGGAGCTATGATGCAACTTTGTGCAGGGCTTGCATAAGTCGAGAAAAAACCGATTTGATGAGCGGTGGTACTGTGTACTAACTTTGAGCTTATACTCAAGCTTATCCGTAAGGTTTAAGCTAAAAAGATATGAGGACCTAAATACCACCTGGTCAACTAATTATATCCCAAAAATGATACCTTAAAAAGCTCTACAGAAACATATGCAACTGCTGCAAGTTTTGTATAAAATCAGAATTTGACATTTTTGACTTTTAAAGATAATGATAAACTTTGACCTTTATGGATTTTGAACTTGATTTGAGGGCTTATATTGGTTATTTATGATGAAATGACACTACTGTAAGTAATCTCTATACAATCTTAACACAGAACAAGCTTTTGCTTCTTTAAGAATCTAATGTTATGGTGTTTAAACAGATTCTAGCGACTTTTGACTTTTGAAGTTCTAATGACCAAATGAATGATTAAAATGATTCAAGACACTATTATTGAGACCGCATAGACAAGTTACAAGCAATAACAAGAGCTTAAACTCTTGTAATCCACTAATCCAAACACCCTTTAATAGTATGAGTTGCAAATTAAATATAGATTAACCATCGTTTAATCTAATAAACCGATTAATCTAAGTTTACTTGAACTAAACACAACTTATTAAACTTATTTTAACCACTTAATATTGCAATAACAGATTAAGCTTATGAAATTTGGAAAATTGCTTACAAATGGAACTTAAGTCACAGCTTGTTTGTCTTGAATTAATG
The DNA here is from genome assembly GCA_022545495.1 of Chrysanthemum lavandulifolium. Lineage (NCBI taxonomy): Eukaryota > Viridiplantae > Streptophyta > Magnoliopsida > Asterales > Asteraceae > Chrysanthemum > Chrysanthemum lavandulifolium. Next base: position 197,771,160 of record CM040246.1, on the reverse strand, counting down.
AACTACCAACTCATCACAACCAACCCATTCAACTCAAAATGACCCATTTCCATGTCTCGCATCACCTCATTATTATCTCCATTGCATGTTTGACCAATTGTTCTTTCCTGTTGACTTCTGTTGACCAAGTGAGAATTTTGCTTCAACTGAGTATCAAGCTTACAAAAAGCTATGACAAGCTTATGTAAGCTTGTTTAAACCAAGAAATAAACCATTTGAAGCTTGAAATTAAGAGTTGGAATTTGAAATTTCACACAGTGAACATGAAAATATGCAGCCTGTGTAAAAACTTAAATTACAACTTGAAAATAGTTCTAATATGTTTCAAAGACTTAATTTGATATCATGGAACAAAGAGTTACAACTTTTAGCTTACTTTAAAACATAGAAAATAAAATACGATATACAAGAATTTAAAAACTAAGTTACACTCTTCTCTCTTGACTCTCCTTCCTCTTTTATGCATCAGATATCATCCACGTGGCATTATGAGCAGATCCCACCTCTTAATTGGACCAATGGAAGTGTTATGAGTGGATTTCAATTTTGGCGGGAAGTGTAATTTTCAACCTGTGGGGTTGAAAACAGGCACTAGTGGGGAGGTGGGTTTGTAGGGATGATGATGATGAGGTTGGAAAGGTGAGGTATGGAGATGGTGGAGTGTTGCAGGGTTTGGAGAAGACAGGCAGGAGGTGGAGGATGGAGGAACAGGACAGGTGTTTGGGCGCCTATTATCTGGTTTGACTTTGGTTTTGACCTGGGAGTCCAAAACAGAAAGTGACAGGGGTCCAAAAGGGTTTAGGCAGGGGGTCAAAAGACTTTTGTGATAGGGTCCAAAGGATTTTAAAAGGTTTAATAATCCAAGGGACTAAAGTGTAAATGCTGAAAATCAAAGGACCATTCCTGCCAATTCAAAAGGTTTCTTCCAAGGACTAAAAGTGACAAAGTTCAATAATTCAAGGACTAAACTTGCCATTTTACAATTTTCCAGGGGCTAATTTTGCCAATTTTCAAACTTGGAGGACCAAAGTTGTAATTTTCTCAAACTTTTGATATTTTTCACCAAAGGACTAATTTTGACCACTTTTGATTATAAAAGGACCTTTGATGACTTTACTTTTGAAATTCGTGCTCGTGGACCTGCTTTTGACAATTTTGAAACTGGGGATCAAACCGCAATTTTGCAAATTTGATATGTTTTTCATCCGATTTTGATATTTTGAATTTAAAACACATAAAACACTGATTTGTGATATTTTGATCATTTTGATGTGTTTCGAGTGTTTTCGGATGTTTTTGCGCTTATTTTGTACAAAATGATGAGTATTTAGACACTCATCAATCCCCACACTAAGATATTGCTAGTCCCTAGCAATGTTTTGAGAAAAATTTAATGGATTTCATCTCTTTACCAAAAGCCATTACTTACGAGTAGCCAAATGTTTCATTCAAGTAAGAACTTTGGTACACCGATAACCATGTGATTTTGAGCAAACCACCGCTTTCAACGGATTTGATTTGTCTTTACCGTAAGCCGCACCCATCCGGACTAGCCAACTCTTAGATAAATTATCGTTATTATCTTTGGTGAGTCGATTACCAATTATGGATTTTCCAACGCCTTTACTACAAGCCATAAACTTGCGGGCTAGCCAACTCTTCACTTTTAAGGATATGGTGAATGAATACCATACAATTTTGGGCAAATTGCAAGTCGTCAACTGATTTGAGATATCTTTACCAAGAGCCGTTTGCTCTGGATTAGCCAATCCTTATGTGGGTTAGACATGGTGGATGATTACCATTTGTTGTGTTTAATACATAGTATTTCCACTAAAATTTTTAAAATTTTGCCATTTTGGGGAAAAGGGACTAAAAGGGTACATTTATGATCAAAATTCGCGAATTTCCCCACACTTAGAAATGAATATTGTCCTCAATATTCAAAGTACCTACCGTAATGCGAAACTAAGAACATAAAAAGATAACATTACTAGCTAAGTGTGGAAACACAACAATTATTCTCTTTTCAATATTTACAATTTTCATTCATCATTTTTTTTTTTTTTTTTTTTTTTTTTTTTTTTTAGTCTATATACAACATGTGGGCATCTCCCCACACTAGGGTGGTACACACGGTGAAAACCCATGTAGCATGCTCTTGTTTTGATTACCGAGTCGCTAGCTTGACTCGATCCCCGCATTCATTGGTTCATGGGAAAGTTTGAAAACTGGGACAACCACGGGGAATGTCCTCTCCAAAGTAATGCTTCAACCGATGACCATTCACTTTAAAGTCGGGACCATTGGGTTGAGATAACTCAATGGTACCATAAGGATAAACCTTAGTGATAGTAAATGGTCCGCACCGGTGATTTAAGCTTTCAGAAAATCTTCAATCTTGAATTAAAAGAAGGACTCGATCACCAACGTTGAAAACGCGGTTTCGATCTTTGAGTCATGAATCTTCTTTGTCTTTTCTTTATAGATCAAAGAGTTCTCGTAAGCTTGATCACGGAGTTCATTTAATTCATTTATTTGAACTTTCCTATGATCACCGCGATCTGAATATCAAAGTTGGCATGTTTCAAGGCCCAAGATGCCTTGTGCTCTAACTCAACGGTAGATGACACGCCTTCCGCACACCGCTTGTATGGAGTGCACCGATGGGTGTTTTATAAGTCGTCCGGAAGGCCCGAGTGCATCATCTAGCTTATCCGACCAAGAGGCACGGTTTTGCCAACCGTCCTCTCCGAATTCTCTTAATCCTCGATTTGAAACTTCCACTTGCCCACTCGTTTGGGGTGGTACGCAGAGAGAGACGGTGAGTTACACCATACCGCATGACTCTTTCAAACCGGTCATTGCAGAAATGCGCACTACGATCACCGATTATGGCTCGTGGAGTTCCAAACCTAGCAAACAAGGATTTTAAAATTTCACTACAACTCGGGCATCATTGGTATGCAAAGCCTTAGCTTCAACCCATTTTGACAAGTAGTCAACGCCACGAGTATGTACTTATTACCGCGAGAAGAAGGGAATGGCCCCATAAAGTCAATGCCCGGATGTCAAAGATCTCACACACTTGAATGGCGCTTTGTGGCATTTCATTCTTTTGTGAGATATTCCGTGACGTTGACAAGCGCCACAGCTTTAACGAATTCATGGGCATCCTTGTAGATTGTGGGCCAATAGAATCCGGAATCAAACACCTTCTTGGTCGTAGTTGGGGCTATGATGTCCCCAAGAGGGTCCAAGATGGCAAGCTTTGAGAATGTCAATAGCTTCCTGACCATATACACATCGCCTGATGACTTGATCCGCGCAGATTTTAAACAAGAAAGGGTCGTCCCAGAAGTAATGTTTAACATCCTTGAAGAACTTGTTCTTCTGTTGGGACGACATCCCTTTCACTATGAAGTTACCCGCATGGTAATTTGCGAAGTCAGCAAACCATGGGGTAGAAGAGTCTCCACGAAAAGAAACCGCATTGAGTGTTTCGAGAGGAAATGTTTCATTTATTTCCTTCTTCTCAAACGCATCCTGGTGAGGGTTCTCTAATCGGGATAGATGATCAGCAGCTAGGTTCTCAGCTCCTTTTTTATCACGTATAATGATATCAAATTCCTGGAGGAGGAGAACCCAACGGAGCAATCTCGGCTTTGCATCTTGTTTTGCAAAGAGATATTTAAGAGCCGAGTGGTCCGTGTACACCACGCATTTGGTCAAGATGAGGTATGGCCGAAATTTCTCAAATGCATACACCACAGCTAATAGTTCTTTTTCTGTAGTGGTATAGTGGGTTTGAGCTTCAGTCATAGTCTTACTCGCGTAATGTATAGGCCGAAAATGCTTTGTTTTATGTTGCCCCAAGACCGCACCGATAGCAAAATCACTTGCATCGCACATGAGCTCGAATGGTAAATCCCATCGGGGCAACTAGAATGGGTGCTTCCGTAAGCCTTTTCTTCATGTTTCAAAAGCTCGACGCACTCGAGAGAAGATAAAAGGAGCTTCTTTTTCAAGAAGATGGGTCATAGGCCGAGCGATTTTGGAAAAATCCTGTATGAATCTACGATAAAACCCGGCATGACCAAGAAAACTCCTAATACCCTTGACGGTAGTAGGATGAGGTAGTTTAGCAATAACATCGACTTTTGCTCTATCTACCTCCATCCCATTTTTTGAAATCTTATGGCCAAGGACTATGCCTTCTTTGACCATAAAGTGACTCTTCTCCCAATTTAGACAGAGATTGGTGTCTTCACACCTTTTAAGCATTTTGTCTAAATGGGAGAGACAAGTCTGAAATGAATCCCCGATGACTGAGAAGTCATCCATAAACACCTCCATTGTTTCCCCGATCATGTCGTGGAATATGGCCATCATACAGCGTTGGAACGTGCCTGGAGCGTTACATAAGCCAAAGGGCATACGCTTGTAGGCAAAAGTTCCGTGCGGGCAGGTGAATGTGGTCTTCTCTTGATCCCGTGGATCAATGGGGATCTGAAAGTATCCCGAGAAACCATCAAGGAAACAATAGTACTCATTCCCCGCTAATCTCTCAAGCATCCGATCCATGAAGGGTAGAGGAAAATGGTCTTTACGGGTGGCGTCATTCAACTTACGATAGTCAATACGACACGCCATCCAGAACCAATCGAGTTGGAATCAACTCGCTTTCTTCATTTATGCATTTACGCTTATGCCACCCTTTTTGGAACACGATGAATCGGGCTAACCTAAGGACTATCTCGAGATTGGGTAAATCAATCCTCGCATCAAGAAGTTTGATAACCTCTTGTTTGATAACATCATGGATTTTTGATTCACCTTCTCTCGATGTTGAACTGCGGCTTGAAGTCATCCTCCATCAAAATCTTATGAGTACAAAACTCGTGGTTAATACCCTTGATGTCGGAGAGTTTCCAAGCAATTGCTTGCTTGTGTGACTTCAAGACCTTTATAAGAGCGATTTTTCATCTTTACTCAAATCTCGAGCAATAATGATGTGCAATTTATCATCACCTTCAAGGAATGCATACTCAAGATGAGGTGGTAAGTTCTTAAGTTCGACTTGAAATTCTTCGCTTTTCTCAACTGACTTGACTTCCTTGTTATGAAGTTTGACGGGGAGAGGAGGAGAAGTGTCCCGATTTAACAATTTCTCAAGAATAAGAATATCTCCTCCCGATTAATCTCATGGTGATTAATCTCTTCGTGAATTGCATCACTAATGTGAGGGTTGATGAATGATCATCTTTAATCATTTTCTCAATGAGAAGTATGTCCCCTCGATGTCAATTGGGCGTGATCAATTTCCCATGGAATGTAATCACTAGCCAAGTATGCTTCAATCTCTTCCAAGATGAAGTCGCCTCAAACGGAGCGAGAGAAGGAGTAGAATTGGCTATGATAGGTTGAGAAGATGTGGTGATTCCCACTCACGTAATTATGAGAATAACCCGAACTTCTTGAGAGTACTCTTCGAAGCAACATCAATGATATCTATTCGGTTAACCGACTCGTAATCATAGTTTGCGGAGTACCTCGAAGTTTGATCAAGGTTAAAAGTGATGACTTCATTACCAACACGTAATGTGATTTCTTGCTCAAATACATCAATGAGAGCACGGCCTGTTCTCGTGAATCCTCTTCCAACAATGAGAGGAACCCGTGGATCAAGATCGAAATCAACGACTACAAAGTCACCGGAAAATGGAACTTTCCTACTTTCACAAATACGCCCTCGGCAATTCCAAGAGGACGGATATTGTACGATCCGCAAGCTCGAGAGTCATGCATGTAGGAGTAAGATCCGGAGAGAAAGTTTCTTCCATATTGAATGAGGCATCGTTTTATGCTTGCACCAAGATCTGCTAAGGCAAAGCATTCAACCATTCCTCGAAATACACAAGGTAAGAGGAACTTTCCAGATCTCCAAGCTTCTCGAAGCTTTTTCAAGATAATCGCAGAGCGAGCTCGCTCGAGGAGTTTTAGCCATTTCAAACAGCTTTTCCTTGTTGCTTAACATGTGTTTGAGAGTTGATGCAAACTTGGGCATTAGCATGATAGCATCCGCGGCTTATGTCAAAATGAAGTTCTTGGAAAATTTGAAAGAATTTTTCCATTTGATGACCGCCTTTCTCATGAGCTTCGCTCATGTAAACGTGATGGGTAAGGAATAGAAGATTTGGATTTTTCAATGGGAGCAACAGAGGTTCAAAACAACTCTGGATTGGATTTTGGTTTCGGACAACCCGAGGATGGACATTGTTAGTACTTCCGTTATTAGTAGGAAGTTCCTTGTCCTTTTCGCCTCGTGTTCACTTTCCACTACCTTCGGGAGAAGAAGAAGAGGTAGTAGGAATAGCAGCCCATCATACGAAACACCACTTCGGTTGTGATCGCTTTTGCATCGCCCCTCGGATTAGCGATCGTGTTGCTAGGTAAAGCACCGAGCCCGAGGGTCGATCATTTAAAGACTTCTTTAATTCAATGATCCGACCGACCAACAATCTGTTTGTTTCTTCTTGAGTTTTCATGAATTGCTTTAAAAGCTCATCGATGTTGATACAGAGGTGGTGGAGGAGGACAATTTGAGGTCAGTATGTTCGGTTATAGCCGAATTCCCTTGATTAGGGTTCATATTCCCTCGAAATTGATTCCCTCGATTGTACATGTTTTGATTAAGATTTCCTTGTTGTTGAAACCTTGGTTGGGACCGAATAGAAATTACCTTGGTTTTGATAACCTTGGTTCATTCTTGGTTGATTCGATTCGGTTAGGATTCGTTGAAACCGGTGGTGCACGATAAGTGTTAGCTCGGTAGTTTGGTTCATTCGAGGGACGGTATTGATTACCTCCTTGATTTGAAGTACCGGCTATAGCATTAGCTTCAAATGGACTACCATCGGTGGCGACAGTTGTAGTATGCATGAGGACCACCACAAGTAACACAAACTTCAACTTTCTTCACTTCACCATATGATGGTGTTTGTGTGAAAGTGACTTTCTTTGGTTAGCAAGAACCAAAGCTCGAACAATATCCGTGAGTTTGTCAATCTTAGCATCGGTGCTAGATGTACTCGCGGAGATGAAGTAGAACGTCCAAAGATTAGACTCGAGAGGATATGTCTTTGTGCGGAAAGGACGGACCGGGACTTGTTCTCAATTATTTGCAAGGCTTCTTTGTGGTCTTGCTCAAGAAATTACCTCCGCGAGGCATTCGAGAGTCTTGATTGGCCCGGTTCGCACCATTGTAGAAAGTATCCATTTGCATTAACTCGGTAAAACCATGATGCGGACACTCATGAGCAAGTCCTTGTAACGATCCCATGCCTCCCGAATGATTCCTCAAATCTCGAGAGAATTTCATTATCTCATTCTTAAGACTTGTAGTTCGGATGGAGGATAGAATTGCTCACAAACTTTGTGACTAAATCTTCCCATGTTTCAATGGAACGAGGGGTTGTTTCTCGCCAATTCCGGCTTGTCCTCAGAGAAAATGGGAACAGAAGAAGCTTGATAGCTTCATGTGGACATTCTTATACTTGATGGTAGATGCAATCTTGTTAAACCATCGAATGTGTGCATGAGGATCATCCCGCTCAAAACCATAGAATTGGCTTTGGGTTACCGATTAAGTAACCCGGTTTTGAGCTCAAAAGTGTCGACCACAATGGCCGGGACAACAATGGCATCTCCGTAACCCTCGATGGGTGCTTGGAGAAGCTCATTCATCGGCTTGTCTTCCGCCATTACGGCAGTGGTGGTGGTGGTAGACGCCTCCTCATCACCGTGAAGGAGCGAGCGTCCTCTACGCTCACGAGGAATCTTTCCAAGTTCGACAATGGACTTGTAGAATCGGAAGAACGAGTGCGCATGCACTAAGTATAAAATCGCCAAAACAAATGAGGCAAAACACAAGTGAACTTAACCAATAATCACAAATGAAATGGCTTTGAAAAAGGTACACCAAATCACAAGTGACACAAAGGCAAGTTTTAAATCGATGTTCGAACTTATTATGGTCGCACCCCGCTAGGTAGTGCATTTGCCTTGATTCATGCGTGGTTGATTTTATGTATATTAAGTATCACCGAAAAGACGTAAGTGAGATACGTCGATGGGTTTAAAAACTTTTGGACAATATTTTTGGTATCGTCTCGTTTAACCAAATCGTATTTCTTTAAGAATCACCTTAAAAGAAACACAAGTCGAAAACGTTACGATTGTTTTGTTGTTTTATATTGTTTTGGGTTTTAACACTTTAGGAAAAGTGTTAATGAACTTTTTGATTTTGTTATAACTTTACAAAACTTTTACAAACTGTGGTATATGTGCAAGTATGGGTCCGAAATGCTTAAAACACGCTTCAAACCTCCCCGGCGTGGCGCTTAAAATTTGATCGGTGCAAAACCGCTGTTATCTCACGCAGTTAACCACTTGTGAATGATTAACTGTAAGGAACTTAAAGCAGTTCACACACCAATGCAATTTAAGATCGAGAATACAAGTGGATTCCCGGTCGTTATGTCCCACGGAGGTCGATGGTGTTAAACACAATCGATGTCGAATAACCACCAAGGATAGTGATCGGAAGGTTTTGAGTTGTTTATAAACTACGTAAGATTAAAGGAGATTAAAAGTTAAAATCTATTAAATAAACGCTATCACTATTTTTAAACTAATGTTTTGTTTTTATGATTTTACTAAACCGAAATTAAAATCTACGCGACGCATAAATTAAAAACGTGAAACTAACACAATATTAACCCTAAAAATATGAAAATTATATTTTTACAATCCTAATGATAAAAGAAACTTTTTAGAAAAGAAAATTATTTTACAACTATTTAATTAATTATTATTAATTAAAACTATTTTAACTATTAAATAATTACCTAAAATACAAAAATTAGGAAATTAAGCTAGAAAAATAAAATTATGAAATGGAAAAGTCTAAAATAACAAACTAGAATTTTCAAAACTATTTTTGTATTTTTCTGATTATTTTTCTATTTTCTATGAATTTTAAACTATTAAAAACTAATTAAATTATTAAAAATTACCAAATAAACTATGAAAAATATGGAAAATTACTTTTTTTACTTTTTATATTTATCTTAACTTAATAAAATTGAAAAATTAATTTTTTGGACTTTTTCTGAATTATTTGTATTAAAAGCTATTTAAATAATACTAAAAACTGATTTTAATTAAGAAAAATAGCAAACTGTTATGGAAAAATGTGAAAATTTCAGGAAAATCTAATTTAATATCTAGAATCTAAGAAAAATAGAAAAACATGTGCTTATGTGTGGGATTTTGAAACTGATGAATGAGTGCTTATTGAAATAAGCACATGATTAAGCAAATGGACTCCAAAAGCTAGCAACTGTTTACAGAAGCTCTATTAAGCTTAAGGAACCAAAATTCAACAGATATCAACAATCCACAACCTCTGAGATGCAAGATTACACTGATTGATGATTAGAGCTTATATACTAAAAACAGTAACTGAGGCCACCTAGTTTGAGCTTATAAATAAGCTCACCAATAAGCCAAAACTTAAAACCAGAACTTGGGATATACACTAGACCTGGTTGAGAGTTACTAAACCAAAAATTAGACCTAGTGGAGCTATGATGCAACCTGTGCAGGGGCTTGCATAAGCTGAGAAAAAAACTGATTTGATGAGCAGGGTACCAGGTACTAACTTTGAGCTTATACTCAAGCTTATCCAGAAGGTTTAAGCTAAAAACAGATATGAGGACCTAAATACCACCTGGTCAACTAATTATATCCCAAAAATGATACCTTAAAAAGCTCTACAGAAACATATGCAACTGCTGCAAGTTTTGTATAAAATCAGAATTTGACATTTTTGACTTTTAAAGATAATGATAAACTTTGACCTTTATGGATTTTGAACTTGATTTGAGGGCTTATATTGGTTATTTATGATGAAATGACACTACTGTAAGTAATCTCTATACAATCTTAACACAGAACAAGCTTTTGCTTCTTTAAGAATCTAACAGTTATGGTGTTTAAACAGATTCTAGGTGACTTTTGACTTTTGAAGTTCTAATGACCAAATGAATGATTAAAATGATTCAAGACACTATTATTGAGACTGCATAGACAAGTTACAAGCAATAACAAGAGCTTAAACTCTTGTAATCCACTAATCCAAACACCCTTTAATAGTATGAGTTGCAAATTAAATATAGATTAACTACTGTTTAATCTAATAAAACTGATTAATCTAAGTTTACTTGAACTAAACACAACTTATTAAACTTATTTTAACCACTTAATATTGCAATAACAGATTAAGCTTATGAAATTTGGAAAATTGCTTACAAATGGAACTTAAGTCACAGTTGCTTGTACTGAATTAATGAACTACCAACTCATCACAACCAACCCATTCAACTCAAAACAGACCCATTTCCATGTCTGCATCACCCTGTTACTATCTCCATTGCATGTTTGACCAATTGTTCTTTCCTGTTGACTTCGTGACCAAGTGAGAATTTTGCTTCAACCGAGTATCAAGCTTACAAAAGCTATGACAAGCTTATGTAAGCTTGTTTAAACCAAGAAATAAACCATTTGAAGCTTGAAATTAAGAGTTGAATTTGAAATTTCACACAAGTGAACATGAAAATATGCACTGTAAAAACTTAAATTACAACTTGAAAATAGTTCTAATATGTTTCAAAGACTTAATTTGATATCATGGAACAAAGAGTTACAACTTTTAGCTTACTTTAAAACATAGAAAATAAAATACGATATACAAGAATTTAAAAACTAAGTTACACTCTTCTCTCTTGACTCTCCTTCCTCTTTTATGCATCAGATATCATCCACGTGGCATTATGAGCAGATCCCACCTCTTAATTGGACCAATGGAAGTGTTATGAGTGGATTTCAATTTTGGCGGGAAGTGTAATTTTCAACCTGTGGGGTTGAAAACAGGCACTAGTGGGGAGGTGGGTTTGTAGGGATGATGATGATGAGGTTGGAAAGGTGAGGTATGGAGATGGTGGAGTGTTGCAGGGTTTGGAGAAGACAGGCAGGAGGTGGAGGATGGAGGAACAGGACAGGTGTTTGGGCGCCTATTATCTGGTTTGACTTTGGTTTGACCTGGGAGTCCAAAACAGAAAGTGACAGGGGTCCAAAAGGGTTTAGGCAGGGGGTCAAAAGACTTTTGTGATAGGGTCCAAAGGATTTTAAAAGGTTTAATAATCCAAGGGACTAAAGTGTAAATGCTGAAAATCAAAGGACCATTCCTGCCAATTCAAAAGGTTTCTTCCAAGGACTAAAAGTGACAAAGTTCAATAATTCAAGGACTAAACTTGCCATTTTACAATTTTCCAGGGGCTAATTTTGCCAATTTTCAAACTTGGAGGACCAAAGTTGTAATTTTCTCAAACTTTTGATATTTTTCACCAAAGGACTAATTTTGACCACTTTTGATTATAAAAGGACCTTTGATGACTTTACTTTTGAAATTCTGTGCTCAGGGACTGTTTTTGACAATTTTTGAAACTTGGGGGACTGAAACTGCAATTTTTGCAAATTTGATATGTTTTTCATCTGATTTTGATATTTTTGAATTTAAAACACATAAAACACTGATTTGTGATATTTTGATCATTTTGATGTGTTTCTGAGTGTTTTCAGATGTTTTTGCAGTTTATTTTGTACAAAAATGATGAGTATTTAGACACTCATCAATGGTCTTAAGGGTAAGTTTGAGGGCGATCGCGGAATAAATGGTTGAGACGTTTTGTGTTTTGAAAGCGTGTCGGGATAGTCAAGCCAGGGGTTAATCATAATATATTTTTACTAGGTCGTGAATGTTAATTGTTTGAACCGCGAACGAGCTTGAATATTGATCGAACATGCATATGGAATCTTGTGAGGGTAACTTTGAGGGTGACCGCGCCAAAAATGGTTGGGTCTTTTGGAGTTTTGAAAGTGTTTCGGGGAAGATGAGTCGGGGGGTAATCACTAGGTCTGTTTTCCGAGTCGCGTTGGTTAGCCGTTTGAACCGCGAGCGAGGGTAAAGTTAGCATGTCGAATGGAAAGTGAAATGAAAGATTGTACGTATGAAATAAAATGCATGTTTTAATATTTTGATAGTTTTCTTTTTTTAAACCCTCATCTTTAAGAATTTGTCACATGCAAACCTTGATTTATTATGAATTGACACTTTACACCTTAGACTATAATAGTAATATTATAGAGTCTTTAATATTTTGTTACTTGTCGTAATAAACCCTAAACTATGATAAGTTGTCACTAATAACCCTATACTTTGAAATAATGACCATGTAAACCTCAAACTTTGAGATATTTACCATGCGAACCCTATACTTTGAAGTATTATCTAATAAAGCCTTAAAATAGGATATTTGTCATATTAAACATTTAATTTTGCCATTTATCATTTGTAACCCTTAAGTTTGGCTAATTAATGATTTTTACCCTAAAGTATTTTAATTCGGTCCATTACTAAAAATGAGAATACGGTTAATAACTCTAAAAATATTAATACAATTCATATAACCAATAAATCCGTTATGACTTAAATGAGCTAATAAGTATTATACGAACCGTAATCCGTGTAGATTCTTTGAAGAAGGCGTGACGTTGTTTCTCTTGCGTTCCTTCCATTTGCTCTGCTAAGGTACAGATATTCTATCCCTTTTCAGTAGGGGTTTCCATGACTTTCTGATCTCTTGAATTTGTTCGCTTACGATATTTCATTGCTATTGACCCTCTGATATTGAACCTTTGCTATCGATCCTTTGCTATTGACCATTGCTATTGAACCATTGCTATTGAATCTTTGCTTTGCTATTGACCCTTCTGTTATTGAACCACTATTACTGAACTGCCGTTATTGAACCCTTTGCTACTGAATCTTTGCTATTGAACTGTTGCTATTGACCTGTGCTATTTAATATGTGCTATTGAACCTTGATATTGAAATATTGATATTGGACCTTGACATTGAACTATTGTTATGAACCTCTGAATTGTGAACTATTGATATTGCACCTTTGCTTATGAAGACATATACATTGCTACACTTTGAACTTTTGTCCGACTGTGGGTTTGATACGATTAGGTGCTAAGCGGTCAAGTCAAAACAGGACTTAAAACTACTCGGACACAAATGCAATGAAGATCGAGAATACAGGGATTCCCGTCGTTTAGTCCCAAGGAGACTCAATGGTGTGTACAACACTAATTCGATGATAGAAGGATCACTAAGGATAATGATCCAAAGGATTGATGAATGATTATTACACTCTTGAAAAAGTTATAAAATAAAAGCGACTTAAATGCAAATTAAGAAAATTAAAAAGATAAAAGATATTAAATAAACGCTATCACTATTTTTACAATGATGTTTTAGTGATAGATAAAACAAAAGAACTTAAATAAACTATTATAACTAAAACGTAAACTTAAATTATCTAAAAACGGTACTTAAAACAAAACGAGTGTTATGTATAAAAATTACGTTGGGCAAAGACAAAACATAAAATTTATAAAATAAAAGGCCTACAAGTGTAAAATCAATTTTCTTACAAAATATATGATAAAAGAAAATTTTAGAAAAAGATTTATATTTTTAGACTTTTATATTTTTATTATGATTTAAATAAGTTTTACACTAATTAAATGTTAAAGAATACTAAAACTATTCGAAAATTATGAAACTTTTATAGAAAATACTTTATACTATTACAAATTTAAGAAAAATAAAAAACTGGAAAAAGCTGCTTCGAATAAGCTACAAATAAGCTAAGTAAGCTTAATAAGCTATATGTGGAAAATGTAGTTACATACTAAGAGGTGTAAGATTTTAATGAAAAAGACCCAAGGGCGCGTTGGTAAGGAGGTGTTGTGTTGTGTCTTTGAGCAAGAGGTCAGGGGGTCGAATCCCACCCCTGCACCTTTTTGCAAACCATTTTTTTTTTCAAATTTTTCTTTTTGAAACTTGCTTATAAGACCAAAACTAAACTTTTTGTGAAAACACTTTGTTTAAAGACCTTGAATAAGCAGTTTGGGCCTTATTCTCAACAGATTTTGATGAAGCAAAACAAACACCCTCTTAATAGCTTTAGCACAAATAAGCAATGTATAAGCAATTGGAAAAATGGGAACAAGCTAAAACTTATAAAGAGAACCTTAATAAGCTAAGAGTTACAGAAATAAGCAACAAGAGGAAGCATAAGCATTTTAAGGAAGTCTTAAGCTAAAAGGAAATGGGCATTCAAGGAATTGATAAGCTATTCTACAAACTATAATAAGCACTAAATAAGCTGGAAACTAACTACACCTAATCTATGGGACTTAATAAGTACTAAGGATACCTAAATAAGCTAATGGGCAAGCTAAATAAGCTAAAACTAAAAATATGCAGTCTTTCTGATGAATTGATTCTTGAAGTGGTTTTGATGATTTTAGAGCAAATTTAAGCTACATAAAACTATCCTAAGTGACAAATAAGCTATAAAATTATGAAGATGGGTATGTAGAGATGTAAGAAGAATGATTTGGACAGGGTTTTGACCACAAATAAGCTGGGAAAAGGGGTCATGCAATGACTTAATTCTTTGTTGTTGGAACAACAAGACGAGAAAACATATGGGTTTTTTTTTATAAACCAAACTTTGCAAACATTGTAAACTAGGCTAAATACAACTTGAAAAACTTGTTTAAACCTTGAAACCACTTTGACTTTGAGAGTCAAAGTGGGTAAAAACAGTTTTTGGACAAGAAATAAGCTTAAACCAAACACCCTTTTATTAGGTGTTAAAGCTTAAAACTGGTTTAAGAAAAACTGAAACTTGGTTTTTTCTTTGTAAAACTACTTTAGAACTTATATTGCAACTTAAAAACAATTAATAATAAGTAAAGAACAAATAAGCACTAAAGTGCTTATTTGCTAAATAAGCAAATTAAAAGAATAGGTTTTAAAAAAAGAACTTTTCATTAATTAAAAAACAAGTTACAATGGAAATAAAACTAAAAGCTATTATAAAACTAAATTCTACTAAATCCTCATGCCTTTGAAAGGCTTACAAGCTATCTATATATACTAGAAAAACTAGGTCTTCAAGTGCTTGAGGATGTGTTTCTTTTGTGAGACAGTGAGCATCTGGCTGGCATTTGTGCTTGTTTGTTTTAATCCTAGCCATAGAAATCAACTTGGGCACCACTCCTTCAATCTTGGCCGTTTAATCTGTTATGGCGCCAAAAAGAGTTATCCATTGGAGGGGTTGAGTGAAGAGGTAAAAGTAGCATTAAATGCATTTTGTATTGTGGTGGAGGAGGGGGGAACAAGGATGGTGATAGGTTGAGGAGGGGGTGGATTTGTTGAGTGAGGCAGGGGAAGCAGGTGAGAGTGGTGAGACTTTGGGCGCCAAGTGGGTTTGGGATTGACTGCCATTTGACCAAGGCAGTATTAATAAGCGGGGGGTTCAAAAAGCTTATTAAGGTGGGTTCATATGAGAGCAAGGTCCAAATTGGGTATTAGGCTTAATAAATATAGGGACCTTAGGTGTAAATTGAAACTTCAAGGACCATTGTCGCCAATTCGAGAAAAGTTATTCCAAGGGACCACAAGTGACAACCTTCAAAAGTATAAGGACCAAACTTGCCATTTTGCCATTTTCCAGGGCTATTTCGCCAAATTTCAAAGTTGAAGGACTAAACTTGTAATTTTCTCAAACTTTTATATTTTTCACCAAAGGACTAAATTTGACAACTTTTGATTTTAAAAGGACCTTTGGTGACTTTTCTTTGAAATTTTGACTCGTGGACTATTTTTGACAACTTTTGAAACTTGGGGATCGAAACGCAAATTTTGCAAATTTGATACGTTTTCATCCGATTTTGATATTTTTGCATTTAAAACACATAAAACACGATTTGTGATATTTTGATCATTTTGATGTGTTTCGAGTGTTTTCAGATGATTTTGCAGTTTATATTGTACAAAAATGATGAGTATTTAGAGACTCATCAATCCCCCACATCGAGATATTGCTAGTCCCTAGCAATGATTTGAGAAAACATAATGGATTTTAATCTCTTTACCAAAAGCCATTACTCGGAGTAGCCAAATGTTTCAGTTCAAGTAAGAACCATGGTACACCGATAACCATGTGATTTTGAGCAAACCACCACTTTCAACGGATTTGATTTGTCTTTACCGAAGCCGCACCCTTCGGACTAGCCAACTCTTAGATAAATTATCAACATTATCTTTGGTGAGTCGATTACCAATTATGGATTTTCCATTGCCTTTACCACAAGCCATAACCTTGCGGGCTAGCCAACTCTTCACTTTTTAGGATATGGTGAATGAATACCATACAATTTTGGGCAAATTGCAAGCCATATAAACGGATTTGATATATCTTTACCAAGAGCCGTTTGCTCTGGATTAGCTAATCCTTTTGTCTTCTGCACATGGCGGATCGATAACAAGTCGAGTAAGTGTAGAACACTTACTCCAAAAAAAAAAATTTTGGCCAAAACGGGAATTGGGTAGATAATACATGACAAAATTCGCGAGAATTCCCCCACACTTAGAAATGAATATTGCCCTCAATATTCAAAGTACCGTGATTATGCGAAACAAAGAACGTAAAGGAAATACTACGCCATTATTTAGAAAGTTTTTTTTTTTTTTTTTTTTTTTTTTTTTTTTTAACATGTGGGCATTACCCCACACTTTGGTGGTAGAAAGGGGTAAGAAGATGTAATTATGGGTGAAAACCCATATGGTGCGTACTCTCGTTTTTGATTTCCGAGTCGCTAGCTTGACTCGACCCGCATTCATTGGTTCATGGGAAGCAAAGTGGAAGATACAATCTCCATCGGACTTTCATTCAAGATGTTTGGATAAACATTGAAGTACGTGAAAGTTCCACACCGATCGATATAGAGAAAGATGCACCTGCTCACAAATGATAAACGAAAATGCCGGGGTCAAAGATAGTGTCCTCATTCCCGAAGGAGTGAAGAAGAGAGGAAGACACATCATAAGTGAGGAATGGAAGGAAGATGTTGATAACAATCAAGATCCATTCTTCATCCTCAAATGTAGACATATCGGGAGGAAGGGTGAAGGTAGTATCATCAACAAGCAAACTCTTATGATAGAGTACACCTTCCTCCGAGCTAATATCATCCTCAAGATCAAAATAGAAATGATCATATTCCGGAGGAGATATGTCATGAGAGAGTTCACCGAGAACTCTTCATGAAGAGAATCATTGGAAAAAGCCTCAAGCTCGGGCTTGTCCAATGTAGAGTCACTATCCACAACGGGATAGGAGATGAGGTCGACTTAGCACGTAATGATTCGATCTTAGAAACGAGGAGATTTATATTGAACAATTGTTCACGAAGTATCTCGTCCTCAATTTCGGATCATCGAATCTCTCACTTCTCTAAGCTAACTAGCTCGGAAGGTAGCTCCTCGACATAATCGATGTCTCCATAGGATAAAGAATCGTCAAACAAGTACAATCGTTATCGAATCGGAGAACATATCAACATGATCATATGGAATGTCAAGAGGAGGAGAAGAATTATCATCAAGAGGCTCATCACACATGTTACGGAGATAACCTCGGACTCACTTGGGGTTGGAACAAGGCTTTCAACACTAGACGATTCCATTTCGGAATAGTGCTAGAAGGCTCGTCCCCATTCTTAGAGAGTCTTTGGAAGCTTGGTGTGATTTCGAGCTTGACAAGCTCTTATAATATTCCTTCACTTGAATAGAATCCTCATCATCATCGCCATCATATCCGATTCTTATATTCATCTGTCAAGCTTACACACCATTCGTTTCATTTGTAGTTTCTTTCAATGCGATTTCTTGAGAACTTTGAGGAAGATTACACTCCTCGTGATCGGTGAAATGTCTGTGAAGGCTCGTAAACTCGATGGTGATGGAATACGTGGGGTTGGAAATTGTCAAAACCGGAGAATTGGAATTTTAAAATTTTGATTCATCGGTTGACATTCAAAAGTCTCATGAGGACCCCGCAATTCTCAATGAGATAATTGGAGAATAACTTTCACCAAAATTGATTGTAACATGGTTCCGGCTCATAGACAAGCGGAACCTGTGGTGGACAATCAAAACCGTAATGAGAATCATTCCACAAAACTCGCATGAGTAGGATTCGTATTGGGGTTGTGGAGGTAGGTAGGAAAATCGGGTGTTTCATTATTTGAAATGGGATCGATTATTGACAAACTTGTCTCGAAACCCACATTGGTACATCGCCGACAATTTCCACCGTTAAATGGACCTCCACACCGAGAACATGTCAAATACCATGACATAGAGAATTAAGCAGATAAGAGGATAAGAGATGAAGAATTAAGCGGTTATAGAGGATAAGGAATGGAGAATTAAACAGGTTTGAGGATAAAGAAATGTAGAATTAAAGCAGTTGGAGGATAAAGGATGGATATTTTAGGATCTTTGAAAACATGATATAAAACAAAGAATGAAAATATTTTTGGTGTTGCTAACACTTGAGAAAAGTGTTAATGAACTTTTGGATTTTGAAAACTTTACAAAAACTTTTACAAAAGATGGTATATGTGCAAGAGTGGATCGAAAAGGTTTAACACACGCTAAAGCTCTCCCAATGGCGCTTAAAATTTGATTCGTGCTAAGCAACAAGTCAAAACAGACTTAAAACTACTCGGACACAAATGCAATGAAGATCGAGAATACGAGATTCCGGGTCGTTTAGTCCCAAGGAGACTCAATGGTGTGTACAACACTAATTCAGATGATAGAAGGATCACTAAGGATAATGATCCGAAAGGATTGATGAATGATTATTACACTACTGAAAAAGTTATAAAATAAAAGCGACTTAAATGCAAATTAAGAAAATTAAAAAGATAAAAGATATTAAATAAACGCTATCACTATTTTTACAATGATGTTTTAGTGATAGATAAAACAAAAGAACTTAAATAAACTATTATAACTAAAACGTAAACTTAAATTATCTAAAACGGTACTTAAAACAAAAGCAGTGTTATGTATAAAAATTACGCTGGAGCGCAAGACAAAACGTAAAATTTATAAAATAAAAGGCCTACAAGTGTAAAATCAATTTTCTTACAAAATATATGATAAAAGAAAATTTTAGAAAAAGATTTATATTTTTAGACTTTTATATTTTTATTATGATTTAAATAAGTTTTACACTAATTAAATGTTAAAGAATACTAAAACTATTCGGAAAATTATGAAACTTTTATAGAAAATACTTTATACTATTACAAATTTAAGAAAATAAAAACCGGAAAAAGTCGCTTGAATAAGCTACAAATAAGCTAAGTAAGCTTAATAAGCTATATGTGGAAAATGTAGTTACATACTAAGAGGTGTAAGATTTTAATGAAAAGACCCAGGGCGTTGGTAAGGAGGTGTTGTGTTGTGTCTTTGAGCAAGAGGTCAGGGGGTCGAATCCCACCCCTGCACCTTTTTGCAAACCATTTTTTTTTTCAAATTTTTCTTTTTGAAACTTGCTTATAAGACCAAAACTAAACTTTTTTTGTGAAAACACTTTGTTTAAAGACCTTGGAATAAGCAGTTTGGAACTGCTTATTCTCAACAGATTTTGACAGAAGCAAAAACAAACACCCTCTTAACAGTTTTAGCACAAATAAGCAATGTATAAGCAATTGGAAAATGGGAACAAGCTAAAACTTATAAAAGAGAACCTTAATAAGCTAAGAGTTACAGAAATAAGCAACAAAGAGGAAGCATAAGCATTTTAAGGAAGTCTTAAGCTAAAAGGTAAATGGGCATTCAAGGAATTGATAAGCTATTCTACAAACTATAATAAGCACTAAATAAGCTGAAACTAACTACACCTAATCTATGGGACTTAATAAGTACTAAGGATACCTAAATAAGCTAATGGGCAAGCTAAATAAGCTAAAACTAAAAAATATGCAGTTCTTCTGATGTGATTCTTGAAGTGGTTTTGATGATTTTAGAGCAAATTTAAGCTACATAAAACTATCCTAAGTGACAAATAAGCTATAGAATTATGAAGATGGGTATGTAGAGATGTAAGAAGAATGATTTGGACAGGGTTTTGACCACAAATAAGCTGGGAAAAGGGGTCAGTAATAATGACTTAATTCTTTGTTGGAGCAAGAAGACGTAAACAAGATATGGGTTTTTTTTATAAACCAAACTTTGCAAACATTGTAAACTAGGCTAAATACAACTTGAAAAACTTGTTTAAACCTTGAAACCAGACTTTGAGAGTCAAAGTGGGTAAAAACAGTTTTTGGACAAGAAATAAGCTTAAACCAAACACCCTTTTATTAGGTGTTAAAGCTTAAAACTGGTTTAAGAAAAACTGAAACTTGGTTTTTTCTTTGTAAAACTACTCACTACTACACAAAAGGCCATAGAAACCTCCTAATAGGGACCGGTTTTACAAAAACCGGTTCATAAGCTAAAAAAGAAAAGGGCAAGGGAAGCATAAATACTGGTTTTCTAGAAAATCCTGGTGTCTATATTCCAATAAGTATAAAACCGCCCATTATATAAAACCGATCTCACGCATGTGAAAACAATGGTTTTTTTCAAGAGACCATTCTCTATGTTTTATTATCATATACACTAGTCCTTTGGTAAAATAATGGTTTCTTTACTCCTTTTCTTTTTTCTTTTTCAAAATTCTTTGTTTATGATGGCTCATTTTTTTCGCACGCCTAACTTTCAGAAGTACCATCATATTACTCCAAAAAAAAAGCTTAAATCCATCATAACCGCCTAAAATATCTAGAGATTTAAGATTTTGTTACATCGATAATATGAAAAAAGAGGGACATATGAAATTCTTCCTAATAAAATTATTTGTTATTGTGTAAAACCGTAAATGCAATATTTAGTTACTTCGTATTTTTTTCTCATTTGAATATTACGAAAAATAAAAAAACTTGATAAGTTGACATAAGTTTTTTGAACTTGATAAATTTATAGTATAATCATTTCCCCAAATTTTCAATCAAGCGCCATAATTTGGCATATCCTTCCCAAAATTGTAACTCCCCCTTTATCAAATCTTCAATATTTGTTATTCCTTTATAATAAAAATACAATTAATCCTTTGTAACTTCTTTCACCATTTTAGTTTCACACTTTCTCTCTAAATTTCAACCCCCTCCTTCGTGATGTTCTTTCACGGGACCGAACACAATTAAATAAAGTTTGTAGTTCTAAATCTTTATTTTCTTAAATCATGCCAAGGGATTTTTGTACTTACGAGTCTGATTATGTGATTATAGAGATTAGATTGGATGGAATCTTGATTTTTTAACATGGACGCAGGTATGCTTTCATTACTTTCCATGTGTTGGATTTAAGAATTGATTCAACATCGATCTATGTGGTACAAATTATGAAATATATATGAATTTTTTTGCAAGTACTTTTTTGTTATTTAAATACTTGCTCTTCACAAGAAGTAAAATAGGAATTGGCATGCTAATTATAAACTTTTTTGAAGTGCAGATTTGTTGAATTGGCATGAGAACTAGATACAGAGCTATTCATTTCTCAAGTATGGTAAAGCCATTTTAAATAATAAAAGGTCATGACCGGAGCATTGGATATGCTGTAAGGTTTGTTGTTTCACGAATCATAACTTCTCGAATTTGATTAACTGTGAGGTCTTGTTATTAATTTCTTTTTTTTTTCTTCTTTTTTTTTTAATAATTTTTTTTTGACTTGTGTATTATGTGATAATGTCAAGAGGTGTTAAGGTATAGTACCTTTATATTCTTAATGTTCTATATTAATCTAGTCGCCATGTTTGAGAAGTTTAGTGGCTTCTTTACACAAGTTTGTTTCGTTAATTAACATAACATGTCATTTATATTATACAATTTACTTTATTCACTTGTTGTATGTAGATACTATGATCTTGCAGCGGTCGTAACAGTTGGCTAGTACTTGGAGATAAAAAAAATGAAGCAAAATGTAGTTCACAACTATTTGAGATAACATTGGTAAGTTCTTGGTTTTTAGCTTACAAAATCACAACAATTAAGTCGTTACTTATTGTTTCTCACATTTATTGACTTGTATACAGGTTGGATACGTAGATACGTTGGCATTAGACGAGTTGGAGATGTTTTCGGAACAAGCGGTCACAATGTTGTTTTGGTTTTCAAGTCGCTAAAAAGAGATGTGACACAATGTATATTGATGGTTTGTTACATTTGTAGATGATATATGGACATAGCTACTCGAATTTCAATATTTGAATAAATGTTATTGTATTGAATTATAATATTTGAATAAATGTTATTTTTTGACTTTTGGATGTTATGTTAGATATCAAAAATACATTATTAGTTACATTTGTATTGAAAAAGTAGAAATATATTGGTATATATTCATAATGCACGATTTTTTTTGACGGAACACTCCAAATTCCTGACCAAGCGATTTTCCGTTAAATTTATGACGGAATTTTGGTTTTTCAATAATTATCAAACTCTATAAAAGAAACTGGTTCTTATCAAAAGACAGGTCTAAGTTCTTGGAGTAGAAACCGGTCGCAAAACCAGTTTCTATATGTTTCAGTCAAAGAGATACCCCCTCACAGAGAGTGGTTTCAAAACTACTCTCCATGGGTCATTCTAACCAGTCTCTATGACATTTTTTGTAGTAGTGACTTTAGAACTTATATTGCAACTTAAAAACAATTAATAATAAGTAAAGAACAAATAAGCACTAAAGTGCTTATTTGCTAAATAAGCAAATTAAAAGAACAGGTTTTAAAAAAAGAACTTTTCATTAATTAAAAAACAAGTTACAATGGAAATAAAACTAAAAGCTATTATACAACTAAATTCCTACTAAATCCTCATGCCTTTGAAAGGCTTACAAGCTATCTATATATACTAGAAAAACTAGGTCTTCAAGTGCTTGAGGATGTGTTTCTTTTGTGAGACAGTGAGCATCTGGCTGGCATTTGTGCTTGTTTGTTTTAATCCTAGCCATAGAAATCAACTTGGGCACCACTCCTTCAATCTTGGCCGTTTAATCTGTTATGGCGCCAAAAAGAGTTATCCATTGGAGGGGTTGAGTGAAGAGGTAAAAGTAGCATTAAATGCATTTTGTATTGTGGTGGAGGAGGGGGGAACAAGGATGGTGATAGGTTGAGGAGGGGGGTGGATTTGTTGAGTGAGCAGGGGAAGCAGGTGAGAGTGGTGAGACTTTGGGCGCCAAGTGGGTTTGGGATTGACTGCCATTTGACCAAGGCAGTATTAATAAGCCAGGGGGGTTCAAAAAGCTTATTGGCAGGGGTTCATATGAGAGCAAGGGTCCAAATTGGGTATTAGGCTTAATAAATATAGGGACCTTAGGTGTAAATTCTGAAACTTCAAGGGACCATTGCTGCCAATTCAGAAAAGTTATTCCAAGGGACCACAAGTGACAACCTTCAAAAGTATAAGGACCAAACTTGCCATTTTGCCATTTTCCAGGGGCCATTTCTGCCAAATTTCAAAGTTGAAGGACTAAACTTGTAATTTTCTCAAACTTTTTATATTTTTCACCAAAGGACTAAATTTGACAACTTTTGATTTTAAAAGGACCTTTGGTGACTTTTCTTTTGAAATTTTGACTCAGGGACTATTTTTGACAACTTTTGAAACTTGGGGATCGAAACGCAAATTTTGCAAATTTGATACGTTTTCATCGATTTTGATATTTTGCATTTAAAACACATAAAACACGATTTGTGATATTTTGATCATTTTGATGTGTTTAAGTGTTTTCGGATGATTTTGCGTTTATATTGTACAAAAATGATGAGTATTTAGAGACTCATCAATACCCGAGCCATTAACTAGGCATGGGGGTTCCATGTCCGTGTCATTGATGCACCAATGGCATGACTCCGGTGTGGATGAGTGATGTTCCACACCGTCCCCATTATTGTATTGGTTATTGCGCGCTTGGGATATATTGTATTGGCCACTATTGTATTGCGGGGGTATGAATGCATCCTAGATTTGTATTGTATTGGATTGATATTGATATTGTATTGGTGATGTGGTGCGTGTGTGCAATACACCCCTCACGATCAGGGAGCTAGCTACTCCATTGGTTCTTGAGGTCTCCCTCGATTGTATTGGTATTCCGAGGTCGCCCTCAAGAATACAATGGCTACTATTGGATATTGGGATGCTAATGCCACTATTGATTGTATTGTATTGTATTGTTGGCTCGTGGTAGATTTCGACAACCCTTACACTTTTGATATACCTATCTTGTGCCATATGTATTTCCCAATGCACCATATTACGTATAATCGTTCATTACTCAACACCCTTATATGACTCACTTCTTGCCAAGATATATATATATATATATATATATATATATATATATATATATATATATATATATATATATATATATATATATATATTCCATTGCATTGATCTGTCATCCTCTCATTCCGCTCTCGCACTATCGTTCCATTCACGTATTGGGTTATTATATGTGTATTGGATTTGATTATGCTATTTATGTCTTATGTGACTTGATTACCCTATTACGATATGATTCTTATACGGTTATCGATTTACTGTTGTCATCGATGATATGTGATCTCACGGTATTGTGACCCTCCGATTTGTCCGGTGACCATGCTAGTGTGAAATCTATAGTTTTATGCATTTTATTATGTGTGCCGTTCGGTTAATCTCGTGGACTATGACTATCCGTTGTATCCTTATCTCGCTTGTTGTTGACACGCCATGTTTACATTTACATCTATGTTGCGGATTGATTGGGTAAATGTTTCTACTTATGACGCCCGGCTTGTTAACTTGTTTAATTGCCTGCTATGTCCCTAGTTCATTTAATTATAATGTTCATCTTTGTATTCCTACTTGTTACGTGTATTTGTCATGTTTGATCGCTTTTAGTACTTCATTGTTGTAATCTTGGTTATGTTTTCAACTAAGGGTTTTGACTGTATGATTGCCATGCTCACTTACTAATTAATTTCTTCCACTTGCCTTTAGATTTCTGTTTGACTTGTATGTCTTCTGATTTCCTGAATTGATTGTATGCTGTATATGTTGTGTGGATACGACGTCTGCTATGATTGCTTATGTGTCAGTACTTGTATGCCTGGTTTGTATGTTCTTGTAAATATGTCATCGATGCTTTGCTTTGCTTCGTTCTCCTTGTTATCTGTTCTGTTTGGATATCCGTAAAATTGTGTTCTGCAGGATCCTTCTTGACTCATTGTTTCCCTTTCGTTCTGCCTTGTTATCGCCTTCCTTATTTCATTTCGCATTTATGATTTTGTTTAGCTTTTGTTTTGTTATATCATTCCACTGGGCTTTTAAGCTCACCGCATTTCTTTTCCTGCGGGTGTTAGGTTTGAAGATAGGCTTTGATGGGTGAGAGTTGGATTATCTGAGTGGACCAACCCTAGTTACCTTATTATTTGGATTTATTTTGTCGGGCTATTGTTTGGAGATTTCATTTTATTCTAGACATTTTGGATTTTGTAATTTTCCTTGTAAGTCATTGTTTAAATGACTTGATATATCATTCTTAAGACTTTCGCTTGTAAAGTTTTAATTGTATGTTATGATATGACACCAGAATGTGACACTTCTACCCTTGTCGGGTTGGGGTGTTACAGCACTTCTCCTAAACGTCCACAAAATGCGAAGTACTTTAAGGACAAAATGTTGCTGGTACAAGCTCAAGATAATGGAGCAGTATTGGATGAAGAAGAATTGTTGTTTCTTGCTGAGGGAAATGCCAAAACTTACGATGCATACGTGGATGAACAACCAGTGCAGGGTATGGGTCACAACAATCCCAATGCATTTCAAGTTGCCGACTGTGATGCATTTGATTCAGATGTTGATGATGAACCCACTGCCCAAACCATCTTCATGGCTAGCATCTCACCAATGGTTTCTCCAAAGGCTCCTTCACCACAACAGGCCAGTCCTTCTAAGGAATCAATCATATCAGAGGTATTAAAACTATACGATGACATTGATGAGCAAAAGATACACGACAAGGTACAACCATCTGACATTATTGAATCAGATCTTGAAAATATGGGTAATAGCAATGTTGTCACATATGATCAATATGTGAAACAAGATGAAAGTGAAATTGTACCAAGTGATGCATCTTCTGCAGTCAATGATGACTATATTTTTGATGAATACACTGCATGTACTCCTGATGATTCCATATCCTCTGAACTAAATGCCTATAAAGAACAAGTTGCCATATATGAACAGCGTGTTAAATTTGAACTGACTACCCGTGAGCAGGAGATGGATAACCAAATACGTACATTTATCAAAAAAAGTAATTTTAGGGAGGAAAAGAGCTAAACTCTTTACAAGATAATCTCAATAAAACTGTTAAGCAAAAGCAAGAACTTCAAGAAAATGTAAAAGTGCTTAAACAGGAATTTATGGCTAAGGAATCAAAACTTTTAAATGACTTTTCCAACCTAAAAACTTTGAAAAACAAACTTGAAAACAAACTGTACATACAAGGGAACACCATTCAGACTGCTCACATGATTACTAAGCACAAAGTCTTAAGCGATAAGCACAGTATTCCCCTTGTTGAGGAACCAAATCCCGAGTACGGTAAAAAGGCTAGAGCTGCTCATAAGGTAGTATATGATGGTAATGAGATTCTTAAGCCTTGACAAACTCCATCATGTATAGGAAGCACTGATGAGGATGGAAAATTAGAAGATGCCTCTAGGGAGAAAATGGCAAAGAAGTTAACTGATCCTATGTGTACTAAATATAATATAACGTTTAAACCCCATGATTACACAAAAGAAAACTGGATGTCATTGAATAAGTTTAAACCTCAAACTCAATTGACCCATGAGCAAGTGTTCTGGAAGAAAGATTTAGATAAACAAAAATCGATAACTTTGATTGAGAATATTCCTCCCGATAGGAGAATGCCTCCAACCACGATGTATCCCCAAATACACCCATGCATTTAGTGCCCAGATCTCTTCCCACTCAAAGTAAGACCTTAATCAGCCTATATGTAAAGAATGTTATTTAACTGAAGTCATGCCTTTATTTAAATAATTAAAAGGACAATTTGAAAGTCTTCAAAAAGGCATAGATGCAGAGATTAAAGAAATGAAAAAGATGTTTAATGATATGGAGATTGAGGTCAATGATTATGAACGTGAACTTAAAAGTAATGAAATTGAGAAGAAAAATTTGCATATCTTAAGTGATAACTTGATTTCTAGATGTGTTGCTCAAGATGTGTTTTATACTGTTACGAATTATTCCATTACTGCTTCTCAATTTCATGAAATGTCTGTTGCATTGAAAGTGTCCCATGATCGTATCATTGAGCTTGAAAACACAAATTCAAAACAGCATGAGAAAATTGAACAGGATGATCATGATAACTTGGTAAAACATTTTTCTAAACTGGAAGTTGAATATTTTGCATTACAATTAAAATACCAACATTTCAAAAAAATGTTAAAAACTCAAATGTCAAGACATCCCCGGATGCTCCTGAGTTTGATGCAGTTTTTGAAATAAGAAAACGTGATGAATAGATTCGAGCTCATTGTAACACGATCAAACGTTTGAAAACCCAAATCTCACAATTAAAGGGTGAAAGGAATAATGTGAATGGCTCCCAAATGCCTCCTCCGTTAGATTCTCAGAATTCTCAAAACTTTCATCTTCAAAACATCATTAACGTTTTACAACATGAAAATGAATGTTTTCTAGCTGAAAATGAAAAGGTTAAATTGCATTTCAAAGAGTTATATGAAACGATCAAAGTCACTCGTGACAAGAACAACGAAAAGGTAACTTCTTTGCAAAATGAAATTGAGAATCTTAAGAGTCAGGTAAAAGGGAAAATGCCATTCACCAGTGGTGAGACTGTTGCACCAAAGGTACCTGCTTGTGCTAAATATGCCATGACTGTGAAATACATTCCACCTCATCTTAGGAATAGTGAACTTGCATGTCGAACATATTTTTCGTACCTTAAGGATAGCCTAGAATGTCTCCGTGAGATTGCTGAAGAGGATATGATTGAGAAACCTCTTGATAATGCGATTGGAAATTAAAACGCCCAGATTTTTTTATTATATTTAAAAATCTGTAAACTGTATACATTGATAAAACTAGTGGAAGCGTATTTTCTACATCATACGAGCTTATTCCAAACGTCCCGTTAAAATACTAAACTTTACAAAAATACATAACGATGACTCTTTAAACTTGGAAATGAAGTGGTTCTTGATTTAGGGGCATTCAAGCGATAAAAATTATGGAAATGAGAAGCTCGTTACCTAACCCATGAGCTACACCATTTTAACCCATTACGCCCCATTTAGCATGTACATGGTCTTATCTTGCATACCTATAAAAATATAAAGCGATAACGGTAAGTCTATAAGACTTTGTGAGATAACGAATGTATTAAATCATAAAGCGAACATAAGCATGATCTTTGAATAAGTATATATAGTACTATTCGACTACATGAATCATAATATTAACTAAGCGCATAAGCATGACATCGGTGATTAAATACATGATACACCATGTTCTTGATCGAGTACATAAGCATCTTGAGTGCGTGGTATTGCATAACTAAGCACATACTTAGTGCATAACTAACTTAGTACATAAGCACATAGTGAGTCGTAAAGCACATCTTGTTGAGTACATAAGCACATCTCGACTAAGTGCATAAGCACATCTTGACCGAGTACTTATAGTGCTATCTTGGTGTGTGCATAAGCACATCTTGTTGAGTACTTATAGTACTATACTGGCTGAATACATAACTGACGAGCCATATAAGCATGTTAATCATCCATATAGGATGTCTGAGTTCCAATTTTGGAACATTCACTATTCTAAGGCTCGATTCTCCATTAAGGAGGTCTAAGTTCCAACTTTGTCCGGAACACATGTGTGATCACATAACTGATTACATACTAATAGTACTAAATACATTAAGTAATGCATAAAGTACCATTCTGACTAATTAAGTGCATAAAGCACTTGGCGCGCCTTAAAACCTGCATAAGCATATACCTAATAGAATCTGACATGCATAGTCAGAAGTGCATAAAGCATTTTGCACACATTACTAAACACATATAAAATTCACATATAATTTAAGGTTAAGCTAAATACTTACGCTTGAATATAACATGATACTAAAATCGAATTAATTACTAAAATCGTACTATAACATAAACCAATGATGAGCTATAACTTGATGCTATAGCTGAACTATAATATAAAGCTGAACTACTATAAACAAAATGTTGAGACCGCTATGACAAATAGCTAAGTTTTCGCTATAAATAATATTGAGGTTGGGCCACAACAAACTACTGAGTAAATCGGGTCTACTTAATACTAAATATGGCCAAACAGGTCAACATGATAATTAATATGACCAAACGGGTCAACTTGAAGCTTAATATGACCAAACGGGTCAACTGGGGTCAACTTAATGCTTAATATGACCAAACGGGTCAACATGGATCAACTTGATGCTTAATATGACCAACGGGTCAACTTGATACTTTATATGACCAAAGAGGTCAACATGATACTTAATATGACCAAACGGGTCAACTTGATACTTAATATGACAAACATGTCAACATGAAACTTAATATGACCCAACGGGTCAACTTGATACTTTATATGAGAAAACATGTCAACATGATACTTAATATGACCCAACGGGTCAACTTGATACTTTATATGACCAAACGGGTCAATATGATACTGAATATGACCACACGGGTCATCATGATACTGAATATGACTTCACGGGTCAACATGATACTAATAGGACCACACAGGTCAACATGATACTAATATGACCTCATGGGTCAACATGATACTAATATAACCACACGGGTCAACATGATACTAATATGACCACACGGGTCAACATGTTACTAATATGACCAAACAGGTCAACATGATACTAATATGACCTCACGGGTCAACATGATACATAACTTGCATAGTACTTGAGATATAGCAAGGCATATATATACTAAACACGCTTAATCTACTAAACATGTTAACTGAAAATCCGTTACTCACCTGGGCCGTATAATGTAAGATGAATGATTCTGAATATGCCTCGAACACCTATATCATGATAGATGCACATGTATAATGTTAACACATAACAACTAAGCATGAATATAACATGATAGTGCAAATATAAATGCAACTAAGCACACATAAACTAACTATAATGCATAAACTCATAAACTAGTTATGGCATAAATCTCGCCAAACATGCACTACTATGCTCGCGAACTCGAGCTAAGCTAACCAATTATTATCATTTGGTTATATACTTTCATAACATGGATTATAATCATATAGGCTGAGAACATAAGCTATCATAGCATATAATCACCCGGGACTTGCAAAAACATCATATCATGTCATAATCATCAAAACACTTAACAACGCATTTGCTGATTTTCTGCAGCAGCCTGAAAATGCATCATTTTGGCTCACTTTGCTACTGAAACAGGTCATGCGGCTATTTTTCCATGAAATTATACTATTTTACCTTTCCAAAAAGGTATGGAACGCTCCAAACAGAGCTACGGTCTATCCGGTATGAATTTTTAAAGTTCGGTTTGCTGCACATTTTAAGATCAGCCCTTGCTGTACCAAATCACGTTTTAGACCAACTTAACTACTAAATGAGTGAAAACTTTATGAATAACAGCTGAAGTAGACACCTTAGGCTTTCCAGAAAGTCCAGCCATGATTCAATCCGAGCTTCTATCAATTTTATATGATTTTTCAAACATGACTAATCATTGCTGAAAATTTCAGCAACTTATTTAACATCATATATCACATAAAGGGGTGTTTGGTTCAACTCAATAATCAACATAAACACCTCATAAACATCATAAATGGATCACTAACATAATTCCATCATAAACCCTAATAATCATATGCATAACCCTTGAATCATAAACCATGAATTCATCATATAAATCATGTAATACACTTATTAAACATAACCTCATAACTCATAATCATAAATTAACACATGATTCATTACTTACCTTGAATTGGGGAAGAACACATAAAACCTTGATGCTCCTTAATCCTTGATAAGCTTATCTTTAATTCTTGATTAGGCCTTGTGTAGATTTGATGGAACTTACCATGAACTTGGAATTCTTCAAACTTTTTTGTGAATCGTGAGTGAGGGAGAGGAGTATATCTCTTCTAAACCGACTTATAGTAATTACAAAATATATCTGGAACTTTTTTTTATAGTTTGGATATTTGTCACATTTAGCACTCGTAGTAAAATCGTGTTACAAACTGAATCCAAACTATATATCTCATATTAGTTGCCAAGTCCCGACTACTTATATTATTAATTCCGCCAATAGTGGGACTTTTCTATTTATTCCTCTAATTTACTTGGCATGACCAGTAGGATTTTACATAAATCCGCTAATATTTTATATAAAAAATCGGGATGTTACAGAAATGCATGCTTATATGCCAAACGATCTCAGGAACTTTTAGAATGTTTAATAGCAATATGTCCCAAATCTGGTACTAAGAAAGATAGTGTTGTTGTGCCTTGCTCTATGCCTAAAGCCAAGCATGTAACCTTTGACTTGCCTCCTAGAATCTCAGATCCCAGCACTTCTAGAACAGGAATGCAAAAAGTAGCAAAACCTCCAACTAACGTTCCCATCATTCCCTCTACAGGAGTAATCAGTGACACTAAGGCAAGCAGGTCAAAGCCTCCAGGCAATACAAAGCAAGATAGGACCTCGCAAGCTAAGAGTGATCAAAGGAAGGAAGTAGAAGACCATTCTAGGAACAATAAGTTTGAGTTGAATAAGACAAATCGTGTTGATTCTAGTATTAGCTATAAGCGTACTGTAATTAATTCGAATTCCGCCACTATTTGCAAAACATGTAATGTATGTCTGGTTTCTGGTACTGATCATGAATGTGCTGTGAATGAATTAAATTATATTGCTAAGTCTCCTGTCTCAACTGTCAGAAGTACTAAACAGGTTAAAAATGTCAGAAGACCATGGTGGAAAAAGGTTAAAAAACATTGGAAACCAACAGGAAGAAAATTTAGTAATGTAGGTTATCGATGGATACCTACTGGTCGTAAATTCAGTTTAACTGAATTGTGCCCTAAATTACCTAGATCAATTCCCATTAGGAATTGGATGCCCACTGGTAGAATCATACCTTTAAGAAGTGAACACACTTTAAATAGATCTAATGTCACTACTAGTTATGCATCTTCTTCTAATGATATCATTGTATCTATTTCTGATGTGGGTGTTCCAACCTCGTTCACTAACCAAGTGGAACCCATTCTCACATGGGGATCCCAATTGACCAGTCACCCATTCTTGTCTGTGTTCAACTGCAGACCGTTCAAATCATTCTGTGGTACCTGGACTCAGGCTGTTCCAAGCATATGACTGGAGATCGCTCGCGGCTCATGAACTTTGTGAGTAAATTCATCGGGACTGTTAGATTCGGGAATGACCATTTCGGTGCAATTATGGGATCTGAGAGATTATGTCGTTGGAGATAGTGTAATTTCGTGGTATATTATGTAGAAGGTCTTAGTCATAATTTGTTTTCTGTTGGTCAATTATGTGATTACGATCTAGAAGGCCTTTAGAAAACATACATGCTTCGTTAGAGATCTAGATGGTGTTGAACTTTTGAAAGGAACACGTGGAACCAATTTATACACCATCTCTATCGAAGACATGATGAAGTCTTCTCCAATTTGCTTGTTATCAAAGGCTTCGAAAACAAAAGTCCTGGTTATGGCATCGTCGTCTCAATCACTTGAACTTCGGCACCATTAATAATCTTTCTAGAAAGGACCTTGTAAGAGGCTTACCTAGATTAAAGTATGAAAAGGATCATCTTTGTTCAGCTTGCCAATTGGGAAAAAGCAAGAAA
The DNA here is from genome assembly GCA_022545495.1 of Chrysanthemum lavandulifolium. Lineage (NCBI taxonomy): Eukaryota > Viridiplantae > Streptophyta > Magnoliopsida > Asterales > Asteraceae > Chrysanthemum > Chrysanthemum lavandulifolium. The sequence goes on along the minus strand of CM040246.1, from coordinate 197,738,004 downwards.
TATGCCCATAAACCCAAACCTGCAAACTCAGTTATGGAAGTTCTACATACTCTTCATATGGACTTATGTGGTCCCATGAGTGCAAAGCGATAAATGGGAAGAGATATGTGTTAGTCCTTGTTGATGACTACTCTCGGTTTACGTGGGTTAAGTTTCTTAGGACAAAGGATGAAACTCCATATGTCATCATCAAACTCATCAAACAGTTGCAGGTTCGACTTAAGAAGACTGTCAGAATTATCGAACGGACAATGGAAATGAGTTTGTTAACAAAGAACTAAGTTAGTTTTATGAAAGCATTGGAATCAGCCATCAAAGAAGTGTTCCACGGTCTCCTCAACAGAATGGTGTAGTTGAAAGACGAAATCGGACTCTTGTGGAAGCTGCAAGAACTATGCTAATTTACTCTAAGGTTCCAATGTTTCTCTGGGATGAAGCCATTGCCACTGCTTGCTATACCCAAAACCGTTCCCTTATCCACACCTCTCATGGAAAAACTCCATACGAACTTTTAGACAATCGAAAACCTGATATCTTTTACCTTCGTGTGTTCGGTGCCTTGTGCTATCCAACGAATGATGGTCAAGATTTAGGTAAATTAAGAGCTAAGGCGGACATTGGAGTTTTTGTGGGTTATGCACCAAACAGGAAGGGTTACCGAATCTACAACAAAAGAACCCGAGATATCATGGAAACTATTCACGTCACGTTCGATGAGCTGTCTGGGCAATTGGCTCCAGGACAATCAAGTTCTGGACCCGCATCTCAACCTTCATTAAATAGTCCTGATTTGTCGTTTTCGTACACAAGATATTTTCCAAAGAAATATAAAGGTATGTATTTTCCCGGGTCATTTTCCCAGCGAGTGATGAATGGAGTTTAACAACTCACGTCGCGTGCTTCGGGATTCGAATGGGGAAAAAGAATTTTGGGTGATTTCTAATCTACGGTGCAAGGAATAATAAGGGAAAGCAATTAAAACTACTGGATCAATGATTCAAACAAGTAAATACGACTAAGTATGCAATTTGAAACTAAAAACGCGATAAACGTAATTAATAAAACGCGAATAAAATGCAACTACTCTAATTTAAACTCGTAAAAATGAAATTCTATTTTTCTACAGCTAAGAATGATATTTGAAAATTATTTGTGAATTAAAACTATTTTTTTGGTTTTTTCTTGATTTATTTTGAATTAAAAACTAATTTTAAACATTTAAAATAGATCTAAAATACTAAAAATTAGGAAAACATGCAATAAAATTACAAAACTATTTTTCAAAAATCTTAAATGACTAAACAGAATTTTAGAAACTGGAATCACATTTTTTTGACTTTTTCTCAATTTATTATGAATTTAATACTATTTAAAACTAATTAAAATGCTAGAAAATCTATTTTAACTAAGAAAATTCAGGAAAAATACTTTTATGACTTTTGAATATTCTAAACTAAGAAAATTGAAATTGTATTTTTATGAGCTTTTTCTAATTTATTTGGATTAAATGCTATTTAAAAATGCTAGAAAATGACATAAAATGCAGAAAAAATAGCAAATAAGCTGAGAAAATTATGAAAACTTCCAGATAAGTATAAAATAATACTAAGAATCCATGAAAAATAACAGAAACAGCTAACTATGGTAGATTAAGCAAATGGGCATGAAACTGATGAAATAAGCATATGAAAATAAGCAATAAGCTACCTATAAGCTAACTAAAGCTCAAAATGACCAAAACTAACTGATATAAGCCTTCTGCAACTGAATTGAACCTAAATAGCACAAGCTAGAGGCATAAAAGCTACATGTCATGTTCTAACTCTACTATGCCAAACGGCCCTAACTAGCTACTTTAAGCCTAGATTAAGCTAGCTAGAAAAATTCCTAAAAATTAACTAAAATGACCAGGCAGTAGACAACCAACCAAAGAGCTAGAATCCAGAATTTCATCTAATTTGGCCTTATATTGAAGGAATGAAAAATCAAAACTATAACCTATTTGAACATTATTTGGAATTTTTGACTTTTGATGAAAATTTGCAAGTTTGACTTATATGAACTTTGATTGATCAAATCTGATTGTAAATGATACTAATAACTGAACTAACACCTAATTAAGCTGATATTACTAATCCTAAACCTCTATGCAAAATGCAAGCAACTGATTCAAACAAATCTGAGCTTAAGGACAGTTAACATGCAATTTTGACTTACAGTGATTGTAATTGCAAATAAGTGACCAAAATGATTATTACTAACCTAAATAAGACTAAACTACTAGAACTTAACCACTGAAAAGCACTAGACCTCAAAATTGATGCCTAAACCAAACACTAGTTAAGAATTTCAACTCAAAATGCAAAACCAAGCCTAACTAGTCCTCTATTCGGTTTCATATGCTAAAGTACAACTTAAATGAACCAATCCTAACATTAATATCCTACTAAACTAATCTAATGAATGATATGCGATTATGCGATGAAACAACTAATGACAGCAATGATCTATAGTTAAAACAGAAATTATATCAAACAAAATCAAACAATTAACCAGTAATTATTACTACTATAATGCAGATTCAAGATAGAGACAGAATTAGAACTTACAACAGGTCCAACCACAATGGTTTGTTCTTGATATCAAAGAACCACTAACCTAAACCATTATATCAACCTCAAATTACCAAAATCAACCCATATCCAAGGCTATCTCAGCAACATAGAACAAATTACCCATGATTCTGCAATTTTGACTTTTATTGACTATATGCTAAAACTGATTTTAAGAAAACTTAAAGAAGTAATCAGCTCATACAAGCTTATAGAGGCTTGTGTGAGCTTAATGAAACAGTAACTTCACCTTTTAAACGACAAAAAACTGAAAATGATTAATTGAGATGTAACTTTTCAAAGTAAAAACGTACAATTCATTAATCAAAGAAGAATTACTAATTGAGATTACAAAGTATTTTGAAAACCAATTAATAAAACATTAAATTGACAAGAAAAACATAAATGGTAACAATTTCTCTAAAACAGTGAAAAATTGGACAGTTTCTACAATGTGAAGGAATAGGTATTTATAGCTGATGAGGGAGCTTGGGTCTTGATTTGAGAAGCTTCTGGGAGTCTAATCATAGCCATTGATCAATCCTTGCATCATCTCTCTTAATCACAGCCATTGGATCAAGGATATGAGGTGTCTTGGCCAATGAGAATCCTTCGTTTGTCCACCCTAGCGATCCACATGCTGTCACACTCTGACACGTTGTCAGACCTTTCTAGAAGCTCACTTAAGTGGGGTGAATTGAGTGGGAGCAGGGTAAAAGGTGGGAGGTGGTAAGCAAGAAAGATGGGTGGGATTTTGGGCGCGTTGGTGTTTATCTCGGGTGGATTTGTTTATATTTATTTGACTTGAGGAAGGGGTGTTGACGGTTAGTAACTAATAGTATACGGGTTAGGATTGGGTAATAGTTTGACCTTACCGTAATTAATTGAAATGCGTATGGACTTGGACCATGGGATAGTTGGGCTTTTGGTTCTATTTATTTTTCTTGGACTTGGTTGGTTAAAGATAGTACCCAAATTAACATAAGGACCATTATTGTAAATTTTGTGAAAACCAAGGACCAAGGTGTAAATGTGAAAGTTAAGGGTGAAAAGTGAAAGCTTGGTAAAGTGAAAGGTGTTATGTGAAAACTCCCAAATCATGTCCCGAACTCCGTAATTTAATCTTTTGAGCATCAAAGTCCCAGAAATAGCATCCCGGCATCGAATTTTGCGCTCTTCTTTCTCTCGTGCTCGGTTTTTCTTCGGTTTTGGCTTCTTTTTGTCTGTTTTGTCTCATCCGAACATGCACATGCATAAACTCAAGAAAACAACAAATATTAGCAATAAATGGCTCTTTCTTGGTTATTTTGGGTTTATTTTGATAAAGAAATGATATGTGTTTTAGCACATATCAAAATACCCCAGACGAGACCATTGTCGTGTCCCCACGCAATGCAATCAACTCACGCTTCTAAAACCAATGATTACAATCTCTTTCTAAATACTAAACCTATGAGAATTAGCAAAGATTCCTCAAAAGAGATTAAGAACCCTTAATTCTAAAAACGCCCCATTTACCTTTTATTTCACATGTAGATATTACGATTAAGCACATTCCGGTTTTGAGTGACGGTTTGTTGAACTTTCATGTCGATCAATAACTCTAACATTTTTCAAAAGACACGTTAGGATCACGGAGTAGGAAACACAACTCAGCGTGAAGTGACCATACGGATAGAATAAATCGTCCCTGATTTTTCACAAGTCCCCAAACTCAGTGTAAAATCGAAATCATTGTTAAATATGATTCTAGATGCTAACACTACCCATGGAAGTTACTTGTGTAATTACCTTTTGCTCCCATTTTCCTATTTTCCTCTAGATTTTTTTATTTTTTGTGAGAAATGAATTTCTTCAAGTTTCTCGTTCGATAATTTTATTCCGATAAAGATATAAAGCTAAGTCGCTAATTAGTTATCCATCTTCTCTCAAGAACCATTGTCTCAAAAATGAGGTCCACATCAAAGAATTTTATTCACTTATATTTTGACTTTTTCATTTTTCACTTCATTTTTTTTTTCATCATATATATATATATATATATATATATATATATATATATATATATATATATATATATATATATATATATATATATATATATATATATATATATATATATATATATATATATATTTTTTTTTTTCATTTTGTTTTCATTTTTTCATCATCATCATTTTTTTTTTTTCTTTTGCACTTATACTTTTTACTTATATGAGCTATGAACTACGGAGCTTCACGGGGTAATTCCAAGACTATAGGCTTCATGAAATGAGGATCCCAGTTGGTTAGACCAAGAACCTCACCCAATCCTGGCTAAAGATCCAAGGGTCCGATCTCGAACCGCAGCTCATAACTTTATTTATTACTTATTACGAGTCCTTGATGTGTACCCAATTTTTAAAACAAAGATTCTTTTAAGAAGATAAAGAACTAACTATCACCAAAAACTCAACATCTCTAATTATTTATTCACGGATATGGGGTGAAACAATTTTGTGGGAACAAAAACCATAAGTACCTTGATGGGCTCTAAAGAGAACCAACTACTCCACGCTTAGCATCTAAACTCATAAGTAACTCTATCATTTCTCGATCTCCGCAAATTTAAAATCCCAAGTAATGAGATCCGCGGATGCTTAGCCGATAATTTTAGATTATCTATGGTTAAGGAACAAGCTAGGGCTCAACACGCCCGATCAAGTCGAATTCCATTCCTACTCTCACCAAATGAAAGTCAACAAGGTGTCAAAACATATATTAATTTAGCAAATGCTTCATCAAATAATCTCAAGTCTCGCATTTTAAAGTCACTTATTAGAAACTAGCGAAATCTTGTTTAAGCTTTGCATATTTAAAATCACCTGAGAGACTTGCAAATTCTTGGCCTTGAGCTAGAATCGCATTTTATAGCCTCTTGTCTAAGCAATTAGCAAAGGCTATTTCAAGAAAACATATTTAAAGTAACTTCTAAGATACTCACAAAGACTTTTCAATCATAAAACTAACAAAAGCTTACGAATTTTTTTTAAATTTACTCATTTTTTGCACAATTTTTCATTATCTAAGGAAAAACGGGGTTGCGAGAGTACACGACAAAAAACAAGCAAGTGCGGTAAAATCAAATAGAAGATTACCCACCCCAGACTAAAACGATACATTGTCCTCAATGTTTAAAGGCAAGGGTAATAACGAAAATCAAAAAGCCGTTTATTAAGTATGCTAGAAGATAAACGTTATTCGATAAGATTAGGATATCGGATTTCCATCAGCATCGAACATGAAACTCGAGTGGAGAAAAGAAAAACTTCGAGCACGAGAGTCTTCATATCGGGAAAATCCTAGACAAAAACATCACAAACAACCAAAAACGAGATATTGAAGAGGCTAACCCCTTCATGTCACTTATTAGAAAATAGAAAGAAGATATAGATAAGCATGGGGTGCCTCCCATGAAGCGCTACTGTTTTTGATCACCGAGTCGCTAGCCTGACTCGCCTCAATTCATTTGTCCTTGGGAAACAAGTGGGAAGGATACCGGATCAAAATGGTATCCTCACTTCGAAGGGAAAGAGAATGGGTGGGTTGGGAGGGGAAGAAAATGTCGGGCTCAAGCACATAAGGGATAACTTCTCCCAAACTCACATGAGTTATATCAAGAAAGAATGATCCATCATCCGGCGGTTTTGCAGGTGGACGAAGGGATGATGGATAGATAAGAGAATACTCCAAAGAAGTCGGGAGCTCATGGTAAGGGATAAGATGTGTAGGCTCAACAACGAAGGCATCCATCGGAGGATCCTTATCTCGGAAATTGTTTTCAACAAAAATCTCATCAATGCATATCCCAGGTTTAAAGATTTTGTCTTCACATGCGGGCTCAACGGGATAAGTGATGGTGGACTCATCAAAGATAGGAGAGTCAAGATAACCATCAAGAATAACCATATCCCCCTTGGGGTCATGCACGACATCCTCAATACCCGGTGGTATCAAGTCCTCAATAGCATCCTCAATGATCGGGTCATCAACCGGAGTTTCGGAAATTTCGTTCAAAACTTTGCTCATATCAACATCGAAGTTGAATCGCTCAAGGATCGGAGGATAAACGTCATCAGTAGTGGGACTGCCACTAATCTCTTCATCAAATAGGAAAGTCTCAAACTCGGGCGAGAAATCACTATCTTTAGTGGAGATAGGATCCGAACTTGAATTGTCGTTTAAGGCTTCAATCTTAGAAATGAGAAGATGGACATTCAACAATGTTTTACGTAGTACTTCATCCTCGATCTCTATATTATCGGGCTCAATCTCTTCATCTTCTGGCTCAAAATCATTTACTTCTTCTATGTGAACGGGCTCAGAAGGTAAATCGTCGACGAAATCGATGTCTCCATAAGAATCATTATCGGAATCGGAGGACATCTCACCATGATCGCTCGAAATATCAAGAGAAGGCTCACAAATATCATCAACAACCTCGGACTCAATTGGGATTGGGATAAGGATCTCAACACTAGTCTCTTTCGTTTCCGGAATGATACTAAGATGCTCATCCCCCATTATGAGAGAGTCAATGGGTTCAACAATTTTTGAAGAAATAGAATCATCGACCTCTTCCAAAAGAACGTCACTTCTCTCAACCGGTGTGAGTGAAGGGGAAGAGTCGGAAATGAAAGGCTCAGAGATGAAAGAGGGATCGTATTTTGAAGATTCCTGAGATGGGACACGTGGTGTGCTCTTAGAGCTAGCAATTTCCACCACTTCCGTTGTGGTCTCCGGTTCTTTCTGTTTAGTGATCATTTTAAGCTCATAATTTCGTTCTGTTTTGTTGTAACTTGACCAACTCTTGACGGTGAATCGGGAAAGATAAGGATCGATTCTAGAATTCTTTGTATTAGAGTCAAGAGTACAAACGGGAGTTACCTCGGGCTCAGGAATATGTTCCATCTCCCTCATCGGAGAGGGAGTAGGAATCGAGGGTTCATCAAGCTTATATTTCAAAATTTTTGATAATGCTTCAAGTTTCTCAATGTAACACCCCAACCCGACAAGGGTAGAAGTGTCACATTCTGGTGTCATATCAGAACATACAAATAAAATCTTACAAGCGAAAGCCTTAAAGAATAAGGTACCAAGTCATATAGACGAATGACTTACAAGGAAAATACAAAATCCAATATGTCTAAAATGAAATCTCCAAACAATAGCCCAACAAAATAAATCCAAATGATAAGGTATCTAGGGTTGGTCCACTCAAATAATCCAACTCTCACCCATCAAAGCCCATCTTCAAACCTAACACCGCCGCAGAAAAGAAATGCGGTGAGCTTAAAAAGCCCAAAGAATGGATATAACAAAACGAAAGCTAAATAAAATCTGAAATGCGAAATGAAACAAAGGAAACGGATAACAAAGTCGCAGCGAAATGAGAACAATGAGTCAATGAGGATCCTGCAGAACACAATTATACAAATACCCAAAACGAACAGATAACAAGGAGAAAGAAGCAAAGCAAAGCAAAGCAGCGAAGACATATAAACAAGCACATACAAACCAGACATACAAGAACTGAAACATAAGCAAACATAGCAGGCGTAGCATCCACACAACGTATATGTCATACAATCCATTCAGGAATTCAAAATACATACAAGCCAAACAGATATCTACAGGAACGCGGAAGCAATTAATTAATCAGTGAGCATGGCAATTCACACAGGTCAAAACTCTTAATTGAAGACATGATCAGTATCATAACGGTAGTCAAAACATGGCAGTCACAAGTAACAAGTAGGAATACAGTAAGAACACTATAATTAAATGAATTAAATACATAGCAGGGCAATTAAACAAGTTAGCAAGCTAGACTTCATAAATTGAACCATTTACCCAATCAAACCGTAGCATAAACAGAAATGCAAACATGGCAGATCAACAACAAGCAGCTAGGGACACCACGGATAGTCATAGTCCACGAGATTAATCGAACGAGGTACAAAAGATAAACAGATCAACAATCGGTTTCACACAAGCACGGTTACCAGACAAATCAAAGGATCACATAACAGTAAGATAGCATATCATCAGATGACAACAGTAAATCTTATATCGCATACATACATATCATACGAGTAATCGGTGAGCGATAAACATGAATATCATAATCAATCCAATGACATATAATAACCCGACGTGAATGGAACCATAGTCCGAAGTAACAGAATGAAAGTGTGACGATCAATGTAATGAAGTATCTATATCTTGGTAAAAGTGAATCATATAAGGGTATTGAGTAATGAACAAGTAATACAGATTATGATGCGTTGGGGAATACGGAAGGTACAATATAGGTGTATCAATAGTGTAAGGTCTGTCCGACATCTATCCCGAGCCAACAAAACAAACCATATCAATAGTGGCAATAGCACCAAGTAACCAATAGTAGCCATTGTATTCGGAGGGTGACCTCGGAATACCAAACCAATAGGAGGAGACCTCGGAACCAATGGAGTAGCTAGCTCCCAAAATGTGAGGGGTGTATTGCACACACGCACCGCATCACCAAAACATATCATATCATATCATATCAAATACAAATCAAAACAAATCTAGGATGCATCCATACGCCTGCAAAACAATAGTGGCCATACAATATATCCAAGCGCATAATCAATACAAAATAGGGACGGTGTGGAACATCACTCAACCACACTAAAGTCATGCCATTGGTGCATCAATGACACGGACATGGAACCCCATGCCTAGTTAATGGCTGGGGTATCAACTGACAGGTCAAAGTGTACAGTATAGAGGTCAATCAATATCAAAGGTCCAATATTAGCAATTCACAAATCCAATCAATAATCCAATATCAATGGTTTAATTATCAAAGGTTCAATAGCAAAGGATCAATATCAAAGGTTCAATAGCAAAGGGGGTCAATAGCAAATATTCAATATCAATAGTTCAATAGCAGAGCAAAGGTTCAATATCAAATTGGCAAGAGGTCAAAGATGTAAAGAGATCATGAGAAACCTTATGAGAAAGGTCAGAATATCTGTACCTTAATCGAAGCAAGCCAAATAGGAAAGTAAGGTCACACGATGAATCAATCTTGCCGCCCGGAACCTATATGAATTAGATACGCTTATTAAGATCGGATTACTCATTTTTTACGGCTTTCCATTTTAGCAGTTTTTTTCCTCTTTTAGAACTTTCTATTTTAGGCAGGTTTCCATATTTAGTAACTTTTCAAAAGTAACTCTTCGTATTTTAATAAGTTTAGGTTACAAATGCTAATTAAATAAAATTAAGTCTATTAATAATAATTATCATGGTTTAGGGTTTAAAATGTAGATAATCCAAAATTATGGTTTAAAGTGTAAAAATATCAAAGCCTAAAGTTCCAAGTGACAAGTAACTAAACTTCAAAATTCAATATTATTTTTATGATAGTGTAAGGTTTATTTTGTCAATTTATAAAAGTTAAGGGTTTGCATGCGACACTTACCAAAGCTTAGGGGTTAACATGTAAATTTAGTTTTAATAAAAGAACTCTATGCTACGAAATACATACTTCCATATTTGCATGTGATATCGACCCGACACGGTCCGACAGTAAAGCCGTGACGTATTCGAAACACGACCTTGGTACGACTACGATACCGAGACTCGACCCGAGTATTCACACACGAACACACCCCTTTTTAAATCCGACATACACGCACCCATACTACTTCATTATTCGAAATTCCCATCTCGATACTAAACATCCCGAGACAAGTACTCACATACGAACCCACCTCTATAGAACCCGAACCAAACGCGACCCTCGAAGCTACTCATTCCATATTACGTGTCGAAACCTAACCTTAAGCCAACCCTCACCACGACTCCATGATGTTCTTAGGTCGAGACCCCCTCATGGCCACACAAATCCATTAGACCCAAGTTAAACCAAAACGAGACCTTTTTGATGATTCAAAACAGCAAAACACTATATGGTCGAATTGCATTGTTATCCCCTTCAAAATTTATGTGATCACAGTATACTTCATGTGACTAGTCTTATTATATGATTACATGCATGCATCCCTTATTTTATTCGAACCCAACAAAACCAATATGTTCACGTGTTTGTATTACATGATGTTATATATGTTGTGAGTATGTGAGGTCAACAGAATTCAAAACAAGGTTATATGTATGTCGACATGAAGGACTTCTCATTCAATATTTTATGTGTCAAGTTTCATGGTTTTGGGTAACATAATATTTGGCGTGTATATGCTTCATACGTATGACCGATAACATGAAACAAACGAGGTTTATCGAGACGTGAAAATGACCAGAAAAGTACCTTGTAGCGTGAGGAAAGAAGGAGGAAACAAGACCAAACAAGGCCAACCAATACTCCTTGTTGCCCAGCAGAAACCCACGACAAGTAAGCAGTCCAAAACCCACGACAACCACCAGGTCCTTCGCACCAATCTCACAATCACAGCTGCTACTAGATGCCTTGCAAAGTTTCGTTGGAATCACCCTTGTGGTTGACAGAAAATGGAAGAAAGAATAGGGTTGCCGTCACTTGATGTTTAGGGTTTCATGTGCGTTTTATTTTGAATGTGAGATATATGAGAAAGGTAGGTAAATAAAATGAGATCAATGGAATTAAATGGCATTAAGGATGCGTGAGTTTGGCCGAGAAAAAGGGGAAACCAAAATAGATTTTCCAACTTTCCTAGTTACAATTGATGGGCTTTAAATTTGAAGTATAATGCCTTAGAAATATTATGTAAATTGGCCCATGTGGTATTATAAAGTGTAGTATGAATTTTAGATGAAAGTGTAAGTCGATCTTGCTTATCTTGTACATTATGTCGGTTATTTATACGTTACGTTATAATGAACTTAATGAGTTTGACGTAATTTTTTTTCGTATTTCATAAATATTAAATTCGAGGGGTATAATGGTCTTTTCACACGCTTAGGATTTTTAGGGTTTTACACTCAATGTCGTTAATAAAAGCACGACTTTCAAAGAAATCGTCTCCGTAACTCTCGGTGGGTTCTTCGGGTAGCTCCGAAATGGTGTGATCATCTTCCATAACTTGAACGGGTTCTTCATTAACACATTGTCGAGCTTGAATCAGACTTAAGAGAGTTCTACACATACATTCAATGTTGTTTTGATGTTGCTCAAATCTTTCTTCAAAATCGATGGAAACGTCCTCGATAACCCCGGTGGGTTCTTCCAAAGGGCAACACATACAAGATTCGCGATAAAATCCACACACTTTGCAAAAACAACGTTCACAAAGTGAATCATCTTTTAACAAATCTCTACAATTAAAGCAATAAGGTTGATCGAACGAAGGGTATTCGGAGAAATTTTGAGAATTATTGAAAGAATTAGGGCATAGATGATTATAACCCCGATAATCATTTCCCAAACGTCCGGTACAACCATAACAGATAAAATCGAAAGACTCCATGAGAATTAATCATAAAAGAGGGATAAGAGGAAAGAATTATCAAATCAGAGGGTAAAGAAGAATATTTTTGGGTTTTTGATAAAAGCAAACATAAAAGGAAAATAAATTTTGAAAAGGAAAATCTTTTTGGGTTTTTAATAAAAGAGATATTTACAAAAACAAGACGATAACTTCTCGGGGAAGGATCTTCAAATGCACGCGAATCGAGACGGAATACGAAAACTCACTACATGCCCTCCCCGGCAACGGCGCCATTTTTTGATTTTGTCGTTTTCATACACAATATATTTTCCGAAGAAATACAAAGGTATGTATTTTCCCGGGTCGTTTTCCCAACGAGGGATGAATGGAGTTTAACAACTCACGTCGCGTGATTCGGGATTCGAATGGGGAAAAAGAATTTTGGTTTATTTCTAATCTACGGTGCAAGGAATAATAAGGGAAAGCAATTAAAACTACTGGATCAATGATTCAAACAAGTAAATACGACTAAGTATGCAATTTGAAACTAAAAACGCGATAAACGTAATTAATAAAACGCGAATAAAATGCAACTACTCTAATTTAAACTCGTAAAAATGAAATTCTATTTTTCTACAGCTAAGAATGATATTTGAAAATTATTTGTGAATTAAAACTATTTTTTTTGGTTTTTTTTTGATTTATTTTGAATTAAAAACTAATTTTAAACATTTAAAATAGAGCTAAAATACTAAAAATTAGGAAAACATGCAATAAAATTACAAAAATATTTTTCAAAAATCTTAAATGACTAAAAAGAATTTTAGAAACTGGAATCACATTTTTTTGACTTTTTCTCAATTTATTATGAATTTAATACTCTATAAACTAATTAAAATGCTAGAAAATCTATTTTAACTAAGAAAATTCAGGAAAAATACTTTTTATGACTTTTTGAATATTCTAAAACTAAGAAAATTGAAATTGTATTTTTATGAGCTTTTTCTAATTTATTTGGATTAAATGCTATTTAAAAATGCTAGAAAATGACATAAAATGCAAAAAAAATAGCAAATAAGCTGAGAAAATTATGAAAACTTCGAGATAAGTATAAATGATACGAGAATCCATGAAAATAACAGAAACAGCTAACTATGGCAGATTAAGCAAATGGGCATGAAACCGATGAAATAAGCACGTGAAAATAAGCAATAAGCTACCTATAAGCTAACTAAAGCTCAAAATGACCTAAACTAAGCGATATAAGCCTTCAGAACTGAATTGAACCTAAATAGCACAAGCTAGAGGCACAAAAGCTACATGTCATGTTCTAACTCTACTATGCCAAACTACTCTAACTAGCTACTTTAAGCCTAGATTAAGCTAGCTAGAAAAATTCCTAAAATTAACTAAAATGACCAAAAGAGACAACCAACCAAAGAGCTAGAATCCAAATTTCATCTAATTTTGCCCTATATTGAAGGAATGAAAATCAATACTATAACCTATTTGAACATTATTTGGAATTTTCGACTTTTGATGAAAATTTGCAAGTTTGACTTATATGAACTTTGATTGATCAAATCGATTGTAAATGATACTAATAACCGAACTAACACCTAATTGTCGATATTACTAATCTTAAACCTCTATGCAAAATGCGAGCAATCGATTCAAACAAATCCGAGCTTAAGGACGCTTAACATGCAATTTTGACTTACGATGATCAGAATTGCAAATAAGTGACCAAAATGATTATTACTAACCTAAATAAGACTAAACTACTAGAACTTAACCACTGAAAAGCACTAGACCTCAAAATTGATGCCTAAACCAAACACTAGTTAAGAATTTCAACTCAAAATGCAAAACCAAGCCTAACTAGTCCTCTATTCATATTTCATATGCTAAAGTACAACTTAAATGAACCAATCCTAACATTAATATCCTACTAAACTAATCTAATGAATGATATGCGATTATGCGATGAAACAACTAATGACAAAGAATGATCTATAATTAAAAGTGTAAATTATATCAAACAAAATCAAACAATTAACCAAGAATTATTACTACTATAATGCGATTCAAGATAGAGGCGAATTAGAACTTACAATGTGTCCAACCACAATGGTTTGTTCTTGATATCAAAGAACCACTAACCTAAACCATTATATCAACCTCAAATTACTAAAATCAACCCATATCCAAAGCTATCTCAAGAACATTGAACAAATTACCCATGATTCGCAATTTTGACTTTTATTGACTATATGCTAAACCGATTTTAAGAAAACTTAAAGAGTAATCACTCATACAAGCTTATAGAGGCTTGTGTGAGCTTAATGAAACAAGAATTCACCTTTTAAACAACAAAAAGCGAAAATGATTAATTGAGATGTAACTTTTCAAAGTAAAACGCATAATTCATTAATCAAAGAAGAATTACAAATTGAGATTACAAAGTATTTTGAAAACTAATTAATAAAACAGTAAATTGACAAGAAAAACATAAATGGTAACAATTTCTAAAACAAAGGAAAAATTGGACAGCTTTCTACAATGTGAAGGAATAGGTATTTATAGCTGATGAGGGAGCTTGGGTCTTGATTTGAGAAGCTTCTGGGAGTCTAATCATAGCCATTGATCAATCCTTGCATCATCTCTCTTAATCACAGCCATTGGATCAAGGATATGAGGTGTCTTGGCCAATGAGAATCCTTCGTTTGTCCACCCTGGCGATCCACATGCTGTCACACTCTGACACGTTGTCAGACCTTTCTAGAAGCTCACTTAAGTGGGGTGAATTAAGTGGGAGCAGGGTAAAAGGTGGGAGGTGGTAAACAGTAAAGATGGGTGGGATTTTGGGCGTGTTTGGTGTTTATCTGGGTGGATTTGTTTATATTTAGTTGACTTGAGGGAAGGGGTGTTGACCGGTTAGTAACTAATAGTATACGGGTTAGGATTGGGTAATAGTTTGACCCGGCTGTAATTAATTGAAATGCGTATGGACTTGGACCATGGGATAGTTGGGCTTTTGGTTCTATTTATTTTTCTTAGACTTGGTTGGTTAAAGATAGTACCCAAATTAACATAAGGACCATTATTGTAAATTTTGTGAAAACCAAGGACCAAGGTGTAAATGTGAAAGTTAAGGGTGAAAAGTGAAAGCTTGGTAAAGTGAAAGGTGTTATGTGAAACTCCCAAATCATGTCCCGAACTCCGTAATTTAATCTTTTGAGCATCAAAGTCCCGAAATAGCATCCCAAGATCGAATTTTGCTCTCTTTCTCTCATGCTCGGTTTTTCTTCGGTTTTGGCTTCTTTTTCTGCTTTGTCTCATCCGAACTCAGACATGCATAAACTCAAGAAACAAAGAAATATTAGCAATAAACGGCTCTTTCTTGGTTATTTTGGGTTTATTTTGATAAAGAAATGATATGTGTTTTAGCACATATCAAGTCCCATTAGTTCTTCTGTTGTACATAATCCCTCTCCAGCAGTTCCATATGTACCTCCTTCTGAAGAAGATTTGAAGAAATTGTTTGATCCGATGTTTGATGAATACTATGAACCTCTTGTTAATGATCAATCTACTCCATCAAAAATGGCGGCTCCTAATCCAGTGATCACAGATGACCCATCTGTTTCTGTGTCCCTAACTCAAGAAGCGCCTGCTGCAGATCACTCGTCATCATCCTCAAATCCTCAAACCTTGAGTGTACATCATGGAATTGCTTCTATCAATTACGATGGAGATAATCCCTTTGCCACTCCAGAAGATGCACCATTTGAAAACGTATTTGCCCCTGATCCAACACCTGAACCATCATCATCAGAGGATCCAAATTTTGCTACATCAGTTCCTCATCACCAACCACATGAACATCTCAGTAAATGGACTCATAATCATCCATTAGACAACATCATTGGGAATCCCTCTCGTCCGGTATCCACTCGTAAACAACTTGCCACAGATGCCTTATGGTGCTTCTTCAATTATGTATTATCAAAGATTGAACCCAAAGATGTCAAAACAGCTATGTCTAAGGACAGCTGGTTCAGTGCTATGCAAGAAGAAATCCATGAGTTTGATCGTCTTGATGTTTGGGAATTAGTACCTACTCCAGACCGTGCTATGATTATCGCTCTTAAGTGGATCTTCAAAGTGAAGCTTGATGAACACGGAGATGTTCTGAAGAATAAGGAAAGACTTGTAGCTAAAGGATACCGACAAGAGGAGGGCATTGAATTTGAGGAATCATTTGCTCCGGTTGCACAAATTGAAGCTATCAGAATCTTTCTAGCTAATGCTGATAGCAAGAATATGGTGGTTTATCAAATGGATGTAAAGACTGCTTTTCTTAATGGAGATCTCAAGGAAGTAGTCTACGTCAGTCAACCCGAAGGTTTTGTGAATCCTGAGCATCCTACTCATGTCTATCGTTTGAAGAAGGCTCTTTACGGGTTGAAATAAGCTCCAAAGGCATGGTATAATACACTGTCAAAGTTCCTCTTAACTAAGGGATTCTCCAAAGGAGCAGTTGATCCTACATTGTTCACCAGAAAGTCAGGCAAACAGTTAATTCATGTTCAGATTTATGTTGATGATATTATTTTTGCCTCGACCGACCCTAAAGAATGTGATCGTTTATCAATGGAAATGGGCTCCAAATTTCAAATGTCGATGATGGGACAAATGTCATTTTTCTTGGGATTACAAATTTCACAAAGTCCAGGAGGCATTTTTATTAATCAATCTAAATATGCTAATGACATTTTAAATAAATTTGGATTTGATTCTTGTGACCTCGTTGACACTCCCATGGTGGAGCGTACAAACCGGATGAGGACCACTGTGGATCATGGTTGATCAAACAAAATATCAAAGTATGATTGGATCCCGATGTACCTCATACGATGAGACTCGCTATTTTGTTCGTCAGATGCATGTGTACTAGTTACCAGGCTAAGCCTACCAAAAAGCACCTTGAAGCGGTTAAACGGGTCTTTCGGTATCTCCAAGGAACCATTAACATGGGTCTTTGGTATCCGAAGGACACCGATATGTCACTAACAGCATATGCAGATGCAAACCATGCAGGGTGTCAAGATACTCGTCGAAGCACGTCAGGTGGTGCTCAATTCTTGGGAGATAAGTTAGTAAGTTGGTCTTCAAAGAAACAAATGAGTACATCTATATCCTCTAAGAGGCGGAATACATAGCCATGTCATCTTGTTGTGCTCAAATCCTATGGATGAGATCACAACTATCTGATTATGGCTTTGAATTCAACAAAATCCCTCTGTATTGTGATAACAAAAGTGCCATTGCCCTCTGCTGTAACAATGTTCAACATTCAAGGGCAAAACATATCGACATTCGACATCATTTCATCAGGGAACAAGTGGAGAATGGTGTAGTGGAACTATATTTTGTGAGGACTGAATTTCAGCTAGCAGACATCTTCACCAAAGCTCTTCCTAGAGAACGTTTTGAGTTTATCCTTCCACGACTTGGACTTAAGGGTCTTCAACCAGAGACACTCAAACGTCTTCAAGAGGAAGACGAGGAGTAAAGGTGTTTCTTCATCTATCAGTGTACATATTATTTAAAAAAAATAATAATAATAAATAAAAAGAGCAAAATACAAAATTATAAAACCCTCAAAAAAGAAAATAGAAAAATATAAATTTCAAAATCCATAAAAATTTGAAAAACTTGAAAACGTCCAAAAATATTTTTATTTATCATGTTTTCTCCTTTCGATAACATATGCGGTCTTAGAGTTGTCATTCAAAGAATGGCACGGGTCTTTAGATGAAGTTCGAACGGTTGTAATTATTTAAAAAAAAATGGGATGGAGAAAAATGATAGTTTATTGTCATTTCAGGCAGTAACCAGTTTTAAAAGAAAGAACAGATCCATGCTTAAATTAATTTTTGAAACATCATGCTCTGATTCTAATTACAAATGTTTGTCGCCAAAAAGACAAATGATTCCATCACAAATATTTTTTCCTTCTAAATATTCTTCTGAAAAATATTTGCCATCTAATGAAAACAAAATTGCTTTGAAAATAACTCGAACAAAATTTTTGAAAATCATCTGGACTTATCATTTGTCAAAATCTCTATCTCTCAATCAACAACTTATGTCATTGATTGAGGGGGAGAATGATTTCAATTAAATCACAAAGTTATTTTTCAAACAATTGGTACGTAATCGAGCAAGGCTATTGTTGTGTTTTCGTAAGATATTTAAGCATGTTTAATCATTGGAGTTCAAAGTCTCTGAATTTGATCCTTATCAGTTAAATGTTTTAAAAGCAAGTCACAATTCTCCTCAAAAGCTCTCAAAAACAATTTAAATCAATAGAGATCACAAATCTCAATGGTTTTGAAAATTGTGATCGGGGTAGAATTTGTGATTTAAATTGAATATAATCTGATAATTCGATAAGTGGTTTAGAAATATAAAAACAAGCTCTCCTCCCTACAAGTGCCAAACGATTTCAAATTTTCCATACACATGTTAAGGGGGAGCAACTATCTTAAACCAAAAGGATTGAAACGTGATTGAGCTTTATCAAAGTGCAGGTTTCCTCTAATATGTGCAAAACTCTTTCGAATCTCGATGCACATATTGAGGGGGAGCAATCTTTTGAAAACCACATCCTTTCCCAAAATATATTCAACAAAGTACTTAAAATACTAAATCTGATCGGGAAAGTGATGTTGATTATTTTAGAAAATGTTGGTCAAAGAATTGAGTCTTTCATTCTCAACCTAAGATTTCAAAAGTCCTCTTGCCTCTATATGCTAAAATGATTTCAAATACTTGAAGCACATGTTGAGGGGGAGCATTTCTAAAATATCAAAAACAATTAAGGTACATAACGTTTTGATTTCATATCACAAGTACCTTGATTGATTTTCAATTGCTTTCGAGGCGGAATGAACAATATCAAAAAGACCGACCATTTTAATTTATGCATGGTGATATAAGGATGGTTAGGTTAGGTATTCGTTCCCACGATCCCTCCAGAGCCGGAGGGATCTACCAAGGGATTATCCACTAGTTAGTGTAGAAGTCCTTAGGTATGATGGAAAAAGGAGAAAAGTGAGAAATGGGAAGAGTGCGGGCTGAAATAGAGCTAGAACTGGAATAAACGCAACAAGGTTCTAGTTATGAAATATTGGTAAGCACTGAAGGGGTTGAAGAATGAAAAAGAAATGAATGAGAAAAAGGGTGAAAAGAAATAGCCCTCCGGTATTTCAACCTTAAGGTAGAAACCGGGTTCAATTCATATGCTAATGATGGTTACCAAGGTAACTCCGGTATTGAAGACTAGACGTCATGGACCCAGTGACGCATTGCACTTCAACTTCCCAAACTACTCAAGTTCCTCTTAAAAGGACTTGTTTCATTCTCACGGGGAACCTACATAATCTATCGATTTTCTCTTAGAGATTGTTGATATTGAAGAAGGAGACCCTCTCCCTAGTCTTCGGCATAGGAACCAAATGTGCACTATTGAGTCTAGAGCCAAGAGATCATCAATAAGTCTCATTAGGACACAATCAAAGAAATCTCACTGTTTCACGCATTATGGAAAGTGAGAATATATATCTTAAGAGTCCTACGCATTATCCTTGTGGTATTTCCAGAACATCCGAGTGATATGTTAAATATTCACGATGAAGATGGAAATCCTTCTAGAGCCATCATCAAACAAGCTCTTAGTGGGTGACATGTGAAATCTTGCAAAAGATCAAGCTTGTGACAACTGGACAGAAACAATGGGGAGATTCAATCTTGAATCAACCTTGGTCCAGGAAATGGATTGACGGATACCTTTGAAAAACCAGTCGTTGTGCTCAAAAATTAATTTCCATAGCACATCGACTGTGTATTACATTTTCAAAATCAAAAGGTATTTATGATTGAAATTAGATTTCTATTATAAAACCTTCGTTGTATTGCAAAAATTCTTTCAGATAGGCAATACACGATTGTTTTTCAAACCACTTTTTAATCAATTAGTAAATCTCAATTTGCTGGTTCACTCATTCCATGTTGTCTTCTTTGAGACGTTCCGGTTTGAGAACAACTAGAGCATTGCGAAACCACATCAAGGAGATTCTTCGAATTATACCGATCACGTGCAAGATTTGTAATCGATCAATGGGAACCGTGGGCCGTGTACCTCAATTCAACGAAAAGTGATCAAAGACACTCTCGTGCGATTTATTGCTAACTGTTGTATGCAGGTACACCCAACGTTTGCAGCTGATCATAATTGAGGCGTCAATCCATAGCCGCATGCTCATACATCACATTCATGTCTAAAGGAATCATGATAAGTGCATGTCTTCATCAACGACTCTGATATTTTCACTCCATGCTTCTGCTACGCTGGTGCAAATATCATGAATCAACAAAAGCTTCCGCAACTCTGATGAGAAAAATCATGATCCAGAATGTGAGCATGCCGGTCCAAAAGTCACACCTTCACATGATGGCAACACTACATAGGATGAGTTTGAGATTTATGGTGGCTGATGATCTCAAAACTGGCTCAAATATTCACCAACACGTGGATCAGTTAAAGACTTCCACTTGATTTATCAAAACATGCAGAATATGAAGAATCAAAGACTACAGGCTACTCAGTAAAGAACTTAATCAAGAATCCAAGAACAATCAATATGTAATATCTGTTTGTATTCAATGTAAATTGAGGTGACCTCCCTTAGGGGGAGATTGTTAGGATTTAGAAAATCGTTTAGTTAAAGTGTCGGTCACCTCAAGTATATGTAATCGTTAGAAAGCTCGTAGTCGTAGTCGTTTAGTATTAGTAAGTAGTTTAGTAAGTAACACCGTTGAGGATAGACGGGTCTTTACCCACTGTATGCCTGATCCACAACCCGAAGGAGGGCGGTTATGTTTGTAACATACCCTTTGCCTCACAAGGCAAAGGGTTGGAGCTTTCAATATCATTTTTCTTTGTCTCACTAAGTTCCCTAAACTCTTCCACTTTCTCTCTAAAACCTTTAGTATACGCCTATATATATATATATATATATATATATATATATATATATATATATATATATCTTACTATTCAAAAGTAATACATCAAAGAATAATCACAGTCATGCTCACCATTGGTGGCTTCGACAACTATATATATATATATATATATATATATATATATATATATATATATATATATATATATATATATAGATTGGATCATTTAAAAGTTGATCTCAAGAGAAAAGTGAGAAAAGTAATCTCAACCATTAGATCACCCCTCTTCCCTCTCTTTTCGCATCAAACTACAGGGACCTAATTGTATTTTCCTTCATTCCTTAAGGAGGTTTTGTAAATTCACCCACCCCCCAAACAAATATCCGCCAAAAAATTTTCTAGGGCCAAAAATTTTGTTTGGCCAAAAATTTCCGTCAAATTTTATAAGCATGATGCACCTTTTTTTGGTGCATCACAGTTATAAATTTTAGTTATAACTATGATGCACCAAATTTTATAACCAAGATGCACCCAACGATTGTTACCTAATATGCTCCAATAACTTAGTATACAATGCTCTTTAAAGGGCATTAGTTGTACAACCAGAGATGGAGCTATGGTAGCCATGGTAGCGTCGCATTCTTTGTCATTGGGATAACGCTAGTGCATATATTAACAATCGTGAATTGATGAAAAGTAAGTTAACCACGTGATTAATAAAATGACTCTGAAACATGTTAGGATAATTGATTTCATTGTATATTTAACCATGTGATTAATAAAATAAGCGTGTTGAATCAGTTGAAAATCTCTCTTTTATACACAAAGGTTGACGGTTCTAATTCAAAACTTTTTCTGGAATAAGTTAATAACATATGCGATCTGATTCACCTTTTTATTTTGGTGAATCACAGTTAAAAAAAATTAGTTATAACTATGATGCACCTATTTTTATAATTGAGATGCACAAAAAAAAGTGCATCACAGTTATATGTGTGTGTGTGTGCGCGCGCGCGCTTAAGTAAGGCTCTCACTTGGTTTTCGAGCTAGACAAGTGGACCACATACATCAATAAAATCGATTGTGTAAACCTTATAAATACACACACACATATATATATATATATATATATATATATATATATATATATATATATATATATATATATATATATATATATATACATTATATATAAGAGGAGGCATGCCACATAAAATGCCACTTGGCATCCCATAATGCCATGTCATATTTTCATGTCATCATAATTCCACCTAAGCACACTTTGTTCATTAATTTTGTTTTAATAGTATTATTTAATTAAATTTTCGGAATAATTAAATTTAATAAAAAATTCGGAATTTTTTTAGAAATTTTGCCATTTGCAAGGATTGAACCTAGGGTGTTTGTATCATTAACAAGCATGATAACCATTAGACCAACATATTTCTTGATTATATTTTGCAAAACCAAATATATAAACCTACACAACTAATTATTGACCATTTTTATTAGTTTAAAAAGGAATGTATTTATCTAAAAAATTGTATAGCACATATCCATTCCTTAAATTATAAACTTTAACCTAATCCAGAATTTGCGTTTACAATCACAAAACACACAATACCTCTTGCTCATTGTATTCTCGCAAAACGCGTTTTTTTTTCTTTTTAATTTGATGTTAAAATTATTTTATTCGATATATATATTGTTCTTAAAAATCCCATGGCTTTCTAACCTCAATCATAGGCTATTGAGGTTCAAGTTATTGTTATGTTTCCATTGAACCCGATATTGACACATCTTCATGGAAAACACATCTTTGTTAAAACGGTGAGATAGCAAAATTTCAATTCACTTATGAAAATTAAGCAATGATGATTGCTACTTGTGGTGATCAAAATTTATGGAGGCTGGATTAATGAATACTCATGATGAAGAGACCAGAAAGTTAATCGTATTGCCAAATAATGCTTTTGTTAGTATTGTGTGTTCTAAATCATGGTTTTATTGATCTAACTAAGTTTCTTATTTGTATTTTTGTTGTGTAATATACCAGGTCTTCGGTTACAATTTACGAATGTCGGGGGACTAAATTACCATGCATGCTTGAGTGCAAACGCAGACCCTAACCAATAATGTACGTATGACAATTCTCAGTACATGATTCTGTCAGGATTTCATACTTTCAGGTGCATATATACTTTTATTATGCTTCAGATTTTAGTATTGACGCTAGGTTTCTACATAATATAATTCTTCATTAAAATATCTCGCAGACTTTAGATGGAGACTATCTAAGACCTCCTAAATCCAACAAATGATAACATTTCAATTGTTGAGGATCCAAAACCGGTGATGTTTCGCATCACCGCAACTCGTAGATATATGGAGTCACTACGATTTTATGGAGTTATTAAGGTGGGGAAGCTCATTGAGTCACTTGCTAAACGGATGTCGACCTCATTGTGGAGAGGTTGGTCGGAAAATTATTCGGTATGGTGTGCAATGTGGATTCATGTTTGGTCTATATGAGTTCTTTAAAAAATGTTACACGGATGTGCTTGCTGGTGAAAGACGGAGTGTCACATTTTTCCTCAGTAGTGCATCTACTCAAGTATTTGTTAATACTACTCTTTGTCCATTTGATGAGGTTGTTAATGGTGGTTCTGCACATTCTGACTATGGAATGATCACTCTTCGTGTAACAGATGCGCCTTCAGGTAACATATACCGATGCTTTATCTTTATAAGTTATCTTTTGACACTCCCTAATATGCAATTTCTAAACTTTTTTCGCTTTTTATTATATTGACAGTTTGCAGGGAAAAGAATAAGCACCATAACATATACCAACAAAGTTACTCATTAATACAATGTCATTAAAATCCAAAGAACATAGGTTTCTTTAACTCATTGTCCTCTCATAGAAATTATAGGACTATATATACATTTATTTTGTGTTCTCGGGACATTGGCTTCCGCAAACAGTAACTGTACTTGGATGAGGAGTAACCTGTTTTTACACATTGGATACCGTTGTCTGTAATTTAGTTGATTGGTTCTCAAGTCTAAACACCAACCGCCTATTGGTTTGTCCACAATTTATTTGTTATGCAAAAGACAAAATTTTGATTATTTGTGTAAAATGAATAGATTTGTATTAATAGGTAAGGACTAAGGAGGTTTAAGAAAGCTAATTATTAGTTTTATAAATTTCATCATGATTCTTCAAATCCCATCGTGCATTTTAAAAACGCGAATCCATAACTCTCAAATGGTTCTATATTTCTTGATGACTAAACACAAAGACCTTGATAGATCTTAAGCACTCGGAGATCGTTAGTGTTGCCTATGTAATCACAAGCAAACTAATGGAAGATCTCTACAACTCGTATTGTAGCGGAAAGTAAATACAAGTTATATTAACTAAGAACTCTTTGATCCTCTATGGATCTTTTGATTATAGAAACTCTATGTTTCGAATGTTATACAAGACTTGAAATACTTGAGAAAACTTATCTATTACAAACTATCATGGTTTCTTATATAGGCAAGAAACCCTAATGAGCGCTGACAATTTACGCCCTAATACTAACATAGACTAAGCATGCATCTAGACAAGCATGCAACTAATCATATTGTTTTGTTAATCATCGTGTTTATTCCGAGTAAGCTCTACATAATACGGCGCCAACCTATACATACGGCACCGACTTTTACTCTATAATCGAGCTTATCTCTCCCACGTGGTTCACACTTTCAAGAAGAACACGATATCTCGCTTTAACCTTCTCATCAAGTATAACTTCAGAATCCATTCTTCTTCTAAGAATCTCTTCGCTTCGCAGATGCTTCGCAGTAATCGAGTTTACCTTAATTCCCAACAATCCTCCCTAAACCGGAATTTGACTAGGTTAAGTTCCAGCTTCCTTGATAGATCGATAATGTCGCTGAGGATTGTACCATTTTCCTTTCCAAAGATCCTTCCCATATCTTAAACACTTCGAGCTATGAGTGGCCGTAATCTTGAGGATCAAGAACAAAGATTCGTAAGAAGAACATCTCTATGATGACCGAATCGTGAAACACCGGATCTTTGCAAAGAACATATGACATCATGTACATCAAAACATATAAGTTCAATACTATTCTCATCACTTCCGTGTGTGTTAACTCCCGTGAGAGGTGAATCATTGAAATTAATGGATTTGATGTCTCTTTACCAATAGCCATTACTACCGGAGTAGCCACATGTTTGAGTTCGAAAACTATGGTACATTGATAACCATCTCGATTTATTGGCAAACCAAAGAACCATATAAACGGATTTGTCTTGTCTTTACCGTAGCCGCTTGCTCGTGACTAGTCAATTTTAGAATTGGTGAATTGAGCACCAAATATGGATTCGCTTGCCTTTACCACATGCCATATACATGGGCTAGCCAATTCTTGGATTCCAAAAGGAATAGACCATGGTGAATTGATGACCATACAACCCTCAAGAATGAAGCATGGGCGGTTGCATACCCTATGATTTTGAGCAAACCATTACAATTATCAATGATTTGATGTGTCTTTACCAAAGTCAGCACTTTGGACTAGTCAACTCTTTGACATACACAAGGTACATCCGTGAGTTAAAGACCATCGAATTGGACAACAAACAAACCCGCATAAAAGGTTTTTTTTTTTTTTTTTTTTTTTTTTTTTTTTTTTTAACTAAGAAAAATTTATAAACCGAAAAGCTTAATAATAAGTTGAAAAGGAAAATTAAAACCTAATTTTTATTAAATAAACGCTATCACTATTTTTAAAATGATGTTTTTGTGAGTTTTCTTTTTATGAAAGTCTTTTACTTCTAAAAAATTTAGACAAAAATAGACAAATAACATAAATAATGCAAACTAAAATAAACAAAACAAGGTAGTGCAGAGAGTACCAAGTGTCCTGATATGGATGAGGAAGAGGCCTATTGCAGTTGTTGGAGTTGAGTTTTGATCAATCCCACCAGTGTTAAAGGCATCGCCTTTCATTTCCCACAGATCCGGAGGAATTTCCAATTTCGACTCAAAGATCTTTCCATAAGTCTTTAGGCAAAGGATACTTTCTTTCGCACAACATGCACACAAAGTGATTCCACCCTTAGTCTCAAGCACATGCACACGAGGGAGAGGATAGAATCTCCGTGATGTAAGCTTCCACCGATGTGAGTTTTCCCAAATGGAAGATGCTTTGCTATTGGGAATGTGGGAGTTTAACAGGACTTGAAGATCTCCTGGTAAGAACATCCCAGAACCTTGTGGTTCCTTGTTGCAATAATAGGTGGTAACTTGAGTGAACAGAGAAAGTAAGTCTGCCCTGTCTACCAAGTGTAGAATTTCCTTCAGAAAGGTGAATTCCATTGAAGTGGAGTCCCTTCGAAGAAGAACATTCATCTGATCATCCTTTAATTTCCAGGCTATCACCTCATCTGAATTTCCATCAGGAAAATCAGCAGCAGACCCTTCTATAATGAAAGTTGAGTCATCAGCTTCAAGATCCAAAGGAGATCTTTTGGCCATACTCTTCTTCCTCCTCCCAGGCTGATAGATTTCCCTATAGGGAGCATTTTCATCTTGAACATTTGTGGTAGGACTTGAATCGGTAGATGGAGACTTGGTTGGAGCACGGCGCTTTCATCCCGTGGAGCATCTTTATTGCCCTTTCTGCTTTTAGTTTCGCAGATCGCCTTCCTTAACTTTAGAATCTTCCAGGTGACAACAGTGTTACCGAGGAGTGGGAGCCGATGCTTCGTGTGCTTCAGAGAAATGGAAGATGGTTCAAAGAGATTGACCCTTGTTAGTAGAGGAAGCAACTTCGTGAGTTGCTTCAAGAGAATGACCGAGATGATTCCTTGGTGGAGCATCATCGACTTGAGTCTTTTGGCTTCGGAGTAGCTTCATTCTCTCAAATCTTTTTCAAGTTGGTAGAATGTGTCAAGATGATGATCTTTCCTTCATGATTTGGTTATATTTGCGATACAGACATGATCGTGAAAAGCCTTGACTTGTTTCATTGTTAAGCCGTAGTTGTACATTGAGCATTGGTTTTTCACCACCCTTCTTATTTCATCTTTAGAAGGAGGTTTGTCTTTGGCCTTCGAGCTTTGATGGCCCTCTTTGTGCGATTGCTTCTTGCTTCCTTTGTCTTCCCCGAGCCATCATTCGCTCCACATAATTGTCACCGAGGAAATCTCCACCTAGTATACTTTGAGCTAGAGAAGGTCTTGAAATGACTTGTCGAGTTAGAATATCCCAAGTTGTTCAAGCAGTATCCGAACCCTCGCTCATCTAGTTCTTTTCTTCTCTCGTGAGTTAAAGATGAAAATTCCTCTGCTTCAAGTTGTTTAGCCAATGCTACACTTTCCTTTGACTTCTCAAACTCACCCAATCTACTTGCTTGACCCGTCTTTCCTCCTCACTCACCGTGTCGGACCAAGCTCATCTTCGATGACATTTTTCCTTTATCATCGTGCTTCTTAACACACTCTTCTTCGCTAGATCAACTATAGGAATCTCTCTGCAGCAAGGTCAACATGTTGATGCAGATTATCAACCGGAGTGGTCATAGTAGCAATGTCTCGATGATCCGCCGATGGAGAAAGGTCTGTTGGTTCTTGAACCGATGAAGATTGATTAGATCAAGATACATCCTCCATTTGCACATCGCCAGATGCATCCTTATCAACCCTGTGTTCCTTTGAAGCTTCGTAAGAAACCTTATGAAGATAAGATCTCTTCCTTCTTTGTACGTATGTTCCTTCTTCCTTGATGAAGTAGCAACCAAGGATGAAGGATCATTGAGAGAAACATCACCAACATGTCCAGAGACTCAAAATGAGGAACTTCTTGTTCTTCATCGAAGAAACCACAAGTTTCCTTTGAGCCCCTTTGAGTTTGTTCTCTAATTCTTTGACTTGATTCTCAGCAGATCTTCAATCTTACTACCAAGAGAAGACTTGGTCTCGCAAGCTCCTTTTTCGACTAGTAACCTCAAGAAGATACCGCTGACAAGAGCATAGATGATGAGAGTGTAATGGGTCCTCACCCACCAGCAGATTGCTCGCGTGGTGGGAGCTTCATTGGACCTTTCGAAGAAACATGGTCATGCTCAATGTGAGGAAGATCTTCATTGAGAGGATCCCTAACAGACTTGGTGTGGGTGGTCTATGTAGATCCGACTCATCATGAGTAGCAAGTGTTGGTGGAGGACCGGGACATGGTGGTCGGTCCGAGCAACATGAGTTGCTTCAACAGCTGAAGATGGGCCTCATCAATGTTAACCAATGGATTACCATCAAGAGCAACAGTGAGGAAGGAGGATTATGAGCCACATTCTCCTCATCGCCAGCCTCATTACCTTGGGGCAACATGGTCGCTAGCAAGGGATGATGTTCTCCGAAAGTGGGTTCTCATTGTAGCAAACAGCTTAGCGCTAAAGTACCTATGGGATAGAAAGATTGGGTTTGGGTAGTGGTGTCTAAAATCATTTGTAGAAACCTTGGGTACATTAAAATTTTCCTTTTTCTTTTGAATATTTTCAACCAAGTTTTCAAAAATATACTTAGAAAAATTGAAAGTTACCCCTTGGGAAAGACACACAATACCATAGCCCAATTGTGTAGAGAACTGATCCCATCCTCCGGTCTTGTTGCTCATGCATTGAAGCAATGTGTGAACCATGAACCTCCATTTTGGACAGAGTTCCTTCTTCAGCCACATATCAGTTCTTGTTCCTCGATACCCAATAGCCCTTAGCCCATTAAGCACATCTTCCTGATTAGAGTAAAATACTCCATCAGCATCTTCCAAGTGAAGCTTCCTCCTAATTAGGTTCTCGGTTACAATGTACTCTGTTTCATCAATCACACCCTAATCTCTGCCTCGCCTCTCTTCTCGCTAGCTTCCCAAAATTGAGTGATCGAGATTCATATATCTCATTTGGAGAATGAGTTAGAGCATAATAAATTTTGGACCTTTTCGTGAATTCCACCATTGGTTCATATAATTCATATCCCTTGCCATTTCCCAGAAATGCAACTTTGTTGTGATCATGTTTAAATTCAAGAGCCATGAGGAATATGAGTGTTTAGGATTATGATTCTTGAAATGGTGAGAGTTTGAGAACGCAGGATGAGAGGGAATTGGTTTGTTCTGAAGCGAGTGATGGTGGATGAAGTGTTTTTGCCCAAATTATAGTCAAAGAAAATGGACCGTTTGGTTGACCTTTGTCGACGTGTATTGCATCTTTGACCCAACCCAAAATAACACTTCAAGAGAACACATGATCAATCAATCAAAGTTATAGCTTCAAAGAATGCATCAAAGATAAGAATATCTTCGTAAGTTTCTAGAATTACCGTACACCCACTTGCATTAAACTCATTGAACCTCGAATCCGTCTATAAAATGATCCCAATGTAACTCATCTCTTCACCAAGATCCCCAAATATTTACCACAAACCCTAGAAGCCAAATAACCCCAATCAACAAAATTGCACTATGACTACCAAACCTGAGATCATAGATCTCACTTCCTCATCTTCATCATCCTCTTCATCATCATCAAGTGGTGAATCAAACCCATGGTTCCATTACTTTCCTCAACCCTATCCACGACCAAATAAATCGCCCTTTCTCCCTTCTTCGTAAGATGACAGTAGTGAATCCAAGTGAATCACGATGATTCTCGATGACTCCTATAAGGAGGGAACGTCTTACTCCCAACCTCCAAAGACCTCGGTCTCAACAAAGACCTCGTGCAGAATCCGCCACTCCCCAAAGATAGAGAGGTGGTTCTTGGTCTCATCGCGCCATCTTTTGGTGCATGAACACACATCGATAGTAGAAGGGCTTAAGGAGGGTGGATCGATTGCATCTTGGTTGAAATGAATAGATGAAGCACACAGACACGATAGTTCTCTCGCCATCCTCGCGGGTCATCGCCATCATCAATCGCTTGCATCAATCCATCCTCCCATTTTGGTCCTTAGCATCTTCGTCGTCCGGGTCATGCATATCCAACCACCCGCTTAAACTAAATGGGTGGTTACGCAAGACCTACAAAAGCAAAGCCAAGATCAAATGCATATCCAACATTCACTTAGATTTCGAATGAAGGATATACACTAGATTAGGCTTAGCTTAAGTGTACAAACTCGATCTTGAAGATGCATAGTAGTAGGTTGACTTTATGTAAGTCGAAGTCAGAACTGCTTTTGAATGAATGAATGAACAATTTGACTTCAATTTCTTTTCTTCAAGATATTACTTCAAAGGAATCAAATTGTATGCTTCAAGATTTTGATATCGAAGAAACAAGTAACACCCTTTCAAATATCCGACCATGTACAAATGAGCCACTCTTGATGAATTTGATCTTGATCATGCGATATACAAACCGCAATCCGTATAAGGAATGTATAAAATGCAAGATGCATAACCGCAAAATGTATACAAAAACATACACAAAAACAAACAAACTAGAGAAATATTAGAAGTTAGAGTTAGAATACAAACTAATATACAAAAATATGCGAGTTTGCACAATCCTCCCCGAGGCATATGCCTCCCCGAGGCCTATGCCTCCCTTAAACTATGCAAACAAGGGTTTAGCATTCCAATATTGACCACGAGGTGTTGAAACCTTGGTCCATCAAACGCTTTTGTTAATAAGTCCGCCACATTATCATCAAGATGGATTTTAGCCACTTTTATCAAATGTTTTCATAAGCATCTCTTATAAAGTGGTGCCCGATTTCAATGTGTTTCGCTCGATCGTGAAAACCGGATTTTGACTATGCAGATGGTACTTTGATTATCTATATGAATTGTAGTGTTCATGAAGTTGTACCCATAGTCCAAAGAATTGGTTTTGAATCCAGAGGACCCGACCACAAAGAATTTGCAAAGAAGAACATACTCGCTTCAAGAGTGGAGGTAGCCACAATGGTTTGTTTCTTGCATTGCCAAGAAATCAACCTCTTGCCAAGAAATTGGCAACCCCAGCAGGATCTTCTATCCGATTTGCACCAAGATAATCACCGCCACTATATGCTTCCAACTTGAAAGGAGATTCTTTGGGTACCAAAGGCCTAAAAGAGGTTGGCCTTTGAGGTACTTAAAGATCTTCTTGACAAAGATTGAGATGGGAAGCAAGTGGAGTGACTTGATGTCGAGAACAAACACTCACAAAGAAAAGTAATATCGTGTCTTGAAGTCGTTAGATACATCAATGAACCAATCATGGACCTGCATGTATGAACATTCACAGTAGATCTCGTTCATTATTTGCTTTAGCCTTTGAGCTTCATAAGGTGTTGTGGCGCCCTAACACCTTCCATACCAAACTTCTTCAAATGTCCTCACATATTTATCTTGACCGATAAAGATGCCATCTTGTTTCACGAACTTGAGACCCAAAAGAAAGTAAGCTCTCCCATAGCACTCATTTGAAATTCACCTTCATTAGTTCCTCAAATTCCTCGCACCAAGCTTCGCTTTGTGGAACCAAAATAATGTCGCCCACATAAACTTGCACAAGAATGATGTCCGAGTAATTCTTCTTTAGGAACAGTAGTTTTGTCAATAGCACTCTCCTATAGCCATGCTTCAAAGAGAATGATGAAAGCCGAGCATACCAAGCTCTTGGTGCCCGATGTAAGCCATAAAGAGCTTTAACAACCTTGTAAACATGATTTGGGTGATCGTGGTCTTCAAATCCCTTGGGTTGAGAGACATAAACTTCCTCTTCAATCTCACCATACGTAAAAGCACCCTTGACATCCATCCGATACACCATGAAACCCATGTATGAAGCATATGCCAAGAAAATGCGAATTGCTTCAACTCGCAACAGTGCAAACACTTCATCATAATCAATCCTTCCTCTTGTCTCAAGCCTTGAGCTACTAATCTTGCTTTGTTTTTATCACAACACCCCTAGCATCTCTTATTCTTCAAAACCCATTTTGTCCCAATGGCATATTTGCCATCGTGAGTGGAACCAAAATCCAAACCTCGCCGATTGTGAAATTGTTGCATTTCTTCTTGCATTGCTTCGAGCCACCTTGAATCATTGAGAGCTTGAGAAACACTAGTTGGTTCCACTTGAGAGAGAAAAAGCAAATGACAATGCTTGAAGTCTCGTGTGATTGTCTCTTTGTCGGTTGGAGACATAAGAGAAAAGCAATCTGTCCAAACCGAGGACCGGTGATAGCCCTTCTAGTTCTAACAGTGCCGAAGATCACCGATAATGTTGGATCGAGGATGAGCTATATTGACCCTCCGAGTAGTAGTGGGTTGACTTCAATGGATGAATCAAGATTAGTGATGGTTGGCTCAAATTCAAAGATCATAAGAGGGTGAGGTGAAGATGCCACTTTGGGTTGATGATTTCCAAGATCCAAGGTTTTGGAAAGCGTGTATAGGGTTCACCAAAGTCCAAGATACTTGAGAAGGAACAAAGATAGCCTTCAGCAGATTTGGGGAAGGTAGGTGTGACAGATCAACTTCAGCAGAAACACGGTTTCCACCGACTTCTTCATTAGCAACCTCCATTCGCCTCGCCTCAAGCTTAGCCGCAAATTCTTGAGTCTCAAGCCCGGCAAGGTCCTCAAGATAATGAGAGTCATCTTCATCACTCGAATCGCCAGATCCTTGGAGGTGGTACCGCAATATTGTTAGGGAGAAAGAAGGCACAAGTATGGGTTGCTCATCATCTTCAAACTCATTTTCGTAGTCATCATCTAAGGGACCCGCATTGTTAGTTGGAGACTCTTGAGGACCCGCATTTTGGTTAGCCAAATGTCCGTGTAACCCAAATAATCGCTATAGTCAAGATCAAAGGACCACGAATGACCTTGTCCTTGAACATTAGGCTTATCTTCCAAAAATCTCGTGTTCAACGCTCTCTATTTTCTTGGCTTGCAAGTTGTACACCCTCAGATGCCTTACTATGAGTGAATAACCCACAATATAGCCATCATCGCCTTTTCATCAAACTTTCCCAATGGATCACCGGTGTTCGTAATGGTCACTTGACAACCAAAAGGTTTTAGGTAGTGAATGACAGAACCTTCCCAAAGAGAAGTTCATATGGGGTTTTGAGTTGTGGTCCGTAATGGATACCTGCTTAGCACATAGCACGCAGCGCCAACAGCCTTCACCCGTAACATAGTGGGCGCTTTAGAGTCTCAAGCATGGATCTAGCAACCTCTATTAAGGTCCTATTCTTTCTTTCACCACCCCATTTTGTTGTGGGGTTCTTGGATTACTATAGTCCCTTTTGATGCCTTTTGACCCACGTAGTTCTATAAGAATAGCATTTTGAACTCGTCCCATTATCACACCGAATTCCTTAACCTTTTGTTCAACTGATTTTCAACAAGAGTGATGAATTCAACAAGACTTGAGATGTTTCATCTTTGGTTCCGAGAAAGAAAACCCAACAAAATCGCTATAGCCATCATGATCACCAAATGTAAGTACTTATGATCAATGCTTCGACTTGAGTTGGACCAAATAGATCCATGTGAAGCAACCAAGAGGTTCAAGAATGATGCTCATAGCATTGATAGCTTTGTAAGAAGCTCGTGTTGTTTTCCTTTGTTGCAAGCGACACAATTATGATCATTTGTGAATACTTTGGTGGAAGACCTTCAACAAGACCCATTTTAGAGAGTTTGTTAATGGTCTTGAAATTCACATGCGCCATTCTTCTATGCCATTTAGTGGACTCATCAAGAGATGCTTTAGCCACCAAGCAAGTGAGGTCACCACCGTTGAACTTCATTAAGGTTGAATGTGTATAAGTTGTGAGTTCGAGGAACTTTCAAGAGAATTGAAGTTTCTTCCGGGAGTTTGAAGTCTTTAGACAAAGACAAGACATTCATTCTCGAAGAAGAGAACTTTGTTCTTAGTGTCACGATTTGTGAAACAGAGAACAAGTTGAAATGTCAAGTTCCTTAACAAAGTACACATTTTCAAAATCCGATGAGGTGTCTTTATGGTGCCTTTCCCTGTAATACTCCCATCACTTCCTCCAAAAGTCACATTGCCTCCTCCTTCTATAGGAACAAAATTGTGCATCATATCCCCTGCTCCCGCACATGCTTCGAACAACCACTATCAACAATACCAATATTCTTATGCTTAAGGGATGATCCTACAAACAACAACAAAATATATACAAACGGTTAGATATGATGGAGGTTCAAGTCATTATCGACTTGAACCCGCCTTGTGGATCACAGTGTTTAGGGCATGAAGATTTAGAGGATCCACCATTGTTCTTGGTCCTCCATTGGTAATTGGGTCCCTTGTTAGTCCAAGAACAACTCACGAGGGCTTCACAAAGAAGGTTCCCATATCCCATCCCAAAGATACATAGAGTCAACATATGTAGGCCAATAACCATGTTTAAAGTATGGGCTAGTTGGTTGGACATAAGGTCCGTAACCGAACTTCTCCAATGAGAGTCAGATAGTCGCTGAGGGACATAAGGTGGAATATTAGCAACATTGGTCCACTTAGATTTGTGTTTCGTGAGTAGCACATGCACCCAATCTTTGTTCATAAAAATCACAATCCTTAATCAAATGAAATTTACTTCCACATACAAAACATGTCTTCTTCTTAGAAGATTTATTCAAATAGGGAGATGTTTGATTACATGAAGAAGTACTTAAATTAGAAACATTCAAGGAATTGTTTTAACAGATCGATTATTCAAAGATGTAAAGATAAGTCTTCGTGAGAAACTGCCTTGGAAGTTGATTCCTCGCCAGCCTTCCTAGAAGGCTCATAAGTAGACCGGGTGCAGCTTGGGTGTTGGCTCAGTGGGAAGGTCGACTTCTCATTTGAATCACAACTTTCATAGGAAGTAGACCTTGATCCGATGAATTGTCACCGCCGAGCAAGAGACAAAATCATTAGATGAGGTATCGTGGTCCGCAAGTCTTTGACTTTTGCCATATAGATGATGTGATCCATCAAAGTCAACAAAGTGATGGATAGGTCTCATGGGCATAAATTCACCTCTAATAGGACCAGTGGACAAGATGCATATCACCTTCTTTACAAAGTTAGCTAATCCTAGTCAGTGTGGATTTACGACCATCATACCTAGCTTCTACTCCTACATATTTTTGAAAGCCTAATCCTAAGCCGAGGTTACCGATTGATCGTTATAGAGTTCTCTAGCCGATTATCACCGAAATTAACCATTGTTTATTCCTAGCTATTTCCTCAAGAACCTTTTCTTTAAGCTCTAGGTTCTCGTATACGCCTTCATCCTTTGCTTTCTCGCATAGCTTTTAAGTAATTATTTGCAACTTCTAGATCAAACTGTAACACTTTTATCTTTTCTTCATAAGCTATTTGATTCTTTTGAAACCACACTTTTGTCTTTCTACTGCTTTTAATGCTAGTTTATGGGCTTCATTTTCAATATAGCATTCATCAAACTTAGGTTTCATAGCATCAAATTCTTCTTTAAGTTCATTGTATCTTAGACTACAACCAAATATACAATTGTGTACCGAGATAGTCCCATCAAGGCAAACCGATCATGCCTTTCATCCAAGTGCACCTTGCCAACAATCCAAGCTTATCGTTGTCATGAGCTTCCTCATTCACAGTTCATGGGCGCCCAGCTTGACCTGCTCGTCCATGGTGAGGAGAGTCAAGCTCCAGCTCCATTGCTTCACCGATATGAAAGGTAGTTAGCTCCATCTCCACTCTTTCTCGTCTTGCATTCTCTCGAGAAATGCCCCATCCGATGACAAGTGAAGCACTTGACTTTCCTCCTATCAAAGCGTAGCCGGTTCCTTTCCTTGAAAACAAACTTCCTTCCAGCCTTCTCTTCAAACCTTTGATGTCCACCGACAAGAATGCCACCTGCATTTTCAGCTTCATTTCCTCCATTTCAAGAGGGTCCAACTGATCAAAGTCTTCATATGCAAGATACTGCTGAGTATCATAATCAGCAACAAAAGAATGAAGAACATCCTCCATCACACTACTAGTCCTAGTTTGAGAACATGGTGGAGTGGGACGAGGGTTATGTGGTGGAGTGGGAGCACAAGATGATGATGGAAAGTAGTTGGAGCTCGGAGATGATGGAAAATAGTTGGAACTAGGAGCTTGCACCATCATGTTGGAGTGAGATGTCCCAACAAAAGTCGCATGGCCGTAAGAAGATGTACGGTAGGAGTTCGACATCGTTTCAAGGGTTCTCGAGTCTCATTATACAACTCATCAAAGGTAAGCATATCCAACCCTCCTTTAGCCTCGAGAGCAATACTTACATGTAACCATGATGGAGGTAACGATCAAGGAACTTTGAGTTGCAATCATCATTATCCGGTTTTGCATTCACCGGTTTAGCCGACTCAAGATCCTATGGAACCCGTCAGATCCCTTGTGGATACCTTCTTCTTCGAGATATTGAAGTCCCGAAATTGTTGTCTTAGCATGGACTTCCTCATTCTCTTTGATTCTTCATTTCCACCGAACCTTGCTTTGAGAGCCATCCATATGTCCTTTGCATCATCCATATGATGAAAATCACATAGATGATCTTCGTGTATGGCTTGAAGCGTAATAGTTTTACTTTATGCTCTCTCGCATAGCCAAGACTTCTTCAAGTTTTTGGTGGAGCCATGATAAACTTCCCATCCCCGCTGTGAATCATTTTCTTTAGACTGCTTCCTTTCTTCACTACCTCCCATAGATTCCAATCAATATTGGAAATCCAGCTTTTCATCTTCATAGTCCAAAGTTCATACTCTTCCTTTTTAAATAAGGAAATTTACCATTGTCGCTTTGAGAGACCGAGTCATGCATGGAAGTGGTGTTGGTGTTGTTTGTGTTGGTGACTTCGCTTCATTATCGGATCCGTGCATGGTGAATGAATGTTTGATTGTATGGGGTGAGAATGGTTCTTAGTATCGTAGAGACTTTCCCGAGGCTCGATACCACTTGTTGAACCACAAAGACCTTGATAGATCTTAAGCACTCGGAGATCGTTAGTGTTGCCTATGTAATCACAAGCAAACTAATAGAAGATCTCTACAACTCAGATTGTAGCGGAAAGTAAATACAAGTTATATTAACTAAGAACTCTTTGATCCTCTATGGATCTTTTGATTATAGAAACTCTATGTTTCAATGTTATACAAGACTTGAAATACTTGAGAAAAACTTATCTATTACAAACTAACATGGTTTCTTATATAGGCAAGAAACCCTAATGAGCGCTGACAATTTACGCCCTAATACTAAATAGACCAAGCATGCTTCTAGACAAGCATGCAACTAATCATATTGTTTTGTTAATCATCGTGTTTATTCCGAGTAAGCTCTACATAATACGGCGCCAACCTATACATACTGCCGACTTTTACTCTATAACCGAGCTTATCTCTCCCACGTGGTTCGCACTTTCAAAGAAGAACACAATATCTCGCTTTAACACTTCACAAGTATAACTTCTAAGAATCCATTCTTCTTCTAATCTTCTTGCTTGATCTTGATGCTTGCTTCACGCGTAATCAGAGTTTACCTTAATTCCCAACACGATTACTTTTGTGCTCATTTTAGTAAAAGTTATTGTCCTTTTGTTCAGGAATTTTTCAGATGCCTTGCTAGATGCCATGCCGTACGTATATGCAACACCTTTATTAGCGATGAAAAATCGATTCACATATGATATGATTCGTTTTTACAAACAATTTTATCCATGGTTATAATTTCTATGTTTACTTGCTTATAATCTCTTCCTCTTATTTGCTATTTCAGGTGAACTACATGTTCCTACGAAAAAAAGAAAGATGCAAACGGTGAGCTACCAATGGAAACGATAAATCTCTACATCTTGATGTTCCATCATCCTCTATTCCAAAGAATTTGCAACAATAAATCTGCGTTTCATACCCCTAGAAAGTAAAAATTTAGGAAAATGGATTGTCGTAGCATATAAAAATATAACTAAATAAGTATGAATCTTACCAAGGTAACCAATGTTATTTAAAATCTTGTGAATGATATCGATGTGACCATCTATACTTTCAATCACACTACCCTTCTCAAAAACAAGTCCCACCAGTGAGTTATATATGCTTACACTTTGAATAAGTGGAAGGAGCACAATATTTATCTAAAAGTAGCCCATGCTTACTCTGATCTTGAAGAACCGAGAGACATAAGAATCTGAAAAACAACCTCTGGCGCTCCATCTATCACATAAAATATAATCTTGCAACATTAGGCGTGTGTTAATTGACTAAAGTTGGCAATATGGTCAAAACAAGTCAGTTTTTTAGTACAATCATAAGCGGGTCGGTCATGGCGGATTGACTCTAAAACACCTGTTGTCCCTTTCTCAGATAGGTAGTTAATCCATTAAATATGATTACGAAAAGAAAATTGAAACAATTGCAATCTTATGATCTATAAGTAAACAGATATTGTATGCATTAGAAAAACAATTAGAGCTACTTTCAACCCGATTTGACATTGCCACCTCTAATGCGGACCAACCTTTTTTTGGCCTTCATGATTTCTTTGTTCTTTAAATAATCTGAGACCTGAAGCAATAACCAGACTTATAAGCGTTGAGAGTTGAACATAACAAGAAAAGGAAAAAAAAAACAAAACAAAAACTCTAACTTTTACCATTGTGACAGCCAAATATTGTCCAGTAAGGCAATACATCAGCAGTTTTGTTGTGTGTAATTGATGCCAAAGAGAAGTGGGTACTAAAAGAGTTTGTATCATGTACTCTACCAAAATTGTTTGACCTGAAATAGCACTAAGTAATGCTAATAAGTGACTGTAGTCATGATTCATGAAGCTACTATCTTTATATTTTTTACCGTGAATGATGTTGATCATATTTAGCACTACCACAAATATCTTCCCGACGTTGGTTCATCTATATATAAATGAAAGATGTTAGTCATTAAAGTAATTATTTTAACTGCACACTATAAGCTAATTATGTGCAAAATCCACTTCATCAAGTGACCCATTCATAAGCGGATGTGTCGAAGTTGCATCCTCTTACAACCGAACTCATTCTCAAGCATGCTTTTGAAATTCTTAACAAGTTTTATCCGTGTGTTCCGATGCATCGAAGTTTTCAGCTTGCAACTATATATAGTTACCAATAAACAAGTAATCCTTTTGTCCCATATAAATATTGCCTTTTCCTTTTGGGATGTCCCATATCTAATGCAAATTTTCAACATTGCTTTGTTCCATTTTAGCTAAATCATAAGCTAAGATGATGTGTATTTGCACATTGGTTATTGCCTTACAAACTTGTGATGATATTGCAAGTCTTAAAAGGTATTTTTAGTAATTTCAATCTTTCAAATACTACATGTATGAAGTTCTACTAATAGTGCCCGACTTAGGTTCTTATGTGACACGATGTTGCATGGTGTTATCACACTTTTAAAAAGCTGAACATAGTTTTTTAGGATGGTTTATTGAATCATAGCAGTTAACTCCAGCTGTCCAGTCTTACACCTACAAATTTCTATTCCGCCCTTTTATTTCATACATGAATTGACGAATAATTTGCACACCTTTTATCCCGGTTCCCTTTTCCAAGGCGGTTCATTGATGCGTTCTGCGAGAACTTATGGAATTACCATACCACCGAAAGAATCTATGGTCTTGGGACTAGGTAAGTGGTCATTACAAAACTATAGTTGTATAGATCCACGCTTTTATATCTTTAACCAAATTCTATTTTTTCCATCTTTAACTATTAAAAGTAGTCCGAAAGTGGAAGTGCTGAAGGAGCTTCAAAAGCAACCCGAACACCTAGGCCTCACCCTACAGTATGTCATCCAATTAATGTCCCATTGGTATTATCTACATCATTTAACGATGGTACACAACATGATAAACTGCCATATTAGTTTTCTTAAATCTTTCTATTTTTTTCATTTTTACCATCTTCGTCGAATATCGATAAGCAACACTGAAAAACGTCATCAAAGAACCCGACCTAGATGGATGGAAGCGTTTTACACACGACTCTAAAACTAACTGGTGGCAAGCTTACGTCCAAGAAAATGACGGTGAAACACAAGAACTTGAATCCTCAAACATGAACACATCAGGTACATGATTCATTATTCATGTACTTCAATATCAGGAACACGATGCACACTTTTCCTGGTACATGATCCATTTGCTGTAGTAGATAACTTGGCTGCTTAACCGATTAATTCCTGTTAAAAATTGCCTTGGAAGGTTGCAAATCTTTGGAAATTTCAGTTGGTCCAGTGTAATAACAAGGTATCATTTTATGCCATAAATGATGATTTTATTTGGTTTGTTGATGATTGGTTGAAGTAGTATTGTTTGTAGGGGCTGCGGTATTCTTTTTAATAGTATATGGCATGTGGTGGTTTGATTTATTCATAGTTTATAGGCTTGAAGGTACTAGAAAATTGAAAATGCTAATTTGTCATTATTAAGTTGTTTGGGATGGAGTATTCTTATGTTATGGAACTCATGTATAAGCAACAATACACTACAACACATAAGCATGTGGTTAATACTAGATGGAGCAGATTAAGTCGGTAGTTGCTTTAGCAAAGGCTTAAAAAATTGCGTATCCCCATGAAAGAACATAATTTTATAGCAATAGTAAAGAAGTTTACTGGTGAGCATAGCACATCCCACGAATTGTTTTAGGCCAATGACTTAAATAGACCAAGAGATTTTTCCATCGCATAAACCATTTTCTCTATTTGAAAAAAAAATTCCAAATATAGACTGCTCGACTGCGCCACTACTCGACTACAGTGTTATTTATTGCTCTACTTCATTATTTTTCACTCGACTCCAGTTTTATTTTTTGCTCGACTTCACGTTTTGAAAGAAAAAAAAGATTGCCTTTTGGTAACAATATCTATTTCTTTTGATGCTTTAAATTGTATATTATTTGTGCAGAAGAAGACACCTGTTACTAAGGCCAAGCAAAATATAATGCCAAACACCCCATTGTAGTTAAATAAGTCATCACTGGGAAAGTGAGTGGATGGAGTGACATGGTTTCGCTTAACACGGGTAAGTCGAGCAAAATGATCCCATAATAAAATTGAAACCTTAAATTAACAACATCAATTATAGTTGTAAATTGTTTAATTTAACTTTTTAGTATATATTTGTTCTACTAAAATCTAAATATAAAATCATAGTCATACCCATCCATCGGACGGTTTTGACACTAGTATATATATATATATATATATATATATATATATATATATATATATATATATATATATATATATATATATATATATATATATATATATATATATAGAGAGAGAGAGAGAGAGAGAGAGAGAGAGAGAGAGAGAGAGGATCCAAAGAGAAGTAAATTAAAATAAGAAGTGAGAAGTGACCAAAACCATGCATTTGAGATACAACGACTTGCATTAGATGCATTTCTATTAATATAGATGCAACATCTTGAGTTTCGAAAGTTAATTTGATGTATAGATGGTGCAAATTGATTTTCATGATTTTGGCACGTGTAGAGGAACAAAAAAACAAGAGAAATCATGAAATGCATCTTATATACGTATATGCATTTGATTAAAAGCTATAAAACACACTATGGTGTGTTATAATGCATCTAAGATTATAGGGATGCATCTAATTTAGGTCGGTGCATCTCGGATTTGCGGTTATAGTTCTTTTTATTCCTTCTTATT
Source organism: Chrysanthemum lavandulifolium (assembly GCA_022545495.1). Taxonomy (NCBI): domain Eukaryota; kingdom Viridiplantae; phylum Streptophyta; class Magnoliopsida; order Asterales; family Asteraceae; genus Chrysanthemum; species Chrysanthemum lavandulifolium. The sequence continues at coordinate 197,696,116 of CM040246.1, read as the reverse complement.
TTAAGTAATCTTCTTATTTGATCCTAACTAATATATATATATATATATATATATATATATATATATATATATATATATATATATATATATATATATATATATATATATATATATATATATATATATATATATATATATATATATATATATATATATAGAAAATGGATCCAATAAGAAGAATAATTATAATAAGAAGGTAAAAGTAATTCTAGTCACACATTTTAATTTGGAAGGAAAATTTGAATGAAGATGATCCATTTTTATAGGTGCATCTAGAATGTGTGGTTTATGTTACTTCTTATCCTTCTTATTTTAATTAATCTTGTTATTTGATCCTAACACCATAGATAAGGAAAAAATCTTCTCCTCCCTTAGCAGTAAACTACAAAGTTGTAGCCTACTGAGTCGTGGATGTACCACAAAATTTTCATATTTTTTCAACTTACAATGAATTAATTATGATTTTTTTACCAACCAGGTGTCAAAAAAACCGAATTTAAAACAACTTAATTAAATCGTCATTATATGCATTCAAATCATAACAGTTAACGAAGATCATATATCAAATATCTATAAACCATCTTTCATGATAAAAACATGCACTTTTTTATCACGAACATCAAATTAACACTTAAACCATGGCAAACAAGATCAAATAATGACACATAATCAAGACTTATACGTTGTAAGCACATAAAAATTGCATACAACCTAGATAATAGTTCTACCAATTTATAAAGATCCTAAAGTTTCAATATTGTTTCTATAAAATTGCCCAAAGGGCTTATAAAAATTCAAGAACATTAATATATCATGCAACAATTGATAAAGATCCAATTTTTATGCGTTTTTTAGGTAATATTACTACACTATTAACAACTCGTGATGCCACTGTTGAAGTTTAGCATATTAACATGTTAATATAAACACAATTAGATCACAAGTACGCTGAATCAAATAGTGCACATAAATTAACCTAATTTACTTTACCTTTGTTTGTTATTCCGGTCGGATCAAGAACCAATTAAATACCCAAATCGATCAAGAACCCTAACTGGATTTAGCTGTTGATCGATTATACAAGAACCACGAGAATCAAGTAGGTTGATTCCTTTACGTTCTCACACACACGTTTTATAAGCAATTCAATTAGAATGCTAGTTCTCGATCACGTAAACAACCCAATTACTTGTATTCAAGAATCAAACTGAATCCCTTGCCTTTAAGGGGGATCGATCGAAAAGAGGAAAGAAGAAGAGAAAATTGGTTTGCTTAGGTTTTTAAGTTATAAGAATAACGAAGCTTAAAGGGTTCTATATGTAGTTTCTCAATAACTTGGTCACCAATCAAAACCAATCCCACCTCCTATAGAGGGATTCTAGATCCTTCTATCCTTCTATTTACAACCGGGTCCTTTTTTTTCGTCTAACAACCGTTAATTAACGCCTGTTAAGTAACTTTTAATATAACGACCGTTAAGTGGTTTATTTAACTGATATAATCAATATAATACATTATACATATTAATTATATAAATTGAATTTTCAAACGTAACGTGTGCGATTCCGTAGGCTCGAGCACTTTTCGGACATATGTTTTATGAAACTTGTTCATATTCCAACAAAGTGATGGCAGTCTGACAGTGGTTTTGGATGTAAACCTATTCTTTATTGATTTGTCTATGTTATAAATGTATGCTTGAGTTCGATTAACCTTTACTGTATTTTTTTAATGGCATTGTGAATTGTCACCATTTAATGAGCGAAGAAGTTGGTTGATGCTACTGCTCATTTTCGGTGTAGGGAATGCCATTTTCTGCAACAACAGCCAGAATGTAACTACCTGTTTTCCTACTACAAGGGCTTTCGAATTCGCACATGCGGTAATCCAAAAATATAGCAGATGCCCCTGCACTTCGTTATTACTACTTTATCATGGTCTGAATATGCAAATTAATAGAAATGTATATGAATATCAATTTTCCAAACCTTATAATATTATTAATTTTCCAAACCTTATAATTATCTTAAATTGTAATAATAAACTCAGTTTGATATACTGATGCAATATTTTCTTGGAAAAAGTGAAAGAAATAAAAATTGATGATTCATTGATTATACCTTTGCTATAAAGGCAGGTTCAGACTTTATTAGGTCTACTGAACTTGTAAAAAAGTTGTAATATTCATAAAGATTTTGGATGATTTTTTATAAATACTTGAACAAAAATGGGTTGTTTTTTTTTACAAATTTTAGAATGGATTCAGGTGAACACTTTGAGCATTGCCTTAAATTAAATCTAACACCCTTTGTCTTTAAAAGTAGGGTAATATTTTCACTACACAGTTTTATTTCAAAACTTATAGTTTGATATTTAAAAGTATAGGTTTCGCTAATTCTCGATCTCCTTTTCTTACTTTCTCGTATACATTTGAGAATTTACAAGCATGCATTTTGATTATTTTTACCATATGATGTTAGTTTTTGTTAGTGGGTTGCATTTTTTAGTTAATAAAATCATTTGTAAGTGAAGATATATATCTTGTTTTCACTATTCTACAACAAAATAGTGCAAGACCTCTAGTTATAGACTTTTATAAATATGCTTTGTACCTTATTTTTAAGTTGAAAACTTAAATACATTATATCTTCTTCTTTTTCTTTTTTTACTATGACGCCACTTTACTCTACGGTACCATTGTTTTACTAGGGGGAAGGGTTTTGATCCTGTTAGTTTTATGGATATAAATTAGTAGATGTGAGTTAGGATCGAACTCGAGACTATGGGATTGCACACTTTACGTATGAGAATTTAAAGTTAATAATTAAATATAAACGATATATTTATTTATTTATTAAACGAAATAACTAACGAACGTTAAGTAATTAATGTAATGGACTAACAAGCGTTAAAGGTATTTGGAAAATGACTTAATTGCAAAGTTTGGGAAGGTTTCGGAATCCCTTTGGGGAGTCCAAACCGATCGGCCAAGGAGAGAAACAAGGAAAGAAAAACCAACTTGTTCACCAAGTTTAGTTGGGTATATATACAAGGCTAGGGGTTTTATTTTTCCATCTCTTGTGCTCATTGCTAAACCCTAAAAATTGTTTTGTATGTGTTTTCTTCTCCAAACCGATCGTACAACCTTTGTGGGTGTCGATCCACTCTTTTTCCACAAACCAAGTTATTTGTTTGATAAAAACTAGCATTACTTTAATTCGGTTTAGTACGTGTGTACAAGAACATAGTAATAACATACTTTTGTTATTATTCTTGGATTGAATTACAAAACGGTAAGGGGTAATTCACATAATCCTAACTAAATCAAATTAGGGTTCATCCGTTGCTAGTTTGTGGATTTGATTCTTGTTCGGCTAAAATCAAGAAAAGGTACGCATATTCTTTTATGTTAATTAATTGTTCATTAATAAATCCTATACGCTTCCGCTTGAATACTTTGATGTTTTGTGGTTATTTATTTGAATGTCATGTTATCTAATTCCAACAGTGGCATCACGAGTCATTGGTTTTAATGAGTAATTAATTACATAAACGCGTAATAAAACAAATACTTGTATGTTGTTTGATATGTTAATCTAGGGTTTATGTTTAATTTATGTTTGGTCGATTTTTTTAATTAATTGGGGCGTTCCCCTATTTTTTTTATGTCGACACATGTATAAATTTTTAGGGTTTTGAAAATTGTTTGTTAACCTTATTAAAACCTAGAATTAATATTGATTACGTGATTAATTCATGAATAATTTGTTATGTGTCATGGAATTTTATATGCGATCTTGTGACTTATTTGTATAATTGTTATGATATCCATGATTATACATGCATGTTAGTCATGGATAAGTTGCTTTGATAATTGTTTAATTGTTGAGACATATTTAATTACGATAAATCTTGAATTGGGAAAGACTCCAATTATGTGCAGTTTGGTATATTATTAATTTTGGGTTTACGCAATCGATTCGTCGATGTATGTGGCTCACTCTCAATTGAGAGAGTGAAAGCCCTAATTAATATATACATTAATTTAACCTAGAAATTGATTATTAATGGGTTTTATCGAATAAGTTGCATGTGGCTACTTGTTTACACATATAAATTGTTTATTATAAAGCATTATTTTTAATAGTTTATTTTTATTTTTTACTTGTTTGTTTATTATGTTAGATGCTTTTAAGCAAAGGGTAATTTTGAATAGAAAAATAATACGGACTAAACAATGGCGAAATATGATTTGTTTTGGAAGAGTTAAGTTTTCAATAGTTTAATTGATTAGTGACTTTGGTACAAATGGTGCGAACAGCTCACCCACTAGAATGAACTATAAAGGGTTTAATAAAGAAGTGCGCACAGCTACATCGAAATGATGTCTTAGGTTATGCTTTGCACTTACTCCGGTCCTCTGCCTGTAAGTTCGAATGGAGCTACTTAGTAAGCCATAAAATGTGCAAACTCATCTTAAGGCTAATTAGTTTTAATTCCATGCGCCACTGTGGTAATTACCCAAACACTAAGTGTTTACACTTATGCAAAAGTACGGTATAATGGACGATAATTATCACTAAATTCCTTGATTTGTGAACCCAATACCTCAATCAAAACTTTGATAATTTGATCTTTATGAATTGGTAATAAAAGTTTTTATTAAATTTATGCTACAAGATGAATGCATGACATCTTTGTACATATTTGATTTGACCACATAAAATCAAAACTAGTACCCTTTTAAATTAAGTTATATGCCATCTAATTAAAAGGAACACTTGAAGTTGCAATTTACGTCATGACAAGATTTGGCTAGATTGTGATGGAGAGGTAAATCTCCTAGACCTTACATGGACATATTTGCGCTTCTTTAAGTTAGACACTTAAATTGAGTAGGAAGTGAGACCGGACTCAATGGCATAAGATGGGATGAAACATGTTTATATTTGCAATAGCGTTGGAAAATATAAATCCCATAATGATCTAGGAGTTGGAAATTGTTTGCCAATTAATGTTCGACGATTACCTTATTATATGCGTTCGTTGCTAGCGGATCAAGCGATGTAATGAACCTATGATAATTTGGATCCTAGTTTTCGAGAAAATTATATGGTTATATGTTTATATTACCGTTGGGTATATTCTATTTTCTTGAAAATTGTATTATCGAAAATACTAATACTTGAACTTTTTTCTCAGAAATGGCTCATAATAACGATAACACTAACATCGCACTAAGTTCTCGCTCAAAAGCTTTTTTGATCGAGAAAAGTTGACTGGCTCTAAGAATTTCAATGATTGGCACCACTCTTTGAGAATTGTCTGTAGAGTTGCTGACCGGTTGAAATATCTTTATGAACCTTGCCCTGAACAACCAACTGGTCCTGATGCTACTCAAGCTCAAATGGACGCTTGGCAACTTGAGTATAAGCGTCATAATGATGTGGCTTGTCTTATGTTGGGAACAATGGAATCTGCTCTTCAAAAGCAGTTCGAACATTATTTCCCATTTAATATGCTCAATGAACTTCGAACTATGTTTGAGAAGCCAACCGCCGAGATTTATGACTTGACCGACGCGTACACACCAGTAGGCAAGGTGAGGGTAAACCCGTAAGTGCTCATGTGTTTGAAATGAAAGGTTACATGGACCGCCTTAAAGCACTTGGCAAAACTTATGATGATGACATGGCGCTAATCGATTAATAGATCCCTTAACAAGGATTTTAATGGTTTTGTCCGAAATTTCAATATGCACTGCGTGGGAAGACAATTCTCGACCTACAAGCATTGCTAATTGACTATGAGAAAGGGTTGCCTCAAAAGGTTCCCTCGCCTGGTACTTGCTATTGTGGTGGAAGGATTAATAAGCCAAAACCACAACATGCGAACAACAAGAAGGGAAGGGTAAGGAAAGGTTGACAAAGGCAAACAAGTGATGGCCTATCAACCTCAACCCAAGAAGAACCGATTCGGTCCAAACAGCTAAGTCTAAAAGACTTAAAACATTTCGACGCAAATGCAATTAAGATCGAGGAATATAGGAATTCTGGTCGTTAAGTCCCACGGAGGATGAATTGGTGTTTAAACAACTCAGATGATAGAATGATCACTAAGGATAGTGATCAGAAAGGATATTGATGGAAAATTATACCTAAAGAAAAGATTTACAAATGAAAGCGACTTAAATGCAAATTAAAAAGATTAAAAAGATAAAATCTATTAAATAAACGCTATCACTATTTTTACAGATCGATGAACGTTTATGATTTTATAAAATAAAATAACTTAAATAACCTATTTTAACTAAAACGTAAACTTAAATTACTTAAAAACGTTACTTAAAACTAAACGAAGCGTTATTTATTTAAAATGGCGCTCGGAGCGCAAGATAAAACGTAAATTTTAAGAAATAAAAGGCCTAAGAGTGTAAAACTAATTTTCTTACAAAATATATGATAAAAGAAAATTTTAGAAAAAGATTTATATTTTTGACTTTTATATTTTTATTATGAATTAATTAAGATTTTATACTAATTAAATTATTAAAAATACTAAAGCTATCGAGAAAATCAAAATTCATAGAAAATACTTTGAGTTATCCGGTTCTAGGAAAATTAAAAACTTGGTGGTTGATTTGTGAAATAAGCTCGAAATAAGCTAAAGAAACCTAATAAGCTAACCGACAAACGTATATAAGATATTAACTTTGCAAGATTATAACGAGACAAGTCCCAAGGGCAGATGGTAAAGAGTGTGTGTGGTGAGCTGGGTGGCCAGGGTTCGAATCCCAGCAGTGGCACTTTTTTGCAATTTTTTTATTTTTGGAATTTTATTTTACAAACTCATTAAGAACATGAAAATAAGCAATTTCTAAAACTAAAACTTTTTATGGAAACGACTGATAAGCTGAGAATAAGCTAAAGATTAATCAACAGTTTTAGTTTTAAATGGAAATAAGCACAATGATGAACAAAAATGCTAATAAGCTAGTGAATAAACAAAAGCTAAATGAGAATAAGCTCAATAACTTTAAATAAGCTAATATTACACATGAAAAAGCAAAATTAATTAAAATTAAGCACTGAGTAATATCCAAATAAGCACAAATGACACTGGTTCACAGGACACTCTTTGGGTTTGTAGGCAACTTTAAGCTAATATTTAAGCACTAAGATAAGCTAGGGACTGAAAATAGAAACTGGTGCTATCAAGTTAACCAGCTGAGCTTCTTAAAAAGCTAAATTACAAGGGTTGGCTTTCACTACTAAGCCTGTGACAAGATTTTGAAAATTTAGTAAGCAATGACTTAACTATTGTACACAGGAAATGGACAGAACAAAAGGTAAGTAGCAGACCACTTAAATAAGCTGGAAATTTGAAAATTAAGCTTAAGGCTTTAAGATAGCTAGGTTGGCTTCTTAAAAAAACTAAAGCACTCATGTTTAAGCTAACTGATAAGCTCTTGATGAGCTTATGAAATTGGAAGGCTAAACTGTGCACAGAGCATGGTTTTGAAAAAGGGGTCTAAAGTAAGCTTAAAAATAAGCACTATATAAGCTAAGAAATGATGAACTATTATTTTTCTAATTTTCTTTAACAGCTAAATTTTAATTTACCAAAAGGATTTAAGCTAAATCCTAATATCTAATCCTATACAAAATTAATCATTTTATTCAAAAACTGCTTATGCTGAAATTTGACTTTTCAGTAACACATACAGTTTGACTTATTTGAAATTTTGATTGATCTAAAGGGCTGAATATGATGTAATAAGCTACTATAAGACTTAATTAAGCTATATAAACAACTTTTACACTAATATGCATGATTATGGAATCTAAATATCTAACAGTTAAGCAGAGATGAGTTTCAAAGATTAAATTGACTTTTTATAAAACAAGGAATGGATTTAATGCTTTGACTGAGCTAAAAGGTTCTATTGTGATATATATCAGACAAGTACAATACCACAGACACCTTGTAACACATTTTCCACAACAAATCCAAACAAGCCTTATCAAAACTGATTTGAAGCTTTTAGAAGCTTCACACTAATTTAAGCCATAAAATCAATTGAATAACTTATATTGACTATATTGGGACAGATTTAAACTAAAATTAACAAGACTTAACCACTTATACTAAGAAAGTCAAATGTTAAGGAAATGGCTTACAAGTTAGGATTATGCACAGTACATGGAACTGAGGATCAAGAATACTCCTATAGCTTACCAATAAGCTCTAAACCAAATTCAATCCAGAGATTACACTGCTTCAATCTTTGATCTTTATTTCCATTGCCTTTTTATTTTTAACTAATTTTTATGTATTTTTTTTATTTTTGCTTTTTTTATACTTAAACAAAATGTTAAGGTTTCTAATAGCTTACAGAAGCTTCCTAAGAGCTTTTATGAGCTTAATTAATTCAAAACAACAGATTCAAACAACTTTAGATTAATATGAAAAGTTAAGGTCGAAATTGCACAATCATGAAAACTTGAAATTTAACTGAGATTGAAACTAAAAATAGGTTTGAAGTACACTGAAATATGATTACAAGGTGTTTAAAAGCTTTAAGATATACTGGAATTTGAAAATTACACTACTCTACATTACCTAAACTAAATTACACTACTCACCATCTCTATAACGCTTCTCTTGATATTTATTGATTCATTTTGTTCCTTGTCGACATCTGAGATAATCCCACCTCATTTCAAATTTTCGATCATTTGATTTCATCAAACCATACACTTGGTATTTTGGCGCCAAAAGTCCTAGAGCAAAGTTAGCAGATTAATTGAGGTTTGGTTGTTTGTGTAGTGGAGGGGAAGGTAGTGAGAGGATGTCGGGGATGAGTGGAGATGAGCGGAGATGAGCGGTGTGTCGGGAAGGAGTGAAACAGTGAGGGGATGGTGCTACAGTCATGGGTTTTAATTTTAAAAGCGGGTCGGGTATTGGTATTGGGCCCGAGTTGTTGGACCAAATTGGGTTAGGATTGGATTTGGGATATTAATAATACAAAGGGTCCATTTGGTTATATTTATTAAAACAAGGACCAATCATGTAATATTGGCAAAGTTGAGGGCTTAGTTTGCCATCTTTCCAAACTTTCTTTGAGGACCAAACCGCCATAAAATAATTACACAAGGACCAAAAGTATATAATTTACTATTTTAAAACTTTAAGGACCTAATATGTAATTTTTGGATTTTTAGGACTAAAGGTGTAAATTCCCAAAAGTTTATCATAAGGACCATTTTTGTCATTAATGAATAGTACAAGGTTTATTTTTGATCAATTTCACTTTTAAAACCTTAAGGACTATTTTTGACACTTTGCAAAGTCGAGGGACCAAAGTTGTCATTTTGTGATTTTTAAACTTTAAAGGGTTTGTTTTGACAACTTTTGAATCTCAAGGACCTAAAATGATATTTTACAAGTTTTTGAATGACTGTGGACCCATTTTGACAACTTTTGTAACTGGGGACTAAACCGCCAATTATGCAAACTTAATACGCTTTTCACCGATTTTGATGTTTTGCATTTAAAACATATAAAACACTTGTTTTGATATTTTTATCATTTTGAAGCATTTCGAGTGTTTTCGGATGTTTTGGCATTCTAACAAGATAAAAATGATGAGTATTTAGACACTCATCAATCCCCCACACTAAGATATTGCTAGTCCCTAGCAATGATTTGAGAAAATTTAATGGATTTTATCTCTTTACCAAAAGCCATTACTCGAGTAGCCAATTGTTTCGGCTCAAGTAAGAACTTTGGTACAACGATAACCAAATGATTTTGAGCAAATCATAAGCTTTCAACGGATTTGATTTGTCTTTACCGTGCCGCACTTTCCGGACTAGCCAACTCTTAGATAAATTATTAATATTATCTTTGGTGAGTCGATTACCAATTATGGATTTTCAATCGCTTTACCACAAGCCATAAACTTGCGGCTAGCCAACTCTTTACTTTTTAGGATATGGTGAGTTGAACACCATACAATTTTGGGCAAATTGCAAGCCATAAACGGATTTGAGATATCTTTACCAAGAGCCGCTTGCTCCCGGATTAGCCAATCCTTATGGGTTAGACATGGTGACCGATTACCATTTGTTGTGTTTAGTACATAGTACTTCCACTAAATAAAAATTTTTAAAATTTGGCCATTTTGGGGAAAAGGGACTAAAAGGTACATTTATGATCAAATTCGCTTAATTTCCCCCACACTTAGAAATGAATATTGTCCTCAATATTCAAAGTACCGTTATGCCGAAACAAAGAACGAAAAGATAACATTACTAGCTAAGTGTAGAACACAACAATTATTCTCTTTTTAATATTTACAATTTTCATTCATTTTAAGGTCTATATACAACATGCTGGGCATCTCCCCACACTAGGGTGGTACACACAGTGAAAACCCATGTTAAGCTAATGTTTTGATTACCGAGTCGCTAGCTTGACTCGACCCAATTAATTTGTTCATGGGGAAGTAAGTGGAAGAGACAATCTCCATCGGACTTTCATTCAAGATGTTTGTATAAACATTGAAGTACTTGAAAGTTCCACACCGATGAGATATATACGTAACTGCCACAAATGATACATGAAAATGCCGGATCAAAATAATGTCTTCACTCCCGAAGGAGTGCGTAATGAGAAGTTACGGATAGGTGAAGAAGAGAAAGAAAGTCATGATAATAATCTTGACTAACTCATCATCACTCACGTGAGAATTCATGGTTTCATGAATTTCATTTTAAGCTCAATTGGTCTAGACATATCCCGGTGTGTCAGATCAGTAGAAGTTATCATACTCCGTGGAGATATGATATGAGTGAGTTCACAGGAGAACTCTCAAAGGAAAATGATTCATATTCGGGATTGATTTGACCGAGTTCACCGGGAACTCATCAAAAGTGAATGATTCATAATCGGGAGAGAATTATGAGAATGAGAAGTGGTAATACCACTAATCTTCTCTCCCATATGATCAAAATGGAACGCTTGCAATTCCGGAATAGAATCATCGAAGAAAAGTTTACTATCCTCAAAGGGATAGATATGAAGTAGGCTTTTCATTAAAAGCCTCGATTCTAGAAATGAGAAGATTAACATTCATCATCGTAAGACGAAGAGCTTCGCCTTGGATTATTTCTTCATCATTCTCTTCCTAAGTCGACAAGCTCGAAGGTAATTCTCCTCATAACTTATGTCTCCACAAGATAAAGAATAATCCTCTTAAATCGTAGAACATCTCAATATGATCATTTTGAAGACAAGAGGAGGAGGATATCACACAAATGCTCGAGAATTCCCCGTGACTCTTGGGATTGGGACATGGTCCTCAACACTAGACTTTATGAATTCGTCCGATTCCTTTTCGTGAACAAGGTCAAGAAGCTCATCCCCATGTTTAGAGAGTGAGTGTGAACTCGGGTGTGATAGCAATTGTTTGAGAATGAATCTCAACCGCTGATATCCATCGATGAATCTGATGAATCTTCAAATGTATCATCATCATCACTATCATCGTGAATAAAACGAAATTGCGAGCTAGATCTCGTCGCTTTTTCTTGTGCAATTGATTCCTTAATAGCTTTTCAAAGGCAATTTGGGAATTAATTTTAGCAACCGCTTTTCGCCTAGCAATTCTTCCATGGATTTCTCATGTGAATTTTGAATCACACAAGAAAACTGGAACATTATGAAATGTCAGTCTTACTCAACTCCTCGCTTCTTTTCACCGACCCAAGCTCTAGATAAGTGTCTTGTTGGGTATGCTAAGGAGTTTGAGTCATTAGGCACCGTGGAGATGGGTAGTCGAATTGTCATAATCGTTACAAGGAAATGGATTCTCGCTTGACAATCGAGTAAATGGGACCTCCATAGCCTTCACAACAAGAAACTGCTGAGTCTGGATTGGTGAATCATATGGATATTGGTCATACCCAAAGTTCGGCATCACCGAAAACTGCTCATAGACAATCGTGTTTCCTGATTGACATTCAAATCCTTGGTGAGGACCTCCACAAAATTCACAAGAAGATTGTTGATTATATGAAGATATGTCGGGCAGGCGGGTAATTAGAAAATTTGAGGGTCATTAAATGAGTTCGGATTAGATCATAATCAAATGAATTCCTAGAACCACAAAACAAACAACTCCGCTCAATATCATTACCACACTGCACACGCACATCACGGCTGTGGTGAACCATAAAGAGGTTCACCACAACCGACACAAGGAATAAACGATTCTATTTGAGAGTTATGAGAAGGAATCGCCTCATTCAAAGAATCAACAAAACCAACATGGTGATCTCGAATGACTATTAAGTTTCAACGAACATTTTGAAAAATCCGGAGGTGGACAAGTGGTGTGCTCGAGCTAGCAATTTCCACTACTCGTTATGGTCTCCGGTTCCGGTTCTTGAGAAACGTGAAGATTAGGCAAGTCATTCTTACTAGTTACCGGTCTAGATTCTGCATGTTTGCTTTTAACCGTAAATCGTGAAAGTGTAGGATCAATTTTAGACGACTTAGAGCAATCGAGGATTAGATCTTTGATAACCGTGAGGTTTGACGATTTAGCACCTCCATTATCGAGGGAAGTACCGTCCTTTGTCACCCGGTTTCTCGCTCTATTTCCCTCGCAGTAATCAATGGATCATCACGAACAACACAATTCTTGACATTTGTGATAAAATAGGAAGTTTTTCAACTTCGCTCCGATTTCGTTCTAGAGATTTCATGAGAATAGAGTTTAGAATCAAATTGAGAGAGGTAAAGGAATAAAGAATCAAAAGGGTAAGAGGGTAAAGATGAATATTTTGGGTTTTTGAAAACATGCCATAAAAACAAAGAATGAAAATATTTTGGTTTTTGTGTTTGTTGAAAACTTGAATAAAAATGTTTTGGTGTTGTTAACACTTTAGGAAAAGTGTTAATGAACTTTTGGTTTTGAAAACTTTACGTAAAACTGCTTACAAACGATGGTATATGCACAAGTATGGGTCCGGAATGCTTAAAACACGCTTACATCCCTCAACAAGCGCCTAAAATTTGATTCGTCCAAACAGCTAAGTCTAAAAGACTTAAAACACCTCAGACGCAAATGCAATTAAGATCGAGGAATATAGGAATTCTGGTCGTTAAGTCCCACGGAGGATGAATTGGTGTTTAAACAACTCGATGATAGAATGATCACTAAGGATAGTGATCGTAAAGGATATTGATGGAAAATTATACCTAAAGAAAAGATTTACAAATGAAAGCGACTTAAATGCAAATTAAAAAGATTAAAAGATAAAATCTATTAAATAAACGCTATCACTATTTTTACGTATCGATGAACGCTTATGATTTTATAAATAAAATAACTTAAATAACCTATTTTAACTAAAACGTAAACTTAAATTACTTAAAACGTTACTTAAAACTAAAACGAGCTGTTATTTATTTAAATGGCGCCTGAGCGCAAGATAAAACGTAAATTTTAAGAAATAAAAGGCCTAAGAGTGTAAAACTAATTTTCTTACAAAATATATGATAAAAGAAAATTTTAGAAAAAAGATTTATATTTTTTTGACTTTTATATTTTTTATTATGAATTAATTAAGATTTTATACTAATTAAATTATTAAAAATACTAAAGCTATCGAGAAAAATCTGAAAAATTCATAGAAAATACTTTGAGTTATGCTGGTTCTAGGAAAATTAAAAAACTTGGTGGTTGATTTGTGAAATAAGCTCGAAATAAGCTAAAGAAACCTAATAAGCTAACTGGACAAAACGTATATAAGATATTAACTTTGCAAGATTATAACGAGACAAGTCCCAAGGGCGTATGGTAAAGAGTGTGTGGTGAGTCAAGTGGCTGTGGTTCGAATCCCAAGAAGGGCACTTTTTGCAATTTTTATTTTGGAATTTTATTTTACAAACTCATTAAGAACATGAAAATAAGCAATTTCTAAAACTAAAACTTTTATGGAAACGATCGATAAGTCGAGAATAAGCTAAAGATTAATCAATGCTTTAGTTTTAAATGGAAATAAGCACAATGATGAACAAAAATGCTAATAAGCTAGTGAATAAACAAAAGCTAAATGAGAATAAGCTCAATAACTTTAAATAAGCTAATATTACACATGAAAAGCAAAATTAATTAAAATTAAGCAATCGAGTAATATCCAAATAAGCACAAATGACACCGGTTCACGTGACACTCTTTGGGTTTGTAGGCAACTTTAAGCTAATATTTAAGCACTAAGATAAGCTAGGACTCAAAATAGAAACCGGTGCTATCTGTTAACCAAATTGAGCTTCTTAAAAGCTAAATTACAAGGGTTGGCTTTCACTACTAAGCCTGTGACAAGATTTTGAAAATTTAGTAAGCAATGACTTAACTATTGTACATGTGAAATGGATGAAACAAAAGGTAAGTAGTGCATCACTTAAATAAGTCGGAAATTTGAAAATTAAGCTTAAGGCTTTAAGATAGCTAGGTTGGCTTCTAAAAAACTAAAGCACTCATGTTTAAGCTAACTGATAAGCTCTTGATGAGCTTATGAAATTGGAAGGCTAAACTGTGCATAGAGCATGGTTTTGAAAAAGGGGTCTAAAGTAAGCTTAAAAATAAGCACTATATAAGCTAAGAAATGATGAACTATTATTTTTCTAATTTTCTTTAACAGCTAAATTTTAATTTACCAAAAGGATTTAAGCTAAATCCTAATATCTAATCCTATACAAAATTAATCATTTTATTCAAAAACTGCTTATGCTGAAATTTGACTTTTCAGTAACACATACAGTTTGACTTATTTGAAATTTTGATTGATCTAAAGGGCTGAATATGATGTAATAAGCTACTATAAGACTTAATTGCTATATAAACAACTTTACACTAATATGCATGATTATGGAATCTAAATATCTATGCTTAAGTTAGAGATGAGTTTCAAAGATTAAATTGACTTTTATAAACAAGGAATGGATTTAATGCTTTGACTGAGCTAAAAGGTTCTATTGTGATATATATCGACAAGTACAATACCACGTACACCTTGTAACACATTTTCCACAACAACCAAACAAGCCTTATCAAAATCGATTTGAAGCTTTTAGAAGCTTCACACTAATTTAAGCCATAAAATCAATTGAATAACTTATATTGACTATATTGGGACAGATTTAAACTAAAATTAACAAGACTTAACCACTTATACTAAGAAAGTCAAATGTTAAGGAAATGGCTTACAAGTTAGGATTATGCACAAGACATGGAACCGAGGATCAAGAATACCCTATAGCTTACCAATAAGCTCTAAACCAAATTCAATCCGAGATTACACCGCTCAATCTTTGATCTTTATTTCCATTGCCTTTTTATTTTTAACTAATTTTATGTATTTTTTTATTTTGCTTTTTATACTTAAACAAAATGTTAAGGTTTCTAATAGCTATGTAAGCTTCCTAAGAGCTTTTATGAGCTTAATTAATTCAAAACAACAGATTCAAACAACTTTAGATTAATATGAAAAGTTAAGGTCGAAATTGCACAATCATGAAAACTTGAAATTTAACTGAGATTGAAACTAAAAATAGGTTTGAAGTACACTGAAATATGATTACAAGGTGTTTAAAAGCTTTAAGATATACTGGAATTTGAAAATTACACTACTCTACATTACCTAAACTAAATTACACTACTCACCATCTCTATACTGCTTCTCTCTTGATATTTATTGATTCATTTTGTTCCTTGTCGACATCTGAGATAATCCCACCTCATTTCAGCCTTTGGATCATTTGATTTCATCAAAACCATACACTTGGTATTTTGGCGCCAAAAAGTCCTAGAGCAGGTTGCAGCATTAATTGAGGTTTGGTTGTTTGTGTAGGTGGAGGGGGAAGGTAGTGAGAGGATAAGCTGGGGATGAGGTGGAGATGAGTGGAGATGAGCAGTGTCGGGAAGGAGGAAACAGCGAGGGATGGTGCTACAAGGCTGGGCAAGGGTTTTAATTTTAAAAGTGGTCGGTATTGGTATTGGGCCCGAGTTGTTGGACCACCGGGTTAGGATTGGATTGGGATATTAATAATACAAGGGTCCATTTGGTTATATTTATTAAAACAAGGACCAATCATGTAATATTGGCAAAGTTGAGGGCTTAGTTTGCCATCTTTCCAAACTTTCTTTGAGGACCAAACTCGCTTATAAAATAATTACACAAGGACCAAAAGTATATAATTTACTATTTTAAAACTTTAAGGACCTAATATGTAATTTTTGGATTTTAGGACTAAAGTGTAAATTCCCAAAAGTTTATCATAAGGACCATTTTTGTCATTAATGAATAGTACAAGGTTTATTTTTGATCAATTTCACTTTTAAAACCTTAAGGACTATTTTTGACACTTTTGCAAAGTGAGGACCAAAGTTGTCATTTTGTGATTTTTAAACTTTAAAGGGTTTGTTTTGACAACTTTTGAATCTCAAGGACCTAAATGATATTTTACAAGTTTTTGAATGACCAGTGGACCGATTTTGACAACTTTTGTAACTGGGGGACTAAAATCGCCAATTATGCAAACTTAATACGCTTTTCACCGATTTTGATGTTTTGCATTTAAAACATATAAAACACTTGTTTTTGATATTTTTATCATTTTGAAGCATTTCGAAGTGTTTCGGATGTTTTGGCATTCTAACAAGATAAAATGATGAGTATTTAGACACTCATCAAGAACCCTACTCCTAGGTAGGAAAATCCTAAAAGGATCAAGCATGCCACCACCGTAAGAGCGTTGGGCATTGGAAGAGAAACTGCACTCTATCTTAATGAATTGCGTAAATAAAATGAAGTACGGGTTCCTTGGCCGCTTCTTCCGGTAATTTATTTGTCTTTGAATTATTTACTCTAAATCATAATAATTCCGGGTATATGATACGGCCGTGGTATTCACATTTGTAA